>JAWWEV010000095.1:53356022-53389718 GCA_035583235.1 Hafferia zeledoni | reverse complement strand
GCGGGCGCTTTTTGTGTTTGTTTGGGTTTTTTTTGGTTGGTTGGTTGGTTTTTTTAACAAAGGACAGCTTGGGAGAATGTGTGGAGGTTACTCTTTGAATAATGAAACATGTTGCTCATCCAGGCTGGAGTTACCAGTAAGGCAGAATTGAGGTTTGGTAGCATCTTGGCATTCGAGAAACGTGAGGAGGTTTGTACAGAAGTACTCCGACCAGAAGCAATTGTCTGGGATTTCAGAGAAAAAACAGCATCTTTTTTTTTTTTCTTCAATATGGAAAGAATGAGCCAGACCATATGAAATAAGCTTAAATATGTGGATTCTTGATGTCCAAATATCACATCTATGCTGAAGACCCTTATGAAGCCCTGAAAATGAGGAGTTTTTCTCATGGCTTGTGGGAAAGATTAGAAAGAGGGATGATTTAGTGTTTGAATCCATTTAATGTATCTGTGAGAGGTCAGGCAGAGCCTAGTGTTAATGATTATATGAGTATTCTAATTGACAGTCCAAAAATAGACTTGTAAATCCATATTGACTGACACTTGAACAACCAAGCTAGTTTAATAAAACTCAATATCCAAATTCATAGCTCAGGACAGCATTACTCCAAATTCTAGATGTCCTTTCTTTGAAAATGTCATAAACTTTGAAATGCCACAGCAAACAAACATTGCAAACAAACCAAACCAGATAAACCAAAATCTGCTATAATGCTACAGTTAGCATCTGTCAGTGATTTATATAGCAATACTTCAAATTAAAAGTAAAAAATATTTCTCTTCCTCTTGCCCTAAGTCTGAAAATTAAAAGTTGTGATATATTCACTTTTTCTTTGATCTCTCTGATCAAAAGTATTAGACCTGCTTCTCATAATGAATCCTTGGGACCACTGCTGCCACCTTACTCCATGACATCGATTTGCAGTCAGCAGTAAGACTTACAATCAGGATTTGATCCCCGGTTTCCTGCTGCTTGCAGGCTTAAATTTAGCAGGGCAAGCTACATGGAACATGAATTCCTTAGCTAAAGTTCTGCACACAAGGAATGAGTATGCAGCATGTCTTAGACATAATTTTCGGGGAAACATCTGTTTGTACTATCTTTCAGGGGTCAGGATAGAGAGCATTTTCCTCAGTTTCATTCTACAGTGGTAGAGTGGAGGATCTGTCTCTTCCTCCAGCCTTTAGCATTTATACCTGCATTAAAAAGTATTATGTATTCTTTTTAAAACCCTGAACAAAGGTAAGGGATAGAGGCCTATAGAGATCAATTTTGCATTGCCCATTGTTTCTCTGCATGAGGGTTTTATAACACAAGTAATTTATTTGATTGCTAGGTATGCTTAAAGTGGTTGGCCAGAAAGCTTTGAACTTCAGTGAAGTACAAAAAGCAAGCTGTTCATTTAATCAGCACATTTAATTCATCCTGCTTTGCATGCTGTGCCACACTGTCTTCTTTCCATATAAGGATTCTGTGGTATCTTCCTGCAGCACCCCTGCCTCTTTTCTGCAAGCAGCCAAAGATGGCTTTGTGCATATTGCTTATATATGCTACAGGCCCAACTCCTTTTTGGTGTGCATTGTAGCAGCTACTGCCTTCTCGTACACCTCTTCTCTTCAGGTGAGTTTTGTTTGGGTTTTTTTTATATTCAAGGGTGCTTTCCCCCTGCCCCTCCAACTGAGGGCATGTTCCTAATTTATCTTGTTTTTAAATATTTATCTTTGCACTGCGTGACTAAGTGGGAGGTGAATCAGCAAACTGAGTTTTGATTATACTAAGAATTCATATAATTTTGGGGTGTGTTCTGCCTTTAGATATTTTTTTTGTTTATTACTGGTTATTCATCAGATGTCTCTTTAAGCAGCCATTGTTTAGAATGCAATGAGGGTTTTCTAATGCTATGCAAAAATTTCAGAAAAAACCTTCAAAGAAAAATTGAGGACTTGAGGGAAGATTTTCTAATTTAGGAATCATACTATATTAAGAAAAAATATATTTGTTCTAGTATTTATTAAGATTAGGGTTTTTTTTTTCTCTCAGATTCATTCACTCACACAAAATATATAAATATGTAACAAGCATTTGCAAAAAATTAATATGAGCTTTTGTGTCACTTTCAGTAGTCTCCATGTTTTAATCTGGTTTACCTTCTTATTCTAAATTGTTTAAGAACAGTGAGGCATTTCAGTATTAAGAGAGTATCTACCACAAATGTTAGAAAAGGTACTTGATTATCACTTAGCATCTCATGATGCATAACTCTCTTTACTTAACTGGACACTTTCAGATAATTCATAATTTCCCTCTGAGTCACATCCTGTCTTCCATTGTAAGTCCTGCCTCTGCCAGATGTCCAGAGGGTAGAAGTTAAAATTTGTTTATTAAATGATTGATCTATACAACACTGCTGTGACAAATGGGAAAAGAGAATATAGATTTAAATCTAGTTATCCAAATTATCTTCTCTACTTCCCTGGGGAAGACTGAAGCTATCAATGATAACCTGGAGGCCATGAGGTTGCCGTGGGAAGCACTAGGTCCATGAAACAAGTCCTGTTTCTCTGAATGTTCCTCAAGGGCTCTGGAGATCTCAAGAAAAGAGTAGTTCAGTTGCATTCTGCTTCCCCTACCAAACCTCCCACATCTGTGCCTCAGCTTGGCCCTGGATTGCATAAATTCTTTTATGTGGACTGTGTATCTGCAAGGTAGTCATTAGTGCCTTTGAACTCAAGTCCTGATGAGACTGAACCCTCTGCTTGAATTTTTTTCTGTTTTTTGACTGGGGTTTCTTTGTGTTAAAAGAGTACCACTGATCTCTTTACTTCTTGATGGGTCCCACTCACAGTTACCCAGTCTGGAAATCCATGATCCTTGTGGGTCTCTTCCAACTTGTCATATTCTGATTCTGTAATCCATCATAAATAAAGCCTACTCACGTAGGGCACCTTGTGTCTGTGAGCAGAGCTTACAATAAAGTCCTTGTTTTAGAGAACAATCTGGAGATGACCTTATAGCTGTCTTGAGTAACTCTTGCTAAGGATCTACCCTTACACTGCAGTAAAATTTGTCAGAGCCAGAAACTAACTATTTAAATTTCATTCTGTGTCTGTGATCTGCAACCCCAATACTTATAGGATTAAATGAGCTCAGAGCAGCACACATTGCTAAGAAGACAGTGAGGACTAGCTGAAGTTTCTGAGTTGTAAATGTTTTATACCCAGTGCTTTCTTACTCTAATCCCATCAGATGGTGACAAAGGTGTGTATAAAAGAAGCCAGGTTTGCTGTAACCTCCCACTGGTCTGTGAACAGCAGAAACCTCACTTGCAAATGTTGCTATGCAGAATTTAGCTTCGCTGAAATCCAAGAATTCTCCTAGATTAAATCAGCCAGAGCCACTCTTTATGGTGGCACCTGGTGGTTAATACCATCAGGCTTTTCAGATATCTTGTTTCCTCTCTTTCAGTCTTTCTTAGCTCTGCTGGTCAGTGTAGGAAAACACATGGTTACCCCCAAATACACACACTCTGACTGAGGCACCATTTAAAGAGATCAGATGATGAAAGGAAGCTGCATGGCAGGAGATGTTGCCATCCTGCCTGAGATTGTAAACCTTCCACTGTTCTGCCCTGCACACAGAAGTGTACTCAGCTGACCTCGGAGTCTACTGCAAGCCAAGCCCTGTGTTTTCCCTTCTTGAGTTATAGGTACTGAGCGTAACTTAGGGGATTAGCCTTCCCTGGAAGTGTTTCATAACAACAAAGCTTATATGAGTTCATTAGCTAAACCATATCCTGAATGATCTGCAGAAATCTTTCTCTGGTGTGAGACAAGTCAGCTTGGATGTTTGCTAGTTTATATCTGTAGAGGTGTATGCGGAACCCTCACCTGATACTGTTATTCTCTAGAAAAATCTGGTGTCAATTTGTGAGCTCTGTAATCCTGGAGACCTTGGCAACATCCCAAATTGTGAGTGAGGCCCCTCAGAATAAATTTACCTGATATATTGCAGACATCCATATCCAAATTAAATGCATGATGATCTCTTCTAGTCAATGGCTAGAAACAGTCACTTTCTGCTCATTATTAATCTCATTCTAAATACTTGTCTAGGATGACCAGATGAATTGCACCCAAAAAGACTTGTACCAGCCCATCTGTGTCAGAGCTATAAAGAGTCTTGATTCTTCATCTGTCTAGCTCTGCCAAGAGAAAACTAACAGAGATGTGGTTATACAGGCAAAAGTTTTACTGTTTTATTTTGATTTGGTGTAGGATCAGGGTTGTTGGCAGTGCATGATAGCTTATTACATTTCTGGGCAAAACCCAGTGTTGTTGATATGATCACATATTTCCACAATGGAAACACTTTGTGGTAAAAGCACTGTAATTTCCTCTACTCCATACCATATAAAGACCTGGTGACCGACTCATTTATTCACAATTACTTGTTTGCAATTGCAAGTTTTCATTTCTGGACAGTGCATAAAGACTGTTTTATTCTTCTGATTTTTCAGTATATTGCTTCACTTTACTCCACAATGCACAACAATTTCACTGAATTTCACTGAAGAACTGACTTTCTGAGCCTTATCCTTGGAATTATTCCATACCAAGATTACTGTCCACCCCAAACACCTATTTAATTAATATGGTTATGTCCACTGAGAGAGGTCTCTATCTGCTGAAGTCAGTGACAAAGTCTCAATAAGACAACATTAAACACTTCTTTTTTATTACCAGAGAGAAGCTGTAACCTTAAAAATGTGTTAATCATGGTTTAACGATTATGTTTGAAAGATGTCACAGGCAGAGTGAGATAAACTTTAGTTTTTGAAAGTTCAACATAACATCTAGGAGAGGTTAGGCTGGAGCTTATTGAAATGCTATTGTGTTCAGTTTTCAAAAGTGTTAGAAAGTTTTAGATCTAATCTCCATTTTTTTTACTAAAAAGTTGTATTTATGCCTGAATGTGTTTCTGTCAACTCCTTCAATACTCAGGATTTCTTTTTAAATCTGGCTTTTGGGATCAAGGGTCAAGCACTATATTTTTTTTACAGAACTGATGTAGAACAAAATTCAAATTTATACTAGCCAGGCCTCGAGAGGCAAACAGATACATTGTCTATATACACATGTCTCTATAAACAGTATTTTGAATTATACTCTACAGGTAGCAGCATTACTGACATAATGAATGATTAAACAAGTTTATAATTTTTTGCATTGTTTTAGTCTTGCCTAGAAATAATATCTGAAGTCTAATGCCTCCTTCCATCCTGTGTCACTCAGCAGGAATAAACCTTTTGTTTACTTCCTTGCAGGGTGAGTCAGCAAGACAATCCTGCCACCCTGTGCCAGGCAGGATGTAGACAAGGAAACAGTTTTTACTGTTGTCTTTGACTACTCTCTGCCCTTGCTAAATGAATTTTGTTCAGCAGTACTCCAAAAGCAAAGTGTGATCAGACTAATGAAAAATTTTCCCTCAGGCTCACAAAACAAAACAAAACAAAACAAAACAAAACAAAACAAAACAAAACAAAACAAAACAAAACAAACCCAGAACAATTATATAGCTCTTACTCATCTGGTTAAGTAGTATCAGTTAACAGTAGGATTAAAGTATTTGCCATTTTGCCAATCCACTTTCAGATATCTGTGAAAAAGGCTGAAGCTCATGAGTTCAAATTAAAACTGAGCCACACATATTCCAACTCAGAATTTTAGACCTCAGATCCCTTGTGCTTCCAAGTGTACAGCCACAGAGAGAAATTAATTCCAAAGAGGTATGGGTGCAAGGACACTACAGTAGAATCAAAATTTAATGCTTTGGGTTGAAGTATAGTTCTGAATGTTTCATTTGTTCTACTTTCAGAAAATAATAAGCTAAGTAAATTTAATGACAAAATGTTGATAGCATTTATATGCATTCTGGTGTAAAACAGTATTAACAGAAGAAATATATCCTTGATGTTTTAGTCAAACAATGCTGTCTTATCAAGAAGTAAAATAATTCATTATTGCCCTAACAGTTGCAGCATCCAATTTGCAGGAATCCTTAACAAGGATGGTTCATGATAATTTATCACAGGTGGCTTCAATGACCTAATAAGCTTTTTCAATTATTAAAATGAAGTCTGATTTGTTTTAACCCCTTTACTAATACTTAGGCATTTCAGAACACAGTTTATGTGCATATAAGACTGAGTTGTTTATGAAAGAGTTCATGCAAAATAAGAAATGAGAAAAATAAGCCAAAATTATCTAAAAAGACAGAACATAAGAGAAGCGCTAGCAGAACTCATTTAAACTTGGAAAAGTGAAAGCTAAAATGACAGAGGAAATAAAATTCAAACCAGTGAATTTGAGAATTGAAACTTGGAAGTCATTCCTGGTGAAACAGGTACAAAGGGATTATGAACCACAAATATGCAATGCATTTCATAATGAGATTTGACAGTAAAAAGTCCGAGTAAATCCAGTGTTCCTGAGAATTCTTTCATTTGAAGTTCCTTAAAATAAAGGTGTCCTGTTGCCAGATACTTGCTATTTGTATTACAAATATGAATTTGGAGTTGCCGCGTAAAAGAAGGAAAAATAACTCTGTGTGATCCAGCTCTATGACAGCTATAGAACTCTCAGTGTTGCTAAAAAACAAAAGAACTTGACTGTGCTTGTAAGAACTTTGCTGCCTCCAAAATGCTACTCTTGTGCAAGTGCTCTTTGGGGCCGGAGGTTACAGGCTTATAAGTGAGCCCGGAAGAGCAAGATATTCTTTGATAGGCAGTGCAGTCCAGAGCTAAGAGACCTGTAGCTGGTGCATTGAACAGGGAAGAATTAAATATGAGCATGGAGGACTAAAAGGACTCCCTCAGCATCAGTATTGCTTCCTTAACTATACATATATTTTTAAATTATTAAAAGCCCATCACTGAAAGAAAAACAGAAAATGAGGACACATACATGTCTCTGTATCTGTTTCCTTATGTATGTATTCTACTGTAGAAGAATAAAAATGGCAAGCAAAAGGTATCTTTAAGTGACAGCATATTGCTCATTTACTTGAAAGTGTAATATAGTCAAGCAGATGCTGTAGTTGCTTTAGTAAATTACTTCAGAATTCCCTTGTTTTACAGCTCTGTTTTTCAAATACCAGTTAGGATCAGCTGTATTGATTAGGGTCATTACTCGTACTTCCAGTGACAGTCTAGGCAATCAACATAAATTGGTCATAAGCAGAATCATTTATTTGGTAGCATCTGGAACATGAAAACATGGGGATAATCAAAAGATATGCAACCGGAGGTTTTATCTTTAATTCCATTAATATTATTTTCCCATAAATGCTTT
This sequence comes from Hafferia zeledoni, assembly GCA_035583235.1. Lineage (NCBI taxonomy): Eukaryota > Metazoa > Chordata > Aves > Passeriformes > Thamnophilidae > Hafferia > Hafferia zeledoni. The sequence continues at coordinate 53,382,369 of JAWWEV010000095.1, read as the reverse complement.
TTTCCCCATCTTCTTTCAAACCCTAAATTTTTTTGGATTGTGTTCACTGTGCATGTGTGGTAGTAGCTTTGAAGGATGATAATTTAATGGTAGGTTTCACGGTAGGGAGAAAATTAAAATGTACAGCCTTTTGTCTGTGTGGTGAGTTGTTAAATCACTTCCCACAGCATGACACAGCTTGTGGCATTATACATGACCTAAAAAAAAAATCTTCATTAACATGTGTCCTACTGTGAAAAATGTACAATATTAGTTGGTCTGCCCATAAGTAAACCTTGTTGTAGGGGAGGATTTTGCACTCCTGTGAATAAAAATTAAATAATTAGATGTATTTTATAGTTTTATTGTGACAAAAAGGTAGGAAATATGTGGAAGATCTCTCTGCTATTAATGACTAACACAGTATTGACTATTCTTCACTGTTTGTGTAAATATCCATTCAACTTTTCTAAACAAAAAGCCTGAAAAAACAGTATATGCTACACACCAGAAGAGAAAATATATACAGTTGGTGGGCTCTTCTTCTAAAGAGACAGACATTTCAACTCAGGCACAGGAGGTACTGGATAGGAGGGATGCAGAATACAGTACTAACTCAGTGTGTAGGCCTTTTCATTTTTATTTTTATTAATATAGTAAGATCATATTTGGACTCCTGCTACACTGGTATTGGAAAGCATTTTCAAGGTATATTTGACAGCTGGAAAGAAAGCAGAATGCAAAGATTGTAGCAAAGGTGCAAAAACTAACGATGTGCAATCTGATTAACACAAATTGAGTATGCCCTTTAGGGTTCTGGTCCTCCATTGTAACTCCAACTAAAGAGATGTATCTAAAAACTACACTTTGAACAGGAATATCTTTTGCTGGCAATATACTCATTTGATACAATAATCTTCAGACAGTAACAGACACTTAGTACTCTTATTTGAAACAACGCTCTACAGAAAAGGCACCAAAGCTAATACATGGACTATTAAGAAAAATAATTGTAAAATACATTAAAGATGGAAAGTAGCTTGATAAAGTCCTCAGCAGAGGATTCTGAATGGGAAGGTGCTTCCAAGTGCAGAGTAGGAACAGCAAGAAATGGTTGATTTGAGAGAAAGACAGTTCTGATTGATGAACTTCTGTGATGCCTACCTGTCCTCTTAATTACTACACAGAATCACATAATTATTATTGCTATGTCAGTTCTTATTGCATTGTGTTAAATGCAGACCCAGAATGGATGTCACTGAGCAAGCATATAGTTCCTCATTACAATTATAAGGATAAACACAAATAAACACACAGGGAACATCAGCTCTAACATCTATAGGTGTTATCTTCCTTTTAAAATTTTCTTTCTTTACTTTTGAGTAATTAAACTATTTGTGAGATGATATGTCATATTTCCTTGCTGAATGATTTAAAAATGCTTATATTAAAGGTTAGCTCCGTTTTATCTCCAAAAGAACTTGACTCATTTTGATTTTCTTTATAGCCTGTCAAAACTGAAATGTAGCACATAGGTTTCTAAAATGAAACTATGGCGTCAGAAGCTTGTAGTGGAGGGGTTTTTTTTTTTCCTTTAAGCAGATGCAATTTCTACTAGAACATTGAAAACATGTAAGGCTGTCAGTAAAGTGCATTCTGACTAGTTTTTGGGCTGATAATGAATCTGAAATTTGTTAGTGTCACACCTGTCATGCAGCCTCCGCATCATCAGAGTATCTTCCTCTAAGGAAAGGTTAAATGTGTAGCCTTTCATTGCATGGTGTGCACTCTTTGGCTCTGCACAAGGAAGATAAAGCCTGTCAGAAGTGGTGATGCATTGATATTCTTCTGGCTTCCTCAATATCAGTGGGTTTTCTTCACAATCATAAAGCAATTTTCTATTCATTTGCCCTTCAGCCCAGACAGAAAACACAGCATTGTATAAACAACTGACATATTAAACACAGTCAGCTTTGGCTAATATTCATATGTCCTGCTTTGTTGCAAGTATGGAAGGGTCGATATATCTCATTTTTGCTGTTATATCTGTTAAGGAAACTTTCCTGACTGATCCTTCAGGAGCCACTCCAGCAGTCACATTCACTTCACCTGAGCTAGGACTGAGGTCCCTTCGCAGTGGAAGGCTCCAGTGAGCTGATGGGTGGCTGTTTGGCACCCTACACGCACCACTCTCACAGAGTCAGACAAGGCTTGACCCCAGGCTTCCCATAGCAGAGTCTCAGATGTCTGGACCCTCGACATAATGTAATCATGGTGCAATAACAAAGTAACAGCTCTAGCTGGTGCCTTTGAGGAGAGGCCCTGAACAAAGGCTTTTAAATCACAGTCTAACCACTTGAAAGCCTGAAGTCATCAGCTCTGGCTGTGCCTGTGAGTGTCCAGTCACCTGGCTAACACCAAAGGTGTGCCCCTCATTGTGCAAAGGATCAGTGCAGGTTCACAGCCCTGTTCCTTTGGCTCTAGCCACCCAGAGCTCCATCTGCATCTGGTACTGCAAATGCACAACGAGCTACCTGCACTAAAGGTATTCCTTGTATTCCTCAACACATCCACTTCTCCCCAGATCCTTTTCCCTTGCTCTTTTGTGATGCCAAGGATGGAATAAATTTATTTTCTCATTTTTTCCCCTTTGTTGCCCTTTTCCATCCATTGTCTTCAACACTCCTCTGTTGCTGGGTCATCTGAGCCTGTTCTCTATCATATATTAATAAGTGCTTGCAGTCAGTAGGTGCCGATACCATGACTGAAAATAAACATCACACAGTCAGTATACATCATGTATTCTAAGTAGAAGTGGAGATGCTAGAATGTCGACTAGATTTAAATCCTCAGTGAGAAGGATCTAGGTACAATCTTTCCATTTCTGTCACATGTTCATCTATATCAGATTTATATTTTGATATTTATTTCCTTTATAAATTGGTTTCCTTGAATTTCACTAATTGTTGCAATAGTTATAAATGCAAATGGTAACAGAATTTGTATTAGTCACAATCATTGAGCTTTTATGTCTCGCAGGTGAAGCACACTGGAATTATGAAATGAGTAGCAATAGTTCAAAAGTTGAAATATGCAAATCTTCCATGTCAGTAAGGAAGAAAAGATCCTGAGCTGTTTCTAGAATTAGTTCAGTCTCTTGCTGTTGTGTATGGCCCCAGCTGTTCATCAGTTCAATTAAAATCTGGCAAATGTTACCATCTTCATTTTAGTATTACTGGAGTTATTACTAATTAATTCTAGTATATTTTTACTAAACCAGTAATCATGACCACAAAAAGTCTGGTATTCAAGTAGTCCAAGACCCTCTGTCTTGTTTTGCTAAGACTGCTTCAAATTTTAACTTCAGTACTATCTTCAAAATCCCAATTAGAAAGTTGAGTTGGTGTTTTTAGCTGGTAGACTTACATGTTTTGAATGGCTTGCCTCCCATTAACAGTACATTATTTACTGAAGAATAGATGAAAAGTCTAAGGCCACCTCTCTCCCTGCACTTCCTGCAGCAAGGTCTAAGCACCAAGTGCAGAACAGCTGGTGCAGAGCCAGATTGCAAATAACCATCAAGACTGAGCATTGCAATCATTTAATGTGCTATAGAGAATAATCCTATGTGTCCCCCATCTCCATTGTATCCAAAAGATGAACATGAGAAAGAGAGGAGATGGGTAAACTTCAAGATACTGGGGCATTCCTAAGGCATATAGCCTATCAACATTGCTGAGGATAAAAAGGGTTTAGGAGACATAAATGAGGGCATGGGGAAAAGAATGGTGCTTATGGTATGCAATGAAGTGTAGAAAGCACTTGGTAGTATCAGGGAGACCTCAAGCTCATCTTGCGGAAAAGCTGGCTTGAATGAGAAGTGTGCCAGAGCTCTTCTCAAACAAGGACAGTGACATGAGCCCATCCTCTGAAAAGATGGGAATGGCGTAGCTTCCCCTTACCAACCCTGTCTGTGTAAGGGGTTTGAAAGGGATGTGCTATAACTTCCCATGTCACAGGATGGAGACTAGGGAAGGGTGAAAGAGACCCTCTATTCCTTTGTTTCCTGAGAAGTCTGCCAGGAAAAAAAAAAGACTCCAAGCCAATTTTAGTGGGAGATAAGAGAGCAGTGGCATTAATGAGCTCCCAAGCTCATCCACAAATACATATTGACACGTGTGCTCAAACTCTGATTTCCATGGTTTTTATAATACTGTCCACCCAATCCCAGCTTTACACATCTCTCAGTCCAACTCTGTCCTGCCTCAGGCCCAACCCCTCTGATTGGAGTCTGGGGGAGATTTGGGACCCCTCGTTCCTCATCTTCATATTCCTCAGCACATGTAGGACCCCTGAAGCCTTTCCAATGTTCTGACTTCTACGTCACTCTGCCACTATTTATGTCTCGTGTGGCAGGCCTTCTGGTATTCTTCAGCCTTCTACCTTGAAGACAAGACTAAATAGCTAAAAGAATTTAAAGCATTGATATGGGATAGAGCTTACAATCCTTAAACATTGAACTTAAGCTGTTAGAAATGCTACTACACTTAAATCTACACTTTACTACAGTTACAGTACTTCTAAAATCTATAAAAATGTAAAAATCAAAAACCCCTATGGCATCAGCTTAAATTACAAAAGGAAAATGACATCATCCTGAAAATTCTGGAAAGCAAGGCTTCCTGCTCAGAGGGAGATGGGCACTTGGCACACTCATTCGCAAATAAAGGCAGGAAGTTCAACTGGGGACACTGAATGCTTTTGTAAACACCTCCAAGCTCATAGCTGCTTCTCTGATACTCCTCTCACCAAATACTTAAATAAACTTTAAAAAATTCTAGAACAGATAACCTAGACTCCACCCCAGATCCCATCACTATACCATGACTTCTAATAGTTCAGCTAATGGGCTTTGGAGGCACTATGCTATAGACAAAGATGGGAGAATTTTAAGGATTAATCAGTCAATTCGACATTGCAGTTAAATTCAACGTAACAGATGAATTCAACATTACTTCAAAAAGCTAAACAGTTTTGGTAGAGATTTTGTTAATTTGCTTTGGGGTTGGTTGAGTGTTTTTTGCTTATGTTTTTTTTATGTTTGTGTTTTGGGGTTTTGGTTGATTGGTTCGTTTGTGTTTCGTTGTATTTCTTTTTCCTGGCAAGATAATGCACTCAAGTTAATTGAGTACATCTTTTGAAAACCAGAACATTAAAAGTACAACATGTTCCTGGACCTTGCTGGAATAAACCTACATGGCCCCCTGGAACATTTTCATTAAGGTGTTTCTCTGCCATCACTGCATGTGACTTACTACCTAATTAATCTGAAAGGCCTATAGAAACCAGCCCCTCTAGTGCTGGCAAGCATCCTTGGAGGACTGGATCCAAAGAGGGGTGCCATGGCTTGCAGCTGTCTCTAAAAGTTCATATTCCTGCTATATTTGCTGCATGAATGTATCTTTATTGAATATATTTGTTGCCATCACTATTCCAGGTTATATAAGTGTTTGTTCTGGACATGACTTATTTAAAAATGATTGTCTGAAAAGGAGTTCAGAGTGAACCGAAGGTATGCCACCACGGGGTGCAACCTGAAATGTATGGAGTACAGCACACAGGTTTGCCTTCTGAAGCAGTTTCTCCAAGGAGCAATGCAGCATTATTCAGGTACAGCTGAGTTAAGTCTGAACTCTTAGGGGAAAATGTATCCTGCTGGATCTAACAGCTCAAGAGAGGAGAGGCAGCTGCAGCTCCATACATAAGGTCCAGCTAGTAGTGAGGCTGAAGATCTATTCCCAGCAGACTATGTGTGAACAACACACAAAGGACAACACATATCTATGCATATACACATGGCCAGGCACACAGATCACAGACAGAAACAGGAATGTTCCCACAAGCACAAAGAGTGTCAGCATCCTCATTCTGCTTCCCTCCCCAGCAGAGCAGCATCAAGGTTCACTAGTGAGAAAATATATCTGTGTAGACTTGCACATTGTGGCTCTCTTCATCAGCTGGACTCATAGAGTCAGTCTGCCTCGTAGCTGCCCCTGGGTTCCAGTCTCCCCAGTTTCTGGCATCCATGCATATAATATTCCAGTTTTGACCTGTGTTGATAGATTTCACACCTGACAGTAGGGGTGAGACTCTCCTGCAACTACCCTGGAAGAGACCTGGATATGGTGTCCCATCTTCTGAATCCTTGATTTGGGAACCTGCCTTCATGCACCCCTGCTTCTCTAGGCTAGTAGATATGGCCCCTTGTACAATCTGATGGCTCCTGCAATAGGCTTGGGAGCAGCCAGGGCCGGGACATTATTCACACCGTTCTACCTGCCTTCATCTTTCAGTCTTTCTTGTGGATGTGCAGATGAGTTCTTATTACATAATTTAATGTGAACAGTCTGGTTTCCATAGTGGTAACATCACAGCCACTCTCCCATAGTTCTCTGTGCTATCTACTGTGGCTTCCAGCATCTCAGTTGCCTCAGTCAGCTGGGGCTGTGTGTTCCTGAACCCTGTTCTGTCTCTGTGCAACACTCCTTGTAAGCTGCCCGAGAGCACACACTGGCACCCTGCCACTGATGCCTTGGCAGTTATTTGAAGATCTCACTATTTTAAGATGAACCAATAGCATTGTTTTCATTTGCATTCAGCAATGCTCTTTTCTGACAAGGAATATGGCAGAATTGCAATCCAGGGAGAACAAGTCTTGTGTTGATTACAGAAAGTAATGGATCATCAAACTCCTCCATTAATCTGCTCCTCTGGAGTCTATACATTATAAAAATTCAAGCATGATGCAGATTGCCTGCCAACCATTTAACTACAATGTGAAAGATTTACAGCAGGGTAAATTACTATTGACATAGACCAGGTCACTGAGAGTGAAAAAAACCTGTTGTATTCAGCTTACTGCAGACATGAGCTTTGCCCTTTTGTGTCTTCAATCTTCCTGAGGCTAAAGTTCTTTGCAAGGACAATGGTTTATGTGTGAATTAATCAGAAGCTTCAGTCAATTGAAAGGTCATCTATACAAGGAACAGCAAAATCTCTTTTTGGATGACCCGTTTGTTGGCTTTGGTGGAGAATTGTGGGAATCAAAACCTATAGAAACCATTAGTGGAAATGTATGTCTAAGAGAAAACATAACAGTGATAAGCCTATTAGATTCATTGAATCAAACTCCTACTGATGTGAGGTTGGGTGGGGATATATTTGATGGATACTCACAGTCAGTTATATTTTTGCACTACATTCTTTTGTAAAACCTAAACTTTTGGATTTGTGATGAAAGAAAATATCTCTTGTTACTTAAATATATATCTACACACACACATATATACACATATATATATATAAAGGAGATGAGCGATAAGCAAGGCAGATAAAAAAAATCTAAGACGAAAATTAGTTGCTTTGGTAATGAGAAGCATTTGAATGCATGGGTTAATAGTTCATAGAATGAAAACTCACATCTGGCTGCAATAAAATGAAGGAAGCTTACATTCCTATTCAAAGAAATTAATATAAGGCTCTGGAGCAGAAGTCTGTGAAACAAGGCTGAATGAATCTTTATGTGATGAATATTTCTCCAGGTTGTATTTCTTCATCAGTTTCTCCTATTTCACCTTTGCAGATTATGTATGTAATTCCTTCTGTAAAGCTTCCTATTGTTACTGTATATTTTTCTTTTGAAATATCTTCAATTTCCTGCTGACATAAAGGGGATGAATTGACCCCCAACTCATAATTGTTCAGTGCCAAGCTCTTTTGGAGTCCTTAATGGGCTAACATCCTCTGACATTTTAGCTACTAGTAGTTGCAAAGTTGCTATGGTGACAAATGTAGTTCTGGTTAAAAAAAATCATAAATTCTATTTTGATTAACCATCCATCACAGTTCCCAAAGACCATTTTTGCCAAAGTCAATGCACAGTGCTCTTTTCTCATTTTGGTCTCAGTACCTTATGAACACCTACAGACATTACCTTAATGAAGATTTAAAGTAGTATAGTTTCCACTTACTGAAGAAAAGTGCAGGGCAGGCCCAAGGAAACAATCTGTAATACAGAATTCCTGGGGCTTGCTTTAGCTTCTTTTTGATCATTGTGATAAAGTAAAGTATTCCTAAGGGCATCCCTTAAATTCCTCTGCTCAGAACTACAAACCCACCAGACATGGCCTAATGCTGCTTTGACTTATGCAGGAAACCTGTGGGCAATGGCATTGGACACAGGGTCCCAAAGAAAGCTGTAGCAACCTTTCTCCATGCCCCTTTGCAATAAGCAAAGGCATCTGGGGAGATTTGATCCATTTTTTTGTCTTTCACTGGAATCAGTTGTCAGACTACATGATGATCTTTTTTGTGCATGTACAGATAATGGCTGTTTTGTGAGAAGGGGCCACTAGTGAACTTATCACCCATGCAGACCAGCTTCTAAAAGATTTAGGTGACAGATTTTTAAGCTATTTCATCTTTTCTCAAAGAGACGTAAGTCCCTGATACGCCACAGGATTCCCTTCCCAGGCGCCCTCTCATAAAGGTGTAGAGGTTAGTTTCTATTCTAGTTCCATTTTCCTAAGCACCCTATATTGTCCAAGGAGAGAGGGATGGGGGAAATGAGAGAGAGAAGGAAGAGGAAATGGTGGAACAGTGTGGGGAGAGAGAGAGAGACACTCTCCATCTTTTTTCTTGCTCCATTGCTCATAAGGAGACAGAAGAGATACTAATATCCTACCAAACTGTTAACTCGAAGTCTAAAGCCAGACGTAGACACAAGTCTAAGTCAAAGGCTATGTGCTTAGAGTAAGCTTGATACAGTCTGTGTTACCTTCAAGGGCAGGTACTGTGCTCAGTTAGAAGGTGGTAACCAGCAGCATCACTCTTGGCTGAGCCTGAAGGCAGCTGTGGAGCTTTCCTTCCTACAGAGCAGGTCAAAGTATCTGCAGAATGATGGCAGTCATCAACTGAGAGGTACTACAAGTGTGTTGCTAAGTCACCCATTAGCTACATCATACTGAAATTGCAGAAGAGAACATTTTTAGGGTAGGCTGTTTCCCTACCAGCACTTGAGGTCCTATGGTGTTTCATAGCCTCAGATACTCCCGTTCAGATGCAGTCATGGTTAAGGCTTTTATAAGTTAAATGGAAGGTAAATCAGAGTTCAAACTCAGCTCCTGTCCATCACTTAATGCATAATGTCAAATGTCAGTGTTGCTGCACTTCTGGTAGGTCTAAGACCTGTGGTGGAATGTTCTGGGGAGAAACAACAGACTTGCTCTGAAGTTTCGCTGCTGAATTTACATCCTGATTTTAAAAGTTGAAATATAACAAATTAAGATCCTGGTGATTTTGGTTCATAGGTCTGCTTTTAGATTATAAAGTTGGCTTTAAAATGTGAAATATATTTTTAATTGTGTGGGAGAAAGTGTCATCTCTTCTTTGTAAAAATATTGGAATAACGTTGATGGCAGGAGAAAATAATTTTTTTAACAAGCAAAAGTAAAGTCTACGTTGATATTATTCCTGTAATAACACCTGACATATAATCCCTAGTTTATTTGAAATCCATAATTGTCTCTTTTGTCTTGTTGCAATTCTGTTTGAAATTGATTAAAGGGGAATTTGCTTTGCTTTGACCCATCTCTCTCTCTTCCCCCTCTCTTTTTCTTCTAAGGTCAACTCAAATCAAAACATACTCTTGGGATAATGCCCAGGTTATTTTGGTTGGCAACAAATGTGACATGGAGGATGAACGGGTAATCTTCACTGAGAGAGGCAAAAGTTTAGCAGAGCAACTTGGTAAGAAAAGACATGACAAAAGCTTTATGATTGCTTGTGAGAATGCACAAATTTATTTCAGTAATTGCTACAGTACTTGTAATGAAATGTTCATGACACATTCTCTGTAAATGTTTCTGCAGCCTTTGTGATATGGAGCAAGATTAGCCATGTGTCTGTATATATACAATATGTTTCAATAGTTATAGCTACAGGCACATATGTCCTAGAAAGGAAACAAATAAATAAAAAATTCTAACAAATCAGCAAGAACAACAACAAAATGAGGAAAGGAGAGACTGAAGAAACAGCTTACTCAAAATGTGAACTAGAGCTCCTTGTATGTTGAGAACATTTAGGTGATGATTACCAATACCAATAATCCAAAACAGAAAGATGCTGATACCCAGCACTTCATCTACTGTACATTCACATACTGTACACAGAGAGCATGAACCTCTGTTTCATAAAGTCTCCCTCTGGGAGGAAAATGTTGTACACACAGAAATTAGAGCTGGAAAACTTCTTTGCTTTCTGTTTCTACCCAATATTGTTATTCTTTTATTCCATGAAATGGTTTTTAAGTGACACTGGCCAAAATTCAATGCAAAACCTCCAGAGCATCATTGTAATACTGCTACACAGCCTGTTTTTTTCCTTCAGATTTGCTGATCTCTGGAGAGCAAGCTCAGCAGGTGTGCAAATCAAATTCTGGCATAATTAGTGGGCATGGGTTTTGTTATTATTTTTAAAACTGAGTGTGGTAAAAGCTCAGTCCAGTTAAAATATGTATGACCAAGATCTCCTTGTCATTATTCCCATATGTGTGGCTAGATGAAATGATACTATAAGAGTGGATCTATTCTCATGCTGCTGGTTCTTAACTTATGCATATTCATAGGTCACTGACCTTATTTTTTGAAAAATATATTTTTCTAGTTGTACCATTTGCAAATTTCCTGGTAAACAATTTAGTCAGAACAACATATCTTCCTGTTCCATCTGTCTAAATAAGTGTTGCATGTAAAAGCAATTCTTAAAAGTATGCATTAAAAATTGCTATAAATTAGTCCCTGAAAGTTGAAAAATACTTAAAAGCAGGTCCAGGAGTTTCTAAAACTGTTTGCAACAAAACATAATAGTTGCACTTGCTGTAGCAGAGGATATGTTTTTTTTCCAGAAATACCCGTCATACCGTTTATATTTCTATAATCTGTTCTTCCTATTTCTAATATTTATTCATTTTTCTGAGAGCTAGGAAAGTGTATTCAATGGAAAAAGAGATCCTAAAAATGTAACTGTATACTTTTACCAGAAATTTAGACCAGGCACTAAAATGTCTGGCAATAACCATAAATTTGCACTGTTGAGTTTAAAGAGGGGTTTTTTTGTTGTTATTAGTTTGTTTGTTTTTTAACTCACATAATTACCTGAATTTCTATTCCCTGAACTGTTTTCCTATAAAAAAATTAATGCAGTGAATTGGAAAGAAATCCCCAAGGTCATGAATTTAGCAAGACAAGAAGGATCTTTACATGTTGTACAGTAAAGAATCCTCAGCTGTAATAACCAATGCTTGAAAAAAAAAGGAAAAGTAATGATATCAAAACTCATGTTTTAAGCTTTAAAGCAAATTCTAACTCCTAGGATTTAAAACTCAATCTTTATGGAAGCAGATAATCCTCTATTTCCATGTTTATCTGCTCAAGGGGGTTCCTTTCTCAGATGCGCATCCTGTGGCTATCTCAAGGGCAGATTATTGTATTGGACAATTTGTGACTCTGATCCAGTCATTTACTGTTTTCAAACTACACACACAAATGTTGACATGTTTTCTGTACAGCTGCAATCATTTCTTAAATCGACTTAGAGACTGTGGGAGGTGGTGTCAGGAAAAGCAGAAGAATGACTTTCCCTTACCTAGTAAGTGCTCTGGCCTTGCCAACTAGTCTGAAGGACACACATTGTATCAAACACATGGGATTGTCTTTACTTTCTCAGACAGTGAGTTGACAACATTGCTTATGGGCAAGTTTTAAAAGTAGCAATATAGATTTTAGTGTCTAGCAAGACATTTTAAAACTGGGCCCTTTGAATGGCATGATCTGCTGTTTGATTGCAGCCACAATTATAAGCAAATTCAAGTCATGAGTGCTGTACAAAGAACACATTGTGACATCCTGTGTTCTAAACTGTCATTTTATTTTCAGGCTTGGTTTATTTGCAGTCACTGAGAAAAGGAATACATGCACATTTTGGGGTGGATTTTGAAACAGTCGATAAGAGAACTGGGCATTTCACCCTCAGGGAAACATGGTGTTCTGTTAAAAACAGCTTTATTGGAAAATTGTGCCTCCCTGTGGCTTCTGACCTCTGAAAAGTGTGGCTTTAAATTTTGTTAACAAAGTGTAATCATTCGTTTCTTTAAATTTCAGTGCTGGCTTATTTCTCAAGTGTAATTGAAACAAGTGGTTTAGATCAACCAGCAATAGATCTTATTACTGACGGGGGTGGTCTGGCTGAAGTAGTCAAGTATCCCACGGTAGCTCCAAGTACTTTTCTCATGACACTAATCAAAGTTTACAAAAGACAGAAGGAATAGTTAAGAACCTAGATCTGACCTTGAAGGAAAATTAATAGAATGCTAATGAGATCAGAATCTGTCTCGTTTCCATGGAAGATTTTTTTAAAGTTTATTGATAATGACATGACAGTGGTGATACCACAACAGATCATAGCTACAAGCAGTGTACTGCCTTACCTGTGGTAATGGCCCTAAGTAGGTGTCTCGTGAAATGTGTAAATTGGCAAATATACAGTGATACTTTTGCAGACTGTAGCAAATTATATGTGTGGTCTCATGAACCAAATGCAGTACATTTATATTCAATGGCCCTTTCATTATTTTTTTCTGTGGAATTGTACAGTGATATCTTTGAAACCATATAAAATCTTAGCATCCACAACATACTTTAAATATGCACATTGTATCTGTTATCTGCTTCTGCTTTAAATTGGCCCCCTGGTAGTTTTATATTTCTTCACTGTTAAATTCTGAGAAACAGTGATGAATTGTTTGCTGGTACCTGGTCTGTAACACTGGGTTTCAGAGAGCTCTGTCATACCTCTTTTTCACCATACCGAAATTGTGTGAGTATGTAACTGAGACACAAAGACCATCCTACACCTTAGTCACTCCTCATCACCCTATTCAGTAATTTTTTTGTAAGTAGTACAGCCTTTTTTCAGAAATTAGTTCATGGCTGTTTAACACAAGAGTATCAATAAAAGACTAATGATGGAAAGAGATGAAAACAGAAGGGATCAAATAAAAGCATGTAACTTTGCCTCACAGAGATATCATTTCAAGAAAATACAGAAATGTGACAAACCGGCCAACAGAGAGAACTAATTAATATAATGTTAATATTGACATAGGGAACACAAGCAAATGCATTTAAAGAAGTTTATTAGCTAAGAGTTACAAAAAAGGATATGGAATATAATTGTTATATTTTGTATCTTCATGAATTTTTGCTGTGAGCACTACATGCATTGCCTATTGAGTGAAATCCCAATAGCACTTATGTACTTTAAATCCAAAACACTTACATACTTCAAAGCATTTTTGTAAAACAAGCCAGGAACTTCTTGCAAGCAAAATGCCTGCAGACTTGCCGGTGAATTGCTTGCACAGGTTTTCTGGCATATTACTCTCATGCATCTCAGCTGAATTCATACATTCATAAAAACTTGGTGTCATTTCTCAGAAGAGATATAAAAAGAGTGACTCATAGATGGCGTAGACTTCTTTGTTCTTCTATTTGTGGTCTGTACGATATATTGCACTTGTTATCTACATTCCAGCAAAGGATTAGCAGGCAAAGGTGTACACAGAGCTTTGAACAGAGTCTGAGCAACTGCATGTGTAAATGGATAGTTGCATATGTAATTGACATACAGTTTCTCCATTTATTTAGGACATTCTGCTGTGCATGCAAATTAGGTAGATAATTTTTTGTGTGTTTGGTTTCTCAGGTGGTTCTGTACAGACTCATGTTTGTTATCTGTGTGTTACAAATTATTTCAACAATCAGTAGTTTTTAATTGCAAGTACTGTCAATACAAAATATTTTTAAGTCCTGGGCCCCTATGGTTGCTTCAAAAGTACAATCCTGGCACAGGTCTAACCCATGCCTATTGTGCTGATGCTGCACCTCTAGACAGATACTGCAAGATCTGCTGCAAATGTCTGAGCAGCTTTTCTGTAAGATCCTGTTTGTCCTATTTCCTCTTTTTGTCTCTGACTGGCTAATGCTTTGGGCAACTGAGTAGTGGTTGGAAGGTAACTTCAGGGATCACCTCGTGTGATGGCCCACTAAAATATATCTATGTTCTGTCCAGCAGTTTTCAGAGCAGTGTCCTTCCCATCAGATTTTCTGTGCCTCCACATTTCCTACGCTCTGCTACCCAGGTCACCTATGGCTGAGGGCATTCAGCATGTCTAAGCATGACCTGGGGTGCACTCGTCCGTTTTCTAAATTTATCCTGGCATGCTGTCTTCCCTAGAGGCCAATAACCAAAGTCAGAAAACAAAATGAAACAGGCCCTTTCTGGTGAGCTCTCACATTCCCTTCTGCAAGGGGTGGCAGAAACCAGCCTTCACGCTGCACTCAGGGCATCTGCAAAGGGCTCTGAATATTATGTGCCCCAGAGTCAGCAGTATGTCTGACTTCAGTGCACCTCCACAGCTTGTCACTCAGAGAGATAGTAATTTTATCCCTCAGATGAAGCACATAACTTTTATATTTTGGTGTGGTTTTCTTCTCTCCATCCTTTCCCTTCTTGTCTCTTTTCAGCCATTTCTTCCTTAAAGTCTTTATTTTCAGCTTTTTCTTTCTCACTCACTATCCTTGTCTTCTCTTGATTCCCCATGCTTTGAAAATAAATTCCACCAAAAACAAGAAGAAAAATTCTCACTTTAAACCAAAGTCATCTTTCCTTGTCTATTTTATTTTCATTTTGTTCTTGGCTCATACATTTATGTATGTAACTGTTGTACTGAGGAGACACCAGAGACCCAATTCAGCAGTGATTAGATCTCTTCAAATTAAACTCATTTAGCACGCCAGTAAGCCTGAAAGTGGAGCATTTGTCAGTGTTGTGTGCTTACACAAGGTGCAATTCTATGTGATATGATGCAGCCTACAAGAGCAGACCTGCTGCTGAGATGGAGCAGGAACATGACTGGTTTCTGAATCTCACCAGGACTGTGGTAAAAGGCAGCAGCTTGCCAGCATCTGGACTGGAGTGCACATTCACTTGCCTTGGGGTGTGAGCCCTGGGAGGATAATGTGTACGTTAAGCATCTGTGGGTGCACTGGGTGTACTAGGCAGAGGTGAGTTTAGGCATTGAGCTGAAGGGGCATTTTTAGGGCTGTAATTTTGGCATCCAAATCAGGAATCAAGTGGGAGTTGACACATCAGCATACAACTTGCTAGAACAGCTAGTTCTGTTTTGTCTTCATGGCTGACTGAAGGCTGTGGTGCACAAGGCAAAGTCAGCCACAGTTTAGAGAGCATGGACATATGGCTGCATCTAACTTCACATTAAAAGTGAAAATAATTGGGTTGTGCAGGAACATACCTGTTCATACTTGCATCCTTGACTGGTTTTTAGCTCTTTTTAAAGGGCAAATGTTAGTACCAGAGGAAAGAGACAGACTGACAGTACTGACGAACACCAGCCTTCTGTTTAGTTACAAAATACAGAGGGTATTGGCAGAGCAATTAAAGGCTCCTGTCCCCAGGATGTTTTTTACTGGGAGAAATGCCAACCTGCCATTGCTTTCACATACTGAAAGCTGCATTACAGGCAAAGTTACTTAATAACAATGAGAAACAAGGGTTTACTCAACCAGTGTCTCCTGTAAACTACCAAAAAAAATTCTTTGCCAGAAATCTAATTTATTGTCCAAATGCACTCATTTAAAGGGTATCTGGAAACCACAACCAAAATCTATACAACTTGAATTTACATGAAACCTTCTGTTGTGAAAAGACTGGAAAAGAAGGTGTTTGCTAGAGCATAGCTACTAACTGTCCCTCAGGTCTGTCTGTTCTGTGACAGCTGACAGTCCCCCTTTAGCTTTGATTTTGTAATAAATTTGGTCATCCAAATTCAAAGATTGGATAAATACCTTAGCATTTCTGTTAGTAATCTTTACACTAGCTCTTCTAGTATGGTGCCAATGCACTGCTCTTCACTAAGGTGGTATTATAGAGTCCTGTTTTGGGGCTTAATGTTGTTTTAATACTTTTCTTAACACAGTGTAGCACTTGGGCTTGTATAGACAGAAGATGTCCTGTCCGACTGGTGTATGGAGCAAAGCACAGCATAACTGGATCTGCTGCAGGTCTAGGAGATACTTTGAAGAACAGCAATGGTCATCAGCTTCTTTCAGTCCAGTTTCTGAGGAGAGATGACCTTTGCAGTCATGCCACGTGTGTCTGTCTCTCTTTATCTAAAAGATATTGACAATTCTCAGGACGTGGACATCTGAGCAGAGGAGAAAGGTCTTGCAGTTGCCTTGACTGAGAGCCTGCAATGTGAATGCAAAGCTTATTAGATACTATTCATTGCAGGCAAGAAGGTAAGTGCCTGCCAGTGCCTCCCCCCAGACTGCCCACAGGATGTAAATCCAAGAAAATAAGGCTTTATTAACTCCTCTCCTATATATATTATGGCACTATTAAATTACTAATTCCCATAACTATCTAGATTTTGCCTATTATATACCACTGTTACAAAGGGAGCAGGTTCCTGCAGCTCTTTCTTGCCTTTATGTTGTAGTCTTCTACTATTCCTCACAATACTGGATTGAAATTGGCACAAAGATTGAAGAGCAGCAGTAAGGATCACAGTTCAAGCTTGTCCTCATGAAAGGATATTTATTGCAGGAAGACACCCTTGAGCACATCTGTAAAACATAACATGAGGGGTAGTAAATGAAATTGTTTTGGTTATGGACAAACACTCTGAAATCAAAATGTCTTCTTGATCAACTGGTGAAACATTAACATATCTTTTGTCTGTACTGTCTGTGGAATTGTGCTTAAACTTTGCTATCTAGTGTGTCATCTTGTTATTACATTTCCTGAGGAACATGAGAGGGTGCAGAATGTTCTAGCCTTTGCATATGACTGCTTTTGGGGATTTTTTCTTATGTTTTGAAAGCAAACATAAATGTTAATGAGCAGTAATGAAGGAGCTTCTGCAGAGCCAGAACAAGTGTGAGGTAGAGAGGGAACAAAGTCAGTTATTCTGGCTGTTCGTATGTTTCAGGGAAGGTATATAAACTGCTCTGTGTGCATTATACATCACCATGTGAACAACAGCACCATATCAGTGCCCTGTCTGGCCCTACTGCTGTAATGCTCTGTAGGAGCTGCTGAGAGCTTGCCAGCTTTCTTTTGAGTCAGTAGAAGGGAAGGAGTTAGATAAGGGAAAGAGTCACAAGGGAAAACTGAATTATAAACAAAAGACACATTTAACTTATCCTGATACATGTTTCACACACTTTGTACATATGTTTAGGGAACACTGATATTTGGGATTGTCTTAGTTTCAGTTATGTTCAGCCCTGCCTACGCACTTGCCTCTTCGCCTTGTTCATGTCTTTGGAATAATCTGCTCTGCCCAGTCTTATCCACATCAGCAGTACAGAAAATCACAGGTGGTGGGAACATGATGTTCTTTGAGGTCTGCTTCCCTGAGTATCACCAGATAGTTGCCTTACTTCATACTTATACCCACATGGAAAAACTTTTCTCTCCATTAATAATAAGCAGTGGGAAAAAAAAATCCCTGAAGAAAGTATTAAAAGTCATAGAACTGAGGCCCTCATACACAGGGATTTTAGAAGCTTACTGTGTCTAAGTGCTGTTAGTAAAATAATTGCAAGATGAGTCAGGAGGGAAGGAGATGTCATGGGGAAAAAGATCTGCAAAATATTCCATAACAAAATGAAAACAACCAGAATTCAGGTGTTTATTCCAGGCATAGTCTGCTAGGAAAAGTGTTCTATGTCTGAAACTTTTCCACAGACAGTCTTTCAGTTAAACAAACAAACAAAAACAGCCAATCTAATTTACTAGGATGTTTTGCATAAGGTAACACTCTTGTGAGGAGTTGAATCCCTTGCACAGGATGGTCAGTTGCTGTCCAGATGGCTACAGGAGCCTCTCTTGCAAGGGTCTTTGTAATGGTGTCTTCAGCTGCATCAGATGAGATTCTGAACTCCTGTTCTGCTGAATCTTATAATCCAGGTGGTCTTATATACCCACTACATACTATGATGTTTTGACAATGATTAGGAGAAACTGTGGACAAACCTTTTCCTAACTGGCTTAAATGGTTTCAAAAGACTGTTCTGTGTGACCACTTCTGCACCTGCAAGAACAGCTTTCACAGACCATCTACAAACGTCTTACCTATGTGCAGCTGATTCTGTTCTATGGTAGGAACTGCCTGGGCAGAGCCCACAGGTATCCCCCATCCTCTACTTGGGATGTTTATCAGCATATTTAAGCATATAAATAGTTCCTATCAGATGGTCTATGCACAGCAGAGGCTGATTGGGATAATCTCCAAGGCTGTCCGAAATTCCCACTTCTACAGTTCCTGTAGAGAATAAAGCATTTGATTTGTTATGGAGGCAGCTGGGAGTTCAGCCACTTTCTCACTGGTCAGTGCATTGTCTCTTCTGTGCAGTAGAGTCTAGCTGGGAAGGCCCAGGCAATTAATGTCTAAGGTGATGGAATACCATCATAGCCTGATACCCATCTGCACTGCTACTATAACTGCAATGTCCTTCTTATATCAAAACTCTATCTAAAATTTCATAGAAATCACCGTGGCTGTAGTGTCTGTTTTATTTTATTAGAACAAATTAGTTTGTGCTTGACACTCTATAACCCTCTATTTGACATGGAAGATGGGTGCCTCTAAGCTTTTTATGATGTTCTTATGCAAAATATCCACACCATGATAGTGGGGTGGTTTTCCTTATCCTACCCATGTTACAGTATTTCCTGACATGGGTCTTCTCTCTTCTTTGTGACTCTTTTCCTGTTGCTTTCTGCTTTTCTCTGTCCATATCTCTTGCCTAGCTGTCATATCTGCCATTTATGATCATCTCACATGCCAGTTATTCTGTCTTAACTGTAAAAACTGCTCCACTCATAAATGCCCTTAAGATCATTCTTTTTCCTATCGTTTTCTCCAAGGCTGGACCCAAATTGGACCCAAAGCCTCCAAAATTTTCTGTGAGTTTCCGGTTATATGTGGGTGCCATTTCTCAGGCATTCTCTCATTGTCAGTCAGTCTTTCTGCCCTAAGGATTCATGTCTAGCTTTAGTAAATATCAAATTGAAAAAAAAACTTTCCTTATGTTGCATGGTTTTTTACCTGTTCTTTTCCAAACATAGTTTTCTATTTTGGCACCATCTTAATAACACAATGGAAGTGCCTATTTCCAGCTGAATAATGCTCCAAAGAACATAATAGTTAGAGATGGAGCAGCAGATTATTCCTTCCCAATGGCTGTATATATAGGGCATTTCTAAAATAATACACTCAAAATGGTATCAGGTTTTAGATTAGAATGTTTTATAGATTTTGTCTATAGTTGGAGCAGTCCTGATTTTATCTGGTTTTGTATAAAGCAAATAGCACTACTGTATTTACTCTGATTGTGTTAAAATTTTAACTGTTCTTCTTTTATGTGTCCTCTCACATGTTTCCTTTATGACTGTATCTCAACTCTTCCTTGGCCAAGAAAAGTTTGTATATTTATTGGAGATGCTGAAATATGCATACAACATAAATGTGTTGTTTATTTTCTTAGGATTTGAATTTTTTGAAACAAGTGCCAAGGAAAACATTAATGTCAAGCAGACATTTGAGCGACTTGTGGATATCATCTGTGACAAAATGTCAGAAAGTCTGGAGACGAATCCCACCATTGCTGCCAGCAACCAGAATACCCAGCTAAAGGACACGCCTACTCCACAGCAGCCCAACTGCAGCTGTTAATGCAGCTATCAGCAAAGGTTCCAGTGTGTTCTGTTGCCAACAGAGTGCTTATGAATGGTCTATATGCCTTTATTTATACTGTCTTATTAATTTATTTAGGAAAACAGTCTTATTTTAGGTCAGCAGCTGTTTGAGTATGCATATGGAGATGGAGCGATTATTAGTCTGAATGGATGATCCATATTTTAGCATCTGGCTCTTGCATGCAGGGTGGCTATTAATTTATCTTTCGTTTTTAGTGTCTTGCATCACACTTACTTCAGCTGGTGCCATGTCCTCAGACCACATTTGCCTAGAATAGTCTGTCACTGCATCACTTTCAAATTATATAGAGGAATCCATAGGGTAGTGGCCAGGATATTTTAGAGTAAGGCTCCTAATGCCACTTTTATATACTCCTGATTGAAAATCAATTTAGAAGTATCCTTATAGTTAGATAATCCCTCATTCTGTCCAGGTAATTTGCATAAGGAACACTTCCTGGAGGACATTACCTTGGAAGATCTACACTCATTATGTTACACATTCTGGCTGATTGGAAACTGCAGAAGTTAGACAGAAGTTAGTTCTTGGACCCAAAGCCACCAAAATTCTCCATGAGTTTCCAATTGGATGGTATTCTGTTCACCACTGCCTATAAACACCTGTATTTTACTCAGACCTTTTGGAGAAGTGCTAATGGTGTCAGTGAACTGAAGTCTGACCTCATTTTCTTCATCTATTTTGGGAAGAGAATTGGAATTTTTAAAACTTCAGAAGTAATGAAAAATTGTAATAATTTCTAGTCTTAGGCTGAACACATTAATAAGATCAGCAAAAGGCTGTGAAGAATAGCAGAATAAAGTACACAAATTATTTTTAACAAAGTGATAAAATAGTCATATTTCACACGTTTTACTCCTTTAGTAATTACTTACATCTGTGTCCTGGAGTCATTTGTTCAACTGCTTTACTTGCATTACAATGACATTTTTTAACAAAACAGCATAATTGAAGAAGCATTGACTATTTTATTGTTCCAATTATACAGAATTTAGGACAAAGTTGACATTTCTTAAACTGTCTGCAGTGGGAAAAATCTGAAGACAAATAAAAAAAAAGCGAGTAACACATGGTACTCCAAATGGCTCACAACTGCAAAGAAATCCCTCTGCACACTTTATGTTTTTTGAAGGTAATTTATATAACTCCAGATACACACTGAGACAAAATGGTCACGTTTTTTTATAACTGATTAAATATTCTACATACACTTGGACACAATAAAAGTTACATCCAAACAAGACATATAGACACATGTAAAACGGATATGCCATGAGGGTGCTACTTTGGCTGTCTAACTTAAATGAGTAAATGTTCTTTGTTTAGTCTAGGGCTTTAAACCATGTCTATCCTGTTAGCTAGTTTACTTAGGTACTTTTTTTCCTAGTAGACTTGGAGACCGATTTAATTCCATGAAGACAAAACTCTATCCTCTTTAGGCCCGGTGAGCAGCCAGGTGGAAAAGGCATGTGCTATCCTGTCTCTCCCTGGTGCTGCTTTTGCCTGCCTCATCTAAGGCAGTGTGTTGCTAACTGTGCTGAGAGATTTTCATTAGTACCTCTCCAACCACTAGGTAACAGCTGATTTGAAAAAAAAAAAAAAAAGGAATACAAAGTTAAGAAAGCTTAGTTTAAGACTTTGGGCAGTTTTCCATGCTTTGATTGTTAAGTGTCGTTATTCTTGGTGGAGAAAAAGGATCAGGAAAGCCTTGAGACATAATTCAGCTTCAGCTTTGAAATGCTTTAGAAAAATTTTGGTTCGTATTATTAGTCTGAACCATCTCAGGCAAAGTGAGGATAGAGGGGGACATAACTGGACTTAATCACCTCATCCATGATCTTTGGGCACATTCTGCAGCATGGCTAAAAGTGCAAGTATTCTTCCAGCTTTGCTCTGGGATGCTTGCTGTAAAATTATCATCTCCTGTGCACAGTATAAAAAGAAAAACAAGAAAAAAAGGCTTCAAAATGCCCCTTGCTACAGCCACACTTTGTTTGAATGCAATTGGAATGAATTCAAGACCATCCCTGCCTCAGTATGAACATGTAAACTCTAATGTGCAGTTGAAATATATTATTAGCATATATCTTTTTAAACAATTGAGTGGTAGATAAATAGTTCTTTACATAAATGGGATTAATTAATTGCTTTTCATTTTGTATGAGCAGAAGAGTGAGAGCAAAATCAGAGGGAGAATCTGTGCTTCATGTTTCTGAGACAACTAAACTCCCAGACCTCTACACGTTTGGCCTTCTGCATGGGACAGGAAGGATGTGGGAAGCAGCTGCCAGAATAATGCTGTTCCTTAGAGCATCAAAATGTTGGAGTTTTTCCAGATCAGACTGTTTTAAAACCTGGGGCAAACTCAAAACTCTTAGTTGGCACTGTTTTGAATAGAAGATGGGGAGGGAGGACGTGCTCAGGTCCCATCAAACCCAGTTTATCCTATCATGACTTTCTCTGAAATTAAAAATGTGTGGAAGTTCAAGTAGGTCTTTTCTTAACAATCTAGGTTACCTACTATTGGAAAAGCAGGCTTTGATTTTCCATCACAGGTTGGCTTTGGCAGCCACATGCTTTACAGCAATATTGAGTTTTCTGCTATAAAATTGGTCACATAGATTATGAGCATCATGCTCTCAGTACCTTTCTCAGGTGGAACTTGCCTATTGTAAAGAAACACTAATGAAAGAAAAGCTTTTGAGAAGTAACTTATTATCTCTTCGCCAAACATTCTAAGAATTCTGAGGGAACTTGCAGTATTGAAATTATGCCTTAGCCTGTTATAGGATAGGACATCCAAAACCAGCCTGTGTCAGTCTGGTTTGGCTTGTCTGATTTATGTAGTAGAACTGCAGTTTTCTTAAATTTAAGTAGGCTGAACATTTTGGAAAACCCATCACAACCTGATCAAGGGCCTAAATTTAAACAATCAATGTCTTGTTCTTACACATATCCAATGATTATGAGTTGTTAGAGGAGACAAGCAGGTTTTTGTTATACCCTTGATTGATCCAGTAGTACAG
Source organism: Hafferia zeledoni (assembly GCA_035583235.1). Lineage (NCBI taxonomy): Eukaryota > Metazoa > Chordata > Aves > Passeriformes > Thamnophilidae > Hafferia > Hafferia zeledoni. Next base: position 53,359,440 of record JAWWEV010000095.1, on the reverse strand, counting down.
CACAATTCTATCAAGGGCAAGCACCAGGCTACAAAGCATCATATTTTGGTAGTGGAAGAGGGGATGGATCTTTAAATTGAAGCCTGAGATAACAGTCAAAAAACTGCTTTCAGCCTTATCACAAATCTTGGGGGAAAAGTACTTGCACACCTTGCACTTATTTGTTGTCACTCTGACAAAGCAATAGGACTGAATGTCACAGCGAGTCATTGGTCCAGCCACAGATACCCCCTTCAGCTGAGATTTATCCATTTGGTGACATACAGCAGTTGACATACAGAGCATGTTATAGTTCCAAGAGATTAGATACCTTTGGGCAGAGGGTCCTGAGCTCTACAATGCCAGCTGAACTAATACTACACAATCCATTTTCCAAGTTATGATCTAAACTAAAACTTATAGTATCAGGCTAATCCTGTGCATGGCACCAGCCTTATCATGATTTGACGGTGTGTTGCTTGCTGTACCTTCAAACTAGGGTTCAGAAAATGTCTTGAGAGCACACAGGAGCATGGGGATGACTGGTTCCTGTGGTGTGTCTTGGCACCAACCTGCTGAACAGCTCCCAAGCTCTGCTGGGTTGAACCTTCAGACATATATTTGTGTTTCTTTTAAGAGTTCATGTTCACAAGCTGTAGTGCTACTAACTTAATGCTGTATCTTTTTATTTTATTGTTGGTGATTAGAACAATTTATTTAGACTTTATTTATACTTCATTTGCTGTTTTAAGTGCATATGAACTAGCCTGATTTTCAGTCAAAAAATTCTCTGTCTGAACAGCTGTGTAAGTGACTGTTACCAGGAACTATCTGTTCCTTTGTGCTTATACTTAATGTAATGCCTAGAGAAACTATCTGAGCAACTACATCTATGTGGCCTTTTCCAGAGCACAAGTCTGAAAGATTAAATTTTCTTCCCAGTCTGCTTAGCTCTGTATATTCATCTGTACCACCTGCATCTTCTTTAATTTTTAAATGAAAGTGCTATTTCGGGATGCACAAGATTTGCTGGAGTTAGATCCTAAATTTGAGAATGCTTTGAGTTTGCCAATTTTAGAAAAAAAATTCACAAAAATTCTGCATATGGTGACAATGCATTTGTTTCTTCTGTAGTAGATGAATGGTGCTGCAATTGCATGCAAAAAGTTCCCTCCCAAACTCCATTCCTCCCCAACTACTTTTTTTTTATATTTGTTTGTGAGAGGTAAGTTTTATTACTTGCATTTTTACAGGCATCAACTAAATTTCTCTTCTGCTGACAGATCAATTCCTTCTTGGCCTGTTTTATATAGACACACAATGTATGAGCCTAATTCTTTAGGATGACACATTTAGCAGTGTAAGAGCATGAGTCTGAATCCTCAGATAAACCTTCAGGGGGTGTAAAGCAACATGTCTTCACTTATGCCAACAGGAGTAAGTTGTGTTACTTTACACCATTTAAAGCATACATTTTGACTCTATATTCTCCAAGGTTCATAATTTGTCAAGTCCCATTTAAAGAGGCAACTCATCTCAGTTATTTAAATGAATTCTACCAATTTTATTTATTTAAGGGGAAATGCAGTTCATATTTGCAAATTAAGCTTTTTTTTTTTTTTTTAATTTGTTTGGTTTGTTTCGTTGGTTTATCCATGGATCTTCACTGAAGCAGAATTTGTAACTACAGAAACATAATAGGCAGGTGTATAGCAGTACATCTTTGATACTCATTCAGTTCCCACTGTTACTTTTTCATGTTTAGTGCCACCTTCCCTAAATATCACAGTGGAATTTATCCATACATTTTCATTACCACTGGAAATGAAATGTGTTACATTTGAAGACCATAGGTTTATTATCCATGGTTCCAGCAGAAGTAGATGGCTTGTCATTTGTTGAATAAGGTACTTGGTGTTTGTTCTGGAGGGGAAGCAAAAATCCCAATTTTCCAATAGCTTCGGGATCATTCATAACATGCAGAAATGAAAGCTAGAGATTGTTTACCACTTCTGGCGATAAATTTCCTTGAGTAATTCTGACATGTACCTGCAACTAGTGATAAATTAAATGTTTGTGCTGTAACTCCTGTTCAGTATTTTGTCAGTAATGTCAGATGTGTTGTGACTCAGTTGGATTGTCACAACATGTAACCTGTATACTAGTGTTTGTAGATTTCAAATGTCTTAAATGTTGCATGAGATTATGTTACAAAAAAAAAAAAAAAATAGATATGTTTTCTATTTTTGAATACCTCAAAACTGAGGGATCATGGGCCAATAAGTGCAATATTTAATTATTTACTCAGTGTATATAAACTTGTGTGAAAGGGAGAAGCGTCATGTATGTGTGATAAGCTGTTGATGATGCCTGCGTGGCTTAAGATTTCCAGTAGATGTACATGTCTTCTAGAAAAATTCTATAGTAAACACTTTACCAGTGTAGTGTAAGGATATTCTTAAGTAAGTTAAACTATTTTTCATATACGAGACAATGGTAAAAGATATTTGTATGTTTACTGCAAGTGCATGTCAATTTTACTTTTAGAGTTGTGAATGTCCTTTTCTGAAAATTGTCAAGTTACACCAACACTAGTGGGACAGTGCTTTCAGTCAGAAGATGCTTATAACCATTTCTAAACTGGCTGTCCATATTTTCAAAGCATGTTCTCCAGAAGCATTAAAAGAACCTCTTAGAGCTCAGCAGTTACATTGAGCTATTATGCCTGTATTGCATAATATCATGTGAGCATGTTTTCTTTAATCTGATACCGTTAACTCATAATACTTACCTGAAATATTAAATAGGAATACCCAATACGCTTGCAGATGACTCGTCAAACTTCAGTTGGTGCCCTGGGTTATCACTTTTGGGAACAGCTTGAAGGGCACAGTCAGCAGCACAGCACAGTGGATGCTGACCTTAATTAGTCACTTCTGATATTAAGTTTCTTAACTTCCCTAGATTTTAAAGATGGAAGATGCATCCTTAAATGTATTGACTCATATTCTTCACTCCACTGTTACATGTCCCTCAAAGTTCAACAGCTACATTGTTTGGAGTAAACCTCAGGTACAAATGGAAACAAAATGCAGGTCAGAATCTAACTATGAAACTAAAAGGAGACATTCAGTAATTTATTTTTCCTTTCCTGCTATCCTTGCATATTTCTAATAGTTCTCTAAGAATATAAGAAAGGCCATCACTACTCAGCAAGACCCTTGGGGTACATTTGGGATCTTAAGCCCTGAATCACTGATCTGCCAGGAGTTCCCAGCCGTGCCCACAGAGTCTGTTAATGCTTGCTGCATCTCTGCTTTCAAAGGAATGTGTCTTCTGTCTTGGAAATTTGTATGAAAGAGACAGGCCGTTGTGTCTGGGCCATGGGTAAGAACTGGTTTTGCTGAACAATTTTCATTTAAAAAAAAATTATATATAT
>JAWWEV010000095.1:53300509-53334053 GCA_035583235.1 Hafferia zeledoni | reverse complement strand
ATCCTGCTCAGCTCTCTCTCTTCAAGTTGGAAAAAAAAAAAAAAAGAAAAAAAAAACAGAACAAGGAAGGAAAGAAAAAGAAGAGGCAGTATTTTACCTTCCACTCTAGCCTGCACTGACAACCTTTGTGACCCCCTGACCAGATCACTTTGCCTGCAGCTAATGAACACTGAGCCAGCCCAGCTGTGAGCTTACTCCAGTCATCTAGCTGTGTGTTAAATTTAAAGTCTATTTTAATTATTAGAATGTCATCACCTGTTTGATCCTTGAGACTTTCCTGACCTCCCTGGTATGAAGTATATAACACACTTTTAAAGTCCACTCAGAGTTAGCTCTGTTGCCTGATTTCACAGTGTCTCTGTTACTGTGAGCCATTTTAAGGAATGTCTGAGCTGTGTTCCTCATATGTAACTTAGGTACATCTTAGTACATGCGTATGTGTGTATGTTGGTAACGACTTGTATTTAGATACATAACTGTCTTCAATCTTGCTTCTTATGCATGTGCATTGTGCTTCTTATGTCCGGAACAAGGGGAATGGTGGTTCAGGACTGTGCTTATCCCCAGCCTTCCATCCCCTTACAGTAAAGCTGGAGTAGTGGGATCAGCCATAGCAGTGCACAGCTCCCCACTGTAGCCTGCTTGGCTGGTAGAGCTGAGTTCAATCAGAGCCTGCAGGCCTTGCATTGAAGCTGTCAATAAACATTCATATGTTTAGTCTTGCTGACACATTTGCAAGGAATGTCCCTTCTTATAGGCAGTCTGCCCAGCTGGTCACTCCCAATAACTTCTGGAGTTGCTCCAGGGTAGACCCACTAATTGGCTGTGTGGAGCAACTGTTTTCCACAGAACACAACTGCTCTGCCAGAGAAGCATATTCATCCATATATCCACATAGTTTCCCCTTTTCAACAAACATATATATGTGCATATATATATATATATATGTCTGTGTGTGCTTTTTCACACCAAACCTAGATTATTTTATATGTCTTTCACTGATAGAAACATAATAATCTTTCCAAAGGTACTAGTATCAAAAGCTCACTTTGGTCATAGCGATTTTTGTACTGTAAAAGCTTTTTGGAAAACCTTAACTTGCAGACATGCACAACCAACTCTGTACTGAACTAAAGCTTGTTAAGTGATGTCAAACACTAACCCACCATCTTGACATGGACAATAGCTTAAAGTATTCAGACATTAATTTCCTTCTGTATCAGAAGAAGTCGTTACTTCATTCTTGGTGAGAAGAGACAATAAAAGAAGTTGTAGAAGGACCAAAATAAGATCCTAATCTGCCATGCCCCAGGGTTAAGCTGTTCACCACTGCTGTTTTCCAGGGCCTGACTTACTCCACAGAAGCTATCCTTTAGACTTCCTCCAAGGACTTTTCCCCTTCATCTCCATGTGGCAGGACCATGACAGCAAGAGGTCCTTCCCTCACCTCTTAAGTTGTGGCTTCTTTATCTCAACACTTGCTGGATGTGGAGCTTTAACACTACCTTAAAAGGTGCTCCCAGCGTCCCTTCATCCACCACCCCCTCTGTGCTCAGATCCACCCCTTGAAAAAATTCCTCAGCCAGGATTAAGCCCCCCTGCACTTCCCTGCATCAACCCTGAGAAATGCCCAGGTGGGAGTTTGGGGCCAGGCAACCAGCCGAACCAGGCACCTTTGCAGAGCAGATTCGGGCAGCTGTGGGACACTGGGGTCTGAGCAGCCCTTATCTTGCTGCAACCTGCCTCATAAACAAACTCAGGCTTTTTTACCAGTTAATCAAGAGAGGTCTGGTGCTTCCCCCTCCTCTAACATGCATGATTGTGATGCTCTGCGAGCTGTGCTGTAGGTATCAAGGTTGTGTTTTCTATCATGTGCTTGTTTTCCCCTCCTGGGGAACCTTCACTTCACCTTGCTTTCACCTTTTGTCACCTACCACAGTCAGCTACAGCAAGAGGCACAGATTTTTTTTTTTTTCACTTCTCTTACACACTCAGCTGTCCTTTCCAGAACCTTGATATTAGAGAAATTTCATGGCTTTTTAGACATGCTTTCCTGTTTGGCTGTGGCAGAAGACAATGCAGCTGAGATCTGCTTCCCCACTGTATTAATTATTAATGAAGCTGAACATAAGAGCAGAAGGAGGAAGGAGTGATTCATAACTACTCTTGCTAATGCTTTCAGACTTGCTGGATTTGCAGTGACCCACAATTAAATTTCCCTTCCTTAGCCCATCCCAAAGCTCTACCCTGCCAGAAAAATTTCAATTTATGAGAGGCAGACTGTCATGTTCAAAACAGTCCAATAGCAATACCTGAAATGCAAGCTGGGGTTTTGGATATGAAACCTACTTCAAAGGGTTTCCTGATCTACTTTTCACAGTAATAGCCATTCTGTACTGAAATGAATGTGGAGAGATTAGCATGTGCCCGAAGCGGTTTTTCCTTCTACCATGAACACAAAAACTCCCTCCATGTCAGCCAGTGACTGGCCCAGCTGCTCCTTTGCGGTGCAATGCCAGCTGCACAGCAGCAGGTTGTGCAGCCCAGGACTGGGCTAAGCTGGCAGCACCCCTGCACTGGGGGTCCCTGCAAGGGCATGTCCTGTCCCCAGAAAGCAGTGGGAACGCGCTGCCTGCTACTGTGTAGCTGCTGAAAGGATAAGGGAAGGCACTGGGTTTTATCTCCATTCTCTCTGAACCAGTGCAGCAGAGGAAAGGTTGAGTACCACTACAAGGATACATTTTGCTAAAAGGATCCAAATTATAATGTCTGTTCCCCAAGAAAAGAAACACCATTAGTGATGTCAGAGACGGCTGCAACTACAAGGAGAGCTTCAGGATTCTTCAGAAATACAGCAGAAGGTTGTTCAAATCCATCTTAAAAAACCCCCAAACCTCTGAGTTTTTAAGGTTGGCTGGGGGTAAAAACAGTACAGGTATCTCAAAACATTACTTATCACATCACCTCCCACTCATCCCCACACAATAGTGCAACTGCACTTGCTTGTGATTTTCATCACTCTCTAAGCACAAACCCCTGAGGATTCTGTCAGCACATCAAACCTGCCAGAGAAACATTCTCCACCATTTCTCATGCTTCCTCCTGCCTGGCAGCTGCTGCAAGCAGCCCATCTGCAGCAGTGAAGCTCCAGGACTGCTGCCTCAGCCATCGCATGAGAAAACAGTGCTGGGGCCTCCCAGCATTTCTGGCTGGTGGAGCACTGGAATGCTGGCTTGCTTCAAGAGAAGGGGCAGGGGGTAGTAGGGCAGTGATGCTCCATGGCAACCCACAGGAGCACAGCAGGTTTCTTTCCACCACAGCTGCTGTTGGGCAACACCTGGGAGTTTTTCAGTGATGCGTTAAAGCCTCAGTGCACTTGCAGTTTTTGAGGCTATCCATCCCTCCAATGACTTCAGAGCAGCTGACACCCCAGCCTATGTGCTGTATTGAGCAATGAGCAATAAGCAGCAACTCTGGCTGCTCTGCCACATGGGCAAGGAGCAACTGCACAGCCCAGAGCATTAGTATGTAACAGTCACAGATCACAGTGGGGGGTTTGGGCTGAGATTTGCACCACAACTCCAAACAGCTCCTACTTCTTCCTTCTCCCCCCCAGCTTTATATACTGAGCATGATGTCAATATGATATGGAATATCACTTTGATTAGTTTGGATCACCTGTCCTCCCCTTGGCTCCCTGCCAGCTTCCCATGCGCTCCCAACTTCCTTGCCAGTGAGGCAGTATTAAAAAGCAGAAAAGGCCTTGGCTCTGTGTAAGCACTGCCTAGCAATAAAAAAATATCGTTATGCTATCAACCCTGTGTTCAGCACAAATTCAAAACATAGCCCCATACTAGATACTGTGAAGATCAACTCTACCCCAGCCAAAGCCAGCACAGAACTCATTAGCTGATTGCAATGAGGGTGACTTACATGAGTAACCTTCAGCAAAACTGGAGATGTTACAGATATACCCTTTTCCTAAATAACTTGCTAGAAAAAACATAAAGAGAACTGCAGCTGACACCTGCAGTTTCGTAAGCATTCTCAGTCTACATGCAGACACTAACTTGCTAAATCAAATGGAAGTGTATCAGAGGGAAGCATGCATGGCCCTGCATCTCTCTTCACTACATGTGGCACCTTCCCCTTCTCACATCTGCCTAGTTCTGGGAGATGGGAGGTAGAGTCCCTCAAGAGGGCATCTGTCACTTGTTCTGTATTTGGGATGCACTGGGAGCCATCATACCTCTTTGCCAGGAAAATGATGCTTCCAGCAAAGCAGGTTTTTCCTCAGGGGTCCAGGAGGCAGCTGTTAATTGTAAGCAGTAGTTTCCCTGTACGCCTGTCTCCATAGAACACAACCCACACACCACCAGCAGCTGCCTGCAAGGGGATCCTTTAACTTTTGAACTTGGGAGCCAAATTTTACCACATTTCATTGCATATATTTCTAATAGTTTCATGAAAATAAAAAGCCAGCTGGAGAAGAAAAAACCCACATGTATCTACCCTTGCCAGGATAGGTTCAGCCAGGAGTTTACAGCTTCAGAAGAAACACTAGAGCAGAAGAAAACCAGCCTGATAACGCCTGCAACTCATAGAACCATGTGAGGTGGATTATGGTTTGAAAATTACTGTAATAGAAAAAGCCCCCTAAAAAGCTTTTCTCTCTCCTTAACCACACACCCCCTCCCCATCATCTGCACAAAGGATCAGACAAAGCCAAAACAAAGTCGTACTCATAAGGGTAGGACTTGTGGCACTAAGTATGTGTAGTTCCAAGCACTCACAGCACATCTCTCGTAACAGTGTTTTTTCCCTGAATCCTCATTACTAGCAAGGTACTAGCAGACATAAAGAGTGAATAAAACCAGCTGAGGTATATTCTACTTCCTGCAGCCTGAATTTGTCATAAGTTAGATCCCTGTGATGTAGCTCCGTTGCTGGTGGCTGCCTTTGCCTGCTAGACAACAAAATGGACTGAGGGACTGTCACTTTTCTGTTCCCACATGATCAAACCTTATCTTAACCTTCTCTTGGGTAAGTTAAACAGGTCATATTCCTGGAATGCTGCTAGACTGCAAGATTCCTGGTTGATTAATTATTTTTCCATTGCACTTTTTGTCCCCTCAAACTGCATTTCCAAGCATTGTTACCCAACTTGAATGCCATGCTTCCAATAACATTTTTCACAACACTAAAGTTGTTCAGTCTCCATTTACTGCCTCTCAATTATTTTTTAAGTCCTTTTACAGGTGCAGCTTTGTAAGGGACATTTTTCTGCAGCTGCCATTAGTACAGCATTCTTGCACACAGGCTATATGACTGACTCCCTGATAGTCTCTCACCTGATAAATGTATTCCACATTGTTGATTCCCAGAGGGATGTGGTTATTATGGACATACTACCCCTGCTGAGGTGAGGGAATGAGAGAGAGAACAAAATAGCAAGGAAGCAGGGCTAGGGCTGCTTCTTTGTTTACTGCAAGCCTTGTCTTTGAGGTACATGCAATAAACATACTTTTGTAACTCCATAGAGCACTTCTGTTCCCTTTCCATGCCTTAGCAAGAAGCCTTAATCCAAGAGCTATTTTATGTGCGATCCTGTAACAAAACATGAGTGTCGAAGGGGGTCCACAGCCAGCTGGATTATAAGATGACACTGATGTTTTAAGCCACTTTTAACTGTCTCTGTCTAGCCCCATGTAACAATGGTTTACAGACATTTGTTGTTAGCCATGATATCCCAACTACTACATAATGCACAACCTGTATTTTGTTTGCCAGACTTTTTCAGATAAACAAAAAATTATCTCTGCTGCATATTAGAGATGCTGTTTGTAGGCATATGAACTCAATGGATACTGGAGTAGGACAGGGTAAGGGCTGGAAGTAACTGCAACATGGCTGATGAGTCTCTGATCTGCATTTGCTGTCTGCACAGCTCATCAGTATTAGGCAATTAATACTGTCTCTATCTTTTCCTTGCTTTCACTAAGGGCTATTTACTCATGTAGGATGTCTCCCATGCAAGGATTTGTTTATACAAGGCAGTCATCCCACCTTTTTTAGTCTTTAAACTTGAGCTAAACTCTGCTTTATATCAAATAATTTTTAACTTTGTAAATGTGCATCTTAACTACATTTACACTTCTTACCACCACCACAGTAGGTCCAAGGACCTAAAAATATTTGCTTTACAAGAAGGCAAAATTTGCACACTGCGAAATGAGACAAAAATCAAACTCAAACTCAGTTGTCCTAATGTTCATATTCAGCTATGAGTTTTATTTGACAAGATGAGATTATTTTACTTGGAGGGTATTTCTCCCTGCCCAGGTTTTGCTCTTAATTTTTCAATCTGATTTCTATTTTGACTTCCTATCCCCCTTTATTACTTATGCAGATTTCTCAACCAGTTTGACAGAAAGCTAAAGATTGTCTTTATCCTGCAGAGTAAGCTAAATTGAACTAACTAAAGGGTTAGTTCACCTTTGAACTTTTGTGTTTGGGTTTTTTCCCTGGAAAAACTAAGCAAAATTAATTACAGCTGGTAGAGAAATTGGACTGATCATTCCAGTAAACACTACGTGTGCTAGTAGCTGTGACTTCCATTTTCCATGCAGCACAGAGATTAAGCAAACAAAGCTGCAGCTATTCAGACTGTTTGTCTCATTAAGAAATAGAAGATTCATTTGTTCGAAAATACATTGAACTTCTACAGCAGCAGCTGTCTACAGTGAAACATGGAGTATGTTTTGATTTTGCTCTGAAACTTGCCCTTTCTGATTCATAATTTCCATGCACAGAGGCTGACAAAGTGCTGCCAGAGGATGTAGGAAGGAGTGAGGTAATGCTGCCAGCTTCAGGCTTACCACATACACAGCTGAGGTACCTAACTCACTTACTGAAAAGGTAGTGCCAACAATAATCTGGGACTCCTTCTTCCTTATAATAATAGCCATGATGTATGCAAGCCATTTTCTCATTAGGGCTGCTGGGAACATGTGAGAAGGAGCCTGATTGGAATGACAGACACCATCTACTTTATTCACCCACTGCTCAGTGCAGCATCTTTCATCTTCCCAACAGCACTCATCAGCTTATTCTGCCACAAAGGTGTGATTAAAAAGGAGTCCTAAGAATTGGTACTCCTTGCAAGGTAACCTCTAAACCCAAAGAAAGATCTAAGAGACTTAGGGAAAAAATTAACAAAGACAAATTTGTATTCAACCAGAAACTATTTTCAGTTAAGGAAACAACTCCACAAAACAACAAAGACTCCCAGTAATCAAGGAAAGGTGCCTGAATGTCAGTTCAGGAGTTGGACCTGCACTAAGACCATATTTCTTCCTCAAGAAAAAAGTTGCACTATATGAATTTTAAAGAGTAATTTCTTTTTATCATCCATTTCCAGCAGAGATTCTGACAATATTTAACTGATACCTTTTCTTTTTTTTCTTCTTTGTGGTATCCCACTCTAGAGGAGTGGTATCTACTCCTCTAGAAAATCTCTAGACATCTAGTTTCTTTAAGGACATTGAAGCCACCAGTAAAATGTCCTTAAAACTGATACAATGCCTTTCCAATGTAACTCTACATCACACGTTTGTAGATTAGACTACTGTATGAAGTACCATATTTGATTGACTTTCATGATTTGCTCACATGTTTATTTTGTATTACCTATGCAAAACAGTATTCTAACAAAAATATGGTAATCAAAGTATTCTGGAAATATATTTTCTCTTAAGATGTCAAAACTATGAGATACATGTAAAGAAAGTTTACTTGCATAAAAAGAAAAAAAAATTAAATACAGTAACTAGGCAGAATCAACACATGCTTTTATTTCCATTGCATATAAAATTTCATATGAAGGTATTGATGTACAGTACTATCCCATTGGCTGTAAGAGAGGCTAAGAAACCAGTGAAAGAATAGCCATGTGCAATGTTCACACGAGTTGCCACTCTTAAGACATCCCCAAAGAAAATACCGAATTAAAACAGTAACAAGAAATTGTTCAGGATTTCTGTTGTTATAGTGTCCCTTTTATACCATATAAAACAAAAGCATTCAATTTCCTTTGGGCCAGGGCTGCTAAAATCTACAGTTTGTGTCAAAAAGGAGATTATGTTTTCCCTTGAAAAGGAATCTCTCCTTTCATGAAGAAGTCGCAAGTTACAAGGGCTGGGCATCACTGGAATGGAGGAGAGGTATTTACCTCACTCTGGCAAATTCAATACCAGCTCTCAGTAGTTTGGAGCAATGTCAAACAGCAAGAGATGCTCAGTCCAACCTGCAAACCTAATAGTAGTGTTATTAAAAGATCTAATGGTTTACTGCTCTTCTGTAGAGCTAGTGCATTATGCTATACACACCAGTACAAAGCCTTAGCTACACCTATATAAAACAAAACTTTGGCTACTAGTAACACTAATGTTGGTGTTGGAAAGCATTTCCAAGACTGAATTTGTCTTTTGTCCTACTTTACTGATTCTGCTTTTACAGTGATAATTTGTGCTACTGAAGAGGCATTATAGACAATTGTAAAAGTGTACAAGTAATACCTTTTTAATTCTCATTATTCCATTTCCCAATATGCATTAGAATCAAATGCTTATTAGAGATGCTTTCCAAAGCTGTTTCAGTGCAATTCAGTACTGAAATGCAGCATCAATTATTTATTTTTATAGGAACAAAAAATGGCTGCAATAATCCCCAATGACAGACTGTAAAAAGATAATACGAGAGACAATACAATTACATTACCAGAAGTCTGGAAAAGCTCAAACTTCCAGGAGGGTCAAGAATGAAAGTTTATTGTAGTATCACATGTGTTAGCTCATAAGAGTATCCCCCATCAGTTAGCAACTAAAAACATGGTAGAAATGCCCAGCCCTAGCCCCAAGGCTACCTTACTTTCAAATGCAGCAAAACAAGAAAATATTGTTTAAAGTTAAGGCACAGCCCTGGGACCAAAGACCTGCAGCTTTTTTTAATTGATATATCTTTATGTATTTTATACTTTTCTTGAATCTTCCATAAACAAGCTCTATGGTGACATTGAATATATTACAGGAGAAAAAATGTACAAGGAATATGTATACACAATAATCATTCTCTCACCAAGAGTTTCTAAATACAGCAACACCACCCTGACAAGGATGATGTTATAATAAGAACTGATAATTTACAATTAACATTACAGTATGTACATTACAATAAATACATGGTTGTAAACAGAGACAAACAAGACTGTATTACAGGTAAGGTCATTTGGTGAGAAAAATGCATGGCACAAAAAATAAATAATGCGTTTGAAAGAACTGTCAAAGCTTTCTATAAAATCCATCTCATTCAAGTTTTTTAAACTTGTGAATGCTATTTGTTCTATCGATATTCTTTCATTATCATTTTTTAATGACAAACAATTTAAGAATTTAAATACAGCATTACTGAGAACAGCAACTTGCAAGCTAAAGTGTACTGTTATAAACAAGGTGATTTTTCTTTTTTCCTCCCACTCAATACCCACTCACTGCATTTTCTTATGGCAAAAATATTCACAACACATAAAGCCACTTATAAATTGTATTGTTTTAAAGCAGTGTACAATGCTAAAGCACACTTTGGCAAAGAGGAAAAAAAAAAAAAGATTGTACAGTGCATTATATCCCCAACTCTAAGAAATAATATAACTTTCTATGATTGTCCACATGTATAGGTGTATATGTCACAATATGGTCTTATGTTTATTCACTTTCAATTAGTGCAGATACAAAACCTTCCAGGTCCTACTGGTTATTCTGGAATTTATATTGCTTTTCCATTACTGAGGTTCCAGGCACTCTTGGGGACTGAAAGGATTTTTAGACAGATCAGGTTCAGGAAGAAATGAAGAATAAAAACTATTAAAAAATAAAAAAAAAAAAAAAAAAAAAACAAAAAAAAAGAAAAAAAAAAAAGTCAAAACATGATAAAAGCCCCATGAGTTATCTTAATTCTTTTTCCTGCTTTAGCATCTTCTGTGCTAAGGCCCTGTGAGGGCTAACAGTAGAGAAAACTATTACCTGGGTATAGAAGAATGCAAAATGCATTTAATAGCTGAACTATTAGCAAACTATTTTGAAAGATGTTTTTATTCTAGATCTCTGTCACTTTAAAAGCTCCTGTATTCCTATCTGCAAATTTGCTACAAAATGAATGCAAAGGGAAAATAATAGCTCTTGCTCTTATCTTCTGTTAAGAAATTATCTTGATATTGTCATTTTAACAGAATTTTACAGTGTGGGAGTTTGATAGCCTCCCTGTGCGACTATTTCCCATCTTCTACACTCAAAACTACAATTTTAATGAAGAAAAAAGTGTAGGAAATAATTTTTTTTCTTCTTTTATGTGAAGAAGCAACAGGACTAGAAAACGACAAATACAAACTCCTTCCTCCCTTTAGCTTTGCAAGTTATGGAAGCTTTCAGTCCCAATCAAATGGAAAGGCAGGGTTCCCTTAGCACAAGCTGGATAAAGGATGAAAAGATCTAAGATTGAAATAATATGAGTAAACTACAACTCTGATGATGCATTGCTTATGTACTTAATAACACAAAAAGACAAGAACAATCTGGCTCTTCTTGCAATAAAAACATGAAAAAATAATACTAATCATTATTTTTATGTTGTACACATCTCAGATTGGCAAATGGTTTAACTAGATAGCTACCCAGATTGAAAATTACTGAGCCAAAATTGTAAATATTATACTAAAGCTTTTTTTCACCAGAATAATTATTTCATGCATTGTATTAGTCTATTCTGATTTAGCACTGTATCTCCCAGCCAAAAAGTCTGAAAAACCATGTTTCAGGGGAACAAATTAGTACAGCAAGGGAGCTGCTTTTGTACTGACAACAATTCATTACCCTTTTTACAGGCTTTGGTCCTGTAAATCTTAATGTTAGTGGTCACAGTTGCTATCAACAGGACCACTTCTTTTGATAAGACAGAACTGGCAGAATCAGGCCACTATGAGGGCAAAAGCATTCTGTAAGTCCACTAATACATTTAGGAAAATTGTGATGAAAATAAACAAAAAAAAGCTATCACACTCTAAAAGTTTCATGTAACACAAAGGATGTTCATGGAACTCACTAATATATAAAATAATAAATTTTTACAGCTCAGTAATACAATGAGATTCTAAAGTACCAAAAAGAAAAAAAAAAAAAAAGTAAAGAAAAAAATCCTAGAAGTATTATCCAGTGTAGCACAGATTTGTACTGAAAACTTGCAAGTTACTCTTTGGAAAAAAATAACAGTGGCAGATGAAAGTGGTTTTTTTAAATATAATACCTTGGTATATTTAATAAAAGTAAGCTCTACAAAAGATCTCTCTTTCACATATTATACAAAATGGAGAGGTCAGTGCAACCCACTGGGTCACACTTTTCAGTCATGTCTCAGGAAGACTTGAAATTAGAAAATTATGCAATTTTCACAGCTCATCTTCCTGTTGGTAACAGAATCATGTTGTGTCCCATCATTTATCTGAATTTGTTTTCCAGTAGGAACCTCAATTTGTTTTCTCTCTGTTTCCTCTCAAGACGAACATTATCCAATGCTTTGCTTGTGAAATACAATGAATTCAAAAATTATCAAAGCACACCGACATTCAGTTGGCAGGTGGTACTCCTCTGAAAACATTTGCTTTATTTAATTGAATCTGCCAAATGGAGACCTTATTAAAATATAGTTTATAGATGTTCTCCCCCTGCTTTCTGATGCCATGGAGGTGAAAATTCTGGTTACAATATTCCTGAGTGCCAAACTGAGTCATCAACATCAGTTTTGATCAACAATCGTCCTGGTAGATGACAGCAAGTTGCGACCATGGTTGTAGTAAATGACATACACTTTGGAAACCATTACCTAAATTAAAAAACAAAACAAAACAAAACAAACAACAAAAAAAAATCCAAAAAAAACCCAAACAAAACATCAGAAAGAGGAAAATAAAGGGAGAGAGTAAGAGAGAAAGAGACTGCGTCTTCATTGTTACGTGTCAGGAGAATGATCTTCTACCACACAAGGTTCTGTTTGGTTCTCCTCCTCTTCTACTTCTCCTACTTGCTCATCAAGAGGAATTTCAGTGGATTCTGAATCCTGGGTGCAAAGAGTCTTGGAGTCACTGAAGCTGGTGTCTTCTTCTACTTGACTTCCACTGTCCTTTTCAGTGTCTGACTCACCGTCTTCCTCCAGTGTCAGTTCAAACTGGAATTTTTCAGTCTGACCCTGCCTTCCCTCTTCCTGTTCATCAGGTGCAGGAGAGGGACTTCGAGGGATTGTGCTCTGGTACCATTCTCGATTGTCCTCCAGTGTATCTAAGATATCCTGGGCATCTGGGTGAACAAGATCTGCCCATGTCTCCCACAAAGGATGTACAATGTAGTCTATAAAACCCACCTGTGCCAAACAATAAAAAATATGATTAATCACAAATAAATAATTATGCTTATAAGGCATGCAAAGTATGAGAAGTAAAATGCTTGTAAGAGACACTAGATACATCACCCTTAAACTTGGCTGAAAAGAAACCATACTATTTTACATACTAAATATGGTCTTTCACATTTCAAAATCGTGATTAAGGTATATTGGAAAAGGACTTGGAAAAGGTTTGTTTTAAAGTGAACTGTTCATTCCAAACAACTCTACTGCATCTTGTGAGCCTATCAGCTGCTTTATAGTTAACTCTCTTTCTGAAGCAAACCCTAATGAGGAGCTGTACAATAATCTCTTTTGACATCTATGCTGCATTGCAGGTCATGACAGTGATGGAATCCCTTCAGTAAACACACTGATGTGCACTATGTTTTCACAGTAAAAATCTCATGTTTCCTCACTTGTTCCTCAAGAGATGAATTAACTCAGTGGGGAAAAAAGGAAATAGCGCATTCGGAAATTAGTCAAAACAAGGCTATGTACTATTCTTTTCTGTCAAAATGTTTAACTGCCTACTCAAATCAATTACCTGTGATTTTTCTACAGATGCATTGTGCTTATCACACATGGGACTTATCTCCATTCCCCTCTCTCTTTCCCGATCTCCCTGACGGAAAAATTCCTCCATTATTCTGTCTGTCCATTGGCGGTAGAGATGGAGTGGCTTGGTTGGATTGCTTAGATCTGCACAGTGCACCATATTCTGAAGAACCTAAAATAGATTGAACACCTGTGATGTAATTACACTGGATGACAGCAACACCTTTTCCATTTACACTTCTGGTGACTGTGAAACAGCATCTTGAAAATACATATAGTGAAAGATTTATTCTAAACAACACAAACTTATGTGCTTTTTCACACTTGCAGTAATACCCATGAATTACCTTGCTTCTGCTGCTTCTGCCTGTATAAGGGCCAGGAGGTCTTTGTGAGAAAGACAATCATATACTCATAATTTGAAGGGAAGGTCAAAACCTCATTTAGTCCAGAACTATTCTAGCACTTCATTACTCTCTCAGATAATCACTCAGACAGGGAGGAAACAGAGGGAAGTAGCAAGTCATAGTGCGAGAACAGACAGCTTATTTAATTCATGCTGGGGAAGGGGAAAGCCAGTATGTAAATGAATAGAAATGACCATTGCAGATGCATTTTCTTACCTGAATTCTGTCTGAATAGTTATCAAGAAGTAAGACACCAGAACTTGTCACTTTTTTAGTTTCAACCATAGTTTTTAAATCAGCCAATAGATTCATATGCTTAGACATATCTGTTGCAAGTACCTTGAAAGAAAAAAACCAACCAACCAAATAAACAAACAAGAACACTATGTAAATTGTACCACTGTATTTCTTTAAAACAAAAATCTTTGAGCGTTAAAAAAACATTTTTGGGAGTAGCCCATATCTTCTATGTCTGAATACATGCTAAAAGTCTCAGCTCTGTATGTCGTTTCCATAATAGTGTGTTCTCATTTTAGTTATTTTAAGAATATGATAAAATGATTGTTCAGAATTGTTCAAAATTATCTGATAAGCCTAGATGCACCATCAATTCAGTAGCAAATTTCTAACTGTGCTGATGGAATGACATACATGTCAATACAAAAACAGCTTGACACATAATTGCATACCTTCTAAAAATGTATAGACTGTTATTGAAACTTAAAAGAACCCACTATTCATGTTTGGGTAAGACGTGATAAAATTTCAAACTTTTACTTCATTATTTACATGTCTAATGACATCTTATTTTTCATAAAATGCTTCTGCGCTTTATTACTCAATTTACTAGCTCTGTGGAAGATGGAGTCTCAAGCAGAACTCACGATGTCAATGACCATTTTCCTTAACGATTGCCTCTGTTTTTTGGTCAAATTCTGGAAAATGTCACAATTTTCTTCTTGCAGCAGCTTGAAACCCACAGCTAAGTGGTGATTCTCCAGTACTGATGAGTCATTGTACATCAAGGCGAGTTCAGAATCTGCAATAACAATTGCCAGGCAGAATGTTACTAAAGTCTGTGCTTCTACCAAATCCCTCAAGAATTTTTGTTTTCAAATTCATTACAATCATAAGATTTACAGATATTTTTTACAAATAGCCTCCCTGTAGTTTATACAGTATCAAAAGTTACAGAATCATGTGACTGAACATCTTAACAGATCAAGGCAAAGTATGTTGAGGAAAATAAAGAAAAAGCTTTGCAGTAATGCATGTACATGTGCCTCAAGTGTCAAGTTAGAAAAAATACAGGGAAGGTGATTTTCAGAATGCATTTTCATATCTGTATTCAGTCACTTGGAAAATATCATATGCATAATACATGCATAAACACACCTCAACTAAAACACACTCTGATGTGTTCTCTTTACATGCCTCCCCTCCATCACAACACCTACTGTTAAGGGAAGTTTCAGCATTCCAGCACTCAGACCTGGCTATGCACACTGAGGCTTTGCTGTGGGTCTGCTGCAGCGAGTACACATCCTGGTTTTTAAATCATGCAGTTATCTATGAAGCAGAGATGCCTAGTGTACTAGGCCTACAGTCATTAGTCCATGATAACGGGATATATTGAGAGGAGGCTGGTAGGATGGTAACAGCTATGCTTCTGGCCTTATCCTTGTAACACCATGTGGCTTGAAAATGCAAGCGGTGACCTTGCCTGCTTCCTCACACTCAAGCATGATCAGTGACTGTTTGTAAAACTACTTTCTGCAAGAGAAGTATTCTTAACTTGGTCACCCCACATGGCAGTAAGAATAATGTACACCTTGCCAGCCACACCTGTGCAAAAGCACACATATAAGATCTACATTTGTCAGTTTAGACCTGCTGAACAGGCAGCTCTGACAAACAAAAGCAGTCTCAAAAACTTTCTGCACAGCTTCAGCTTACACCCAGAAATACCATATAGTCAGCTTGTATACACTTTAAGATGCAGCCTGTAAATGAATCTGTCACAAAAAAACCTAATACTTTTTATGCAATCATACTTGTCATGTGCAATATTAACTGCTATTTATTACAGCTGTTCTATCCGAAGTCTAACCTTACGTCAGTCTATTCTACTTTGTTCTATTTATCTTCTTTTACAGCAGCTATGTTTAAAAATGCCTCTGGCTCAAAGGGAGGCCCCTAGAAGCTCTGATCTTCAGATTTCATTAATCTCATTATCTATTCTCCTGCTGTCTTCCTTTCCTGTCTTAAATAAATCAGTCTGTTAAATTAGGAAACTCTTCCTCTGCCTTTCCTTATCCCAATGGTGGCAAAACTATAACAGCAGAAGTAGAAAGAAAGGAGATATGCAAAATGATCCCTTATCTTTCACAGAACACATACAAAGCTTGCTGACTTATTTTTCTTACAAATATGACTGGCAATAGTTTATCTTCCTTTCAAAAGCCTTCTGATGAGCCACAACTGCAAAAACCTTGACACTGTCAAGATACTTTGGAAGTGCTGGAGCTATGCACAGAGCTAGAATGGAAATGGATGTGGAAATGGAAGAAAGTTCCCCCCTGGTAATCTTTCCAAGATTCAAGACTACTTTTGTGGAAGGACAGAGGTACAGTGATCAAATAAGCATCTCCTCTGATGCTAATAAAAATCCGTATTTGTTTGTTCTTTAATAGCATTCGAGAGGGCTCAGCTTCTCTGACAACTCCATAATATACTTTAAATAGGAAAATAATGTTCATAAAAATCACCAGAGTAATTTTAAAGAACAAGCCAAAAATACGGCAAATATGTACATACCTCAAGTAACTAAGTCTATTATGGTTTTTATAAATGTATTCTTACATTTGCTAGTGAAATGTTAATACATTGTAAGGTTCACTGGAAAACAAAACTAGAGGTCAGGAAAATTTTGGATTTGAGAGACCTATATTAAGTGGTCTTTTTCTGTCTCTGTCGCTACAGTTTCTTCCCTGTACACAGAACAATTTAAAAGGGACAAAATCCCATTGTTTCAGCTTGGTAAGAGTAGTTCCAATTAATGATGTTACTTGACTGACACAGAAGCCTCCTCTATCGAAAACTGAATTGAGAAAAACAAGATATTTCTTCTAAGTATCAGCATCAGAATGACTCCTATCTTCGCTGAATTTTAACTCTCTGCCTAAAAGTGACAGCTTTATGTACCACCACCCACCCTTCAACTAGCCAGTCATCGCACTAAACCTGAGCAACTCTGTGGTTTCCTCATAGAGCCTCAGAGCCACCAATATATCCTGACAATCAATTTCTGATTATGTAAGCAAAGAAAAACTTTACTTACATATGCCCAGTCTTAAGAATTCAGATATTATACGCTGTTTTGTGCATAAAGCTTGATCCACTCTCTGCATATACTATGCTTCTGAAGTGTACTGGTTACCAATAAAGCATAAAAACTCTAGAGTCAACCCCAATCCTCCATGCAGATAAGTCATCATATTCAATTTCATTATAAGGTGGCCCTCAGGCCATTAAGCCAAACGAAACTGAATGCAGACTAAAGTGGAGTGAATGTCTTATTTGAATATACAGCAGCAATGAGTCAGAGGAGGAGCACCCGTCTTCAAACCACACTGCAGATTTGGCTATTTTAGCACCAGTGCAATATATTCACCCATGTGCAGAAATGGCAGCATCTATAAATGTGTAACCCAAAGGGTCCAATACACAGCCTTAGGTATGTTTCCATTTCTTTTGCTTTTTCTTCTTTTGTGCTTGGATTATTATCATTATTTCAACTCTATACTTCTGGGTCAGTTATCATAAAAGAAGGTTGTCAGACAGCAAAAGAAATCACAGTATAATGGAACTTTTACTGACCTACAAAGTACTACACTGATATAATGACCTATACCAATGAAATCAAAGCACGTTACCCTGAGGCAACAAGCCGTTCAGTAAGCGTGCCACAATCAGTTTCAGTGAAGCTAATAGTGTTTTTCTTTCAGTAGAAGATTAAAAAGTGGAGAGAAGTTCAGCAATGCTGCAGACAACAGCCTTGAAAAATGTAGAACAAGTACACTAGGTTTCAAATTTGGAGATGACATTGGGGTCAAAAAAAGAAAAAACAGGTTTGCCATAGTCTATAAGAACAGGTTGGGAAAATTCAGTCCACAAGGCATGAGAGATCAAAAGCCAAGTACACCATCCAAGCAGAGACAATAATGGGCCTGACTGTTTGCAAAAAAGAAACTTGTTTTCTGAATTTCTATCCTTGGTCATTTCATATGCTTCCAATATAGACACAAAGTACTGTCACTTTTTTATGTGGGTTTTCTGTTGTTGTTGTTTTTATTTAACCTTCCTTCATTTTTCTCCTACAACTTTATTTATTTACTGTAAATCAACTATTTTCCAGGAGAAGCCATATCTAATATATTGAAACAATGCCAGGTTTATAGTTCATACCTTAGTACTTCTTGCTAGAAGGCACTATGTAAATTATTTCTAAAGTTACAAGAAATGCAAAAGAACACCGAGTTTAAAATACAAATATCTATCTATTTACTGAGCAAAGTTACCGATAGAAGCAAACAAGGCACAAACTGTGTATTTTTGAGGTGCCATGTGCAGAACTTGTAGCAAATTTTTGAGAAAACCACTGAGTATCAAACTTACTTGTGTTGATAAGAAACTGGTTTGAAACCCCAGGATGATCTACATCATGTATTGCACTGGCAAAAATTGCTGCAAGAATCTCCAAATCAGTGAACACTGCCTAGAAAATCATGAAACAGTTGACAATCATTAATCAGTGAAAAAGTGTTTTCAATAAAAAGTACTTTACTTTGAATCTAGATCTGAACAAGCAAAACACATTTGAAATATGTCATGATCTTGAGAGACTTTATTCATAGGCTATCATAACCTTCAGTAAAATCATCAGTTATGTAGAATTTCATATATATTTTGAGTTTGGCAAAAGTAAAGGGATCTGTAGTTCATACTGACAAAATCACAACATTCTGTCAAAACTGAAGTATTTTCAGCCTTCATCTATAAACAAATCCACTTTTGTTACACACTAAAGTACAGCTTTCTAACTTATAGAACAAAATGAAGTTAAATATTTCAGCTTAACTCCAATGTAGTGTCCTGTACTTTAAAGATGTACTTTAAATGGTGACAGATTACAAGACATCTTACTTAATATTTACTGATTTTCCATCTGCATAAGGTTATTAGGAAGGTAGGAAGAGAGGATTTAAATGGACTTAGAATGTCACTTAGCCTAGCCCCCTGTCATCAGAAGCACCCACATTATATAATTGCTTTCACAAGTGATCAATAAGAGCTCAAAATGTGTAGACCAGCAATGGCACTAGGCAAACCATCACCATTGTACTACCTAAAGCTCTGCTGAGAAAAAGGCCTTAAAAAAAACTGATCTGAAGGAAAAAACAAAACAAAACAAAAAACTATTACTAATTTCTAGTTCAACTGTGTGGTGAAACCAGCAGTGTTTTAAGGACATTATCTAATCTTCCTTCTTGAGAGCAAGAAAATTCCCAAGTTTTTGAGGATCAAAACCTGCCAACACTCTTAATGTCCACTTATATCCCTCTTTTTAAAAAGATAATGCAGATGTATTCTGTAACATGAAAGACTGGTGATTATGAAAAAGAGTCAAAACACAGACCTTGAAATGGAGTTGCTTTAAATTATGAAAGTTTCAACTGTTTGCTTTATCTGCCTTTTCCCAACAATTCACTGGAATATATCCATGTTTGCTATATTAAGCTCTGAACTGTGCTGAAAGAAGGGAAGATTTTCCCCTTGTCCTTCTACTTCAGAGATTTAAGAACTTTCAACAAGTGAATTACTATGGAAAGAACATACCAATTTTTTCCCAAATAGTTTTAAAATATTTAAGAGGGGAAAAAAAAAAAGAAAAAAAAAAAGAAAGATAGTCTAGGGAACATTTAGTATGCATTCAATCTGTCCTACAAACAAATACAAAAATAGTCTTTTAGGACCAGAATAAATATGCAGAATGAAAAAAATACCCCCAGAACCCAAAACAAACACCAAAAGGCCCTATTGAGAGAACCCCACTTTATCACTATCTTTCCTAAGCAATTCCACTAATTGTGATTAGTGAGAATCCCACCTGGCAAGTAATGACAGAACAGGATGTAGCATTAACAACGAGATGGTGGAAACAAAATACATATTGTGTTATAAGCAAGTTATAGGTTATAACAGCACAAATCTGCATGATGTGACATTTTCTGCACAAAATTTATGTGTAAATAAGCTCTGATCCTCACAAAGTACCTTTGAAAGAATTCATGAAATAAATGCTAAGAGTTCCTTTAAAAAATGTTGCAGAAACTAAGATCTTTACTATTTAATTTAGAGGATCTCAATATGTCGTCTTCTCTCACAACTGCCACTTTTCCTCCTCAGTGTAGTTTACCTCTAATGCCGGGGTTGATAGTAGGACATGGGTTGACTGAACAACATCTGCAGCATGTATGTTATTGTGATATGCAACATCTGCATGGTAATGGTCTTCAAGGGTCATCAAGTAAGTTATTAATGTATCTACTGGAATCTTAAAAGTTTTTAACAAGTCCCGTTCCTATAAAAGCAAAAGAAAAACAGTGAGATTACAAAGCACAGAAAAATCTCTAAGACAAGCGAAAAGCCACATGACTGCTCCTACTTGCCTGAAAAATTGTGTGCATGATGACAGTCAAAGGTCTGTTTCCAGATAACTCTGCTACTCTGAAAACCTGAAGGCCCCATTTGTTGACATCTTCTAATTCCTACAGTAGGATCAAGCAACAAACAGGTTGAAACCTAACACACAAATTCCAGCAATTTTTAACTAAAACAATTACAAACGGGATCCACAAAGATTCAAACCTTGCCATTGTGAAATTTACATGCTAAACTTTGGAAGAGCTACACTCTGCTGCTGCAACTAATCTTGCAATACTGGAAGCTGTATCTAACAACTTTTCAGATGTTAACTCACTAAGCAGGAAAGTGCCTCAAGTGCGTTGCTCTAGAAGGAAACATACTATAGTATCTTCAATGAGCTTAACTGATACACTTTGCTATCTTACTGCCCATTGACAACAAAATTTACTGTGGAGAAAACCTCCAGAGATGCTAAATTCTACTGCACTTTCCCTGGTTCTCAGAAACGCTCTTCAAGTAAGATTCCTGAAAATGTAAGGATAGGCATATTTCAAAATGCAAAACTCAATAAAAAATGCCTTTATACCACTTTTCTATTATTGTCAAGTAGTTAGGTGCTGGTGTAAAAGTACCATAGAAAATGTCACTAAAAACAAAACCACAAAGAATATTCATAAAATGATACAGCTAAAAATAGGAAGAATAGTTCTACTGCTATATACCAGTTGCGTATTTTTTTTAAATAGGTTTGCTATAATTTTCATTCCTGTGACAGTATATGCTATGTTTAATCTTCATTTTTCACATACTATTTATGAATAGAACCAGCTTTATTAATGCATACAGAAATGATAATTTGCCTGCCATCTCCAGAGGAAATCCTGTTCATGCCAAAATGAACCCTTAAGGCTTGACTCTGATTTTACTTGCTATTCTTACACTTCAACAAATTTGGATTATTTCAAGCGAGATCAGTGCTTGGTGCTACAGCTTGAATAATGTTTATAAGCAGAGGATGGAATAACACTGAAAAGTCCACGCTCTATTTTAATTCAAGAATTTATATATTCTATACCTTGGCAAGGACATCTTCCTGGTCTGTTTTAACTCCAAATCTGGGAATACTGGAATTAGTTAAGCTGGAGCTGTGCATGAGTTTTTTGACTCCACTGATCTGGGACATTGGCCTCTTCTTTTTTTCTTTCTCTTTCTGTGTTGGAGAAGGGATTTCAACTTCATGTTGTTTGTCTTCAAAAAAATAAATAAAAGGAGAATAATTATTAAAAGAATTACAAATATTATAAAATTCACTGTTGAATCTCACTGTATGGATATTGGAATTCTTAACAAAACCTTTTTTTATGTTTCAAGATTTTGCAACAGATATTTTATACCAAGAGCAGTGAAAACATGAAAAGATAAACATAGACCTATACTTCATTACAAGTAGATGTCTGTTACTCAAATTGCCCTATTATTTCTGAACTTCTGTCTGTTTGATTACCACTTCTCCTGCATTCCTAGTGCTGTAGAAAGGGTCAATCATTTCCTTATAAAAATGTCATTACAACTGAATAGGAACCATTATGCAAGAAATTTCCTTTTTTTTTTTTTTTTTTTCTTCCCCCCTAGGAAAAATACCCTCTGAAATTGTATTTCAAAAGCAATCCAAACAGTAGGGCTCAAAGGATCTAATATCTGGGGTAATATCTGGGGACTGGTCCTGCCTACTAAGGACCACTGGACTTAAAACTTGCAAAGCTTTTTGCCAGCCACCTCTACAAGCGCTTCGGATGTAGAGACAGCTTATGTCAGCAATGCAGTGTGTTTCTGTAATCTCCTAACTAGAGTCAATAACAACAATGACAAAAGGACTCCTTTTTTTTTTTTTTTTGGTGGCCTTTTGCCTTCATAGCAGTATTAGCAGCATCAGTTCATATAACCAATAACATATGAACCAACAAAACTGTAGACAGGGATTAAACTGAGAGTATTTAGGCAATTGCTAGATGATTGCTGTAGAAATAGTATGGGGTTGAGGAGCATTGCAGACATATGTGGTCCCCAAGGAAACCCACATTAGTGCAGTGAAGGACTCTGCTGCCAAAACCGCTATGAACTTGCATTATTTTTTTTCTTTTATGCATATTGTATCTCAATGTAGATTTTTAATTACAACCTCTTTGCTGAGATGAACCTCCACCTTGTCTACCTCAAGGAATATACCAGTAAAACCAAGAAAATCCAGAAAAGAATTTTCTAACACAGGAGATGAGCCAAAGTAACTTAAAAAACACCTTAAACCAAAAGAAATTTTTAAAAAGAAAATTTTAGGGTTTTTTAAACATGTATCTGTTTCTTCTTTCCCGCAATATGCATTTTCAATACAGATTTTGAAACCAAATGAGGTCTGCAAGTCAATTTCTAATTACCAGCTTGTTATGTGTTTGCTTCTTCACTTTCTTCCTTTTTTTTTTTTGTTTGTTTGTTTGTTTATCTCCCCTTAGCAGTCACATTTAACAGACACCTCCAATTCCAAACAAATCACAGTGAAGAAGAGACTATGGAAATGTCATTAAGTTTTAGCCTGCAGCACCAAGTTCCCCGATTGCCCCTCCAGTCTTCACCACTCTCCTCATATGGAGATGGGGGGAGGCAGAGCACTGCAGCCCTTGTCTGGTGCAAACTGACAACAGATGAGGAGCAGTGACTCGTGTTGGTGCTTTGATGTTTATGGTTTTGGTCATATGCACAAAGTTTAGACCCATCAAAGAGAGGTTGGTAAGCTGAGCTGTCAGACTAACTCAAGTGGAAGGAAGTGTCTGTCTGAATGACTTTAGATCTCCAGAGAAATTCAATGGGACTTTTGCTTTTGTAACTTTGAGCACATGCAGCTGTGCCCATCTAAATATCCAGAAAAGACAGCTTGCCATTTTGACCCTGTTTGTGTTATGCTCAATGACACAGGTTCTCAAACATTTTCCATTCATAGAAAACAGGTTAATGACACTGAAAAAGAAAATCCTTGCATATTGTTGTATGCAATATTAGAGTCTTAATTCTTATACACAGAATGTATTTGCTGTCATTATAGTTAGCTTCATACATGTCATATAGCCCTGTAGGAAAACAGTCCTTCTTTTTCAGGTATAAGAAGAACAGAAAACCCTTTCTTCTCATGACACATTCCTCACTTGCAAATGTGAGAAAGTCTATAGATGTTCAGGATATAGATTATATAGCAAAAAAATTAAATTGATAATAACTAGTTATAATAACTAGTCTAATAACTAGACTCATTACATTTTTCTATGGAGAGAATATTTTCCCTCTTTACCTAGTTGCTTAGAACCTATATAGTTAGACTGCATATTTTGAAAATATTTTATTTAAGCAATACTTCTGTAGATGAGGTGTTTTCACCACCTTTGTATTGCTGTTATGACTACAATTTTAAGTACCCTAGTTTTTCAGGCACACACAAAACAGCAGTAACCATGGCTCAGTAAATTAGAAGTGATTGCCTTTCCAGCCCTCTTTCTGCTCAAGATCTCATGCAAAAGGCTGACAGATCCATTTTCTTACCCTGTCAAAGTAAGTCTTAAATTTTCAAGTAAAAGCAAGCAGAAGCTGGCATCTCAGTCTTTTCAGCCTAAGTGGGTCATCCTCTCAGGCAACTGTACACTGTGACTTTCAGGTCTTCCGGACTGGGCAATATTGCCTCTTCTCCATGACAGAGGCTCATCCCTTTCTCACTGTCTAACCCTGCTGTGCCGCAGCGTTCGGCACGCTCCTACAACCAACCATTGGCCAATGGAACAGACACATTAAGTGACCCATTTAGAACATAATAACAGGAAAAAATGTACTTAAAAAAACCCTGCTTCTTGCAAAAACCCCATGAAAAGTATATTGTGTCTCCCACAGAACAAGATGGAACTTAACTTGTGTGACTGGCACTTTGTAAGGGACTTGTTACTCTAATTTAGATCTATTCAGCTGTGCCTCTCCTTATATGCACAGTCTTTATGAACAAATGGTGTTTTGCTCAAAACATGTTTGCGATTAGTATAGTATCTTTATCTTCATTTTCAAAATCAACATATGGAACAAAGTTTTATTGATTTTCATGAATTATAGGGGGAAAAAAAAGCCATAGAGAAAGAACCATAGTCTTTGTAATATTGCATTGGGCTTATGTTAAAGCTCACATCCCACCATGTGAAGCTCTTGAGCTTCACAAATTTTCCTGGCAAAAGTCTGTGCAGATGTTGACTTGGTCATAACTATCCACCCACACATGTTCAAGCAGGGAATACCAAAGTATCTTAACTGCATGCTATAAGGTTTTATGAGGTTATTTGTTCTCATGTGTTTCTAGCACACTGAAACTTCTGCTATAATTCCTCAAAGGAAAATATAGTAGAAGAATGATTTTTAATATTTAATTGATTAATTATATATTATTTTCTTAATATGGTAGCAATATAGTAGTTGTAACGTTACATGATAATATGTATATGAATATTTATCTGTAATTGCTCACACAGGGAAATCACATACACAGACTAACTGAGCTGCGAGGAAATAGACCTAACCTGACCTCTCCACACAAACACTGAACAATGAGATGCTAAATACACAGTTTTGCAAAGCCTCTTGCTTTTAAGCTCTAATACAGCCCAGAGTGATACAAAAACATCCAAAAGGCAAAAAAAGTTAACTCTTAATAGTCTTACCTAAGAATGTATTTGATATATATTCTGAGACCTGATTGCCTGACCTGCTCATTTCAGATAGGTGGGTTAGCTCCCGGTTGAGCATCCTTTTAAACTGGAAAACAAAACAAAAACCAAAAAGGGTAACATTAGCAAACAAGACGTATTTTAGTTAGAATAAGAAAATACAGTCAATTTATAACTGCAGAAAGGGCATGACATTAAGAATATATACTCCAGTAATATAACTATGAAAGCAAAAATCACATGTAACATCAATCTACCATATCAACTTATTCATGGGTTAGATGACATCATTCTTAACCTCCTAAAACATACCACTGTGATTTAATAAATAAGGTACAATGTTCTACTAGTAAATGAAAACTTTAAGACATATGTATACACACAAACAATATGATTGTCTTCCCAATTTTTTTCATTTTAATTTGGAAAATAAATACAAAGGTATTTATGTAGGACCTGTTCTCTACTAGTTTTCTCATCATATTTGTAAATTCATCTATTTGTGCATCTTTTGCAATTCATTTTGTAATATTTCAAGTTTATCTTACATCTCATCATTAACCTACTCAAATGTATTTGACAGCATTACTCAAAACAATGCTCAAAATATCTTACTGATTTGCCTACAAGCCTGTATGAACAGAGGTAGGCATTGCTGTATCTGACCTAAAATTATTATACTCAATCAGCCCAACGACTTGACTCCAGAAAACTCTAATCATCTCCATGAAATACTGAAAATACCCATCTGTGGAGACACTTTCCATTTCCCTCTAAGTTAGCAATTCACTTCAGGCACTCTTATAAGGTAGAAGTAGATACTAATATTCCATGAAATGCATAATTGATTCAGTACTCATCACTGAACCTTTCTTGAAATCCTGTGTGATTATGCTTGACAGGTTAATTGCACAATACAGCTCTCACTACCTCAGATGCATTTTCACTGACTACAGCTCTGCCTTGATATTTCCAACAAAGAGAACTCAGCAATACTTATTAACAATTCAAGCAACTCTTGCCAATGCAAATTAGCATGCATCTGTCCCTACTGAATTTTGCCTCCTATTGTACAATCCTTTCATTTTTCTATTAGATTTCTCAGTCATCTTTTCTCTTAACAAAGCCAAATGATTTGTGCCATTTTCAGAATCATCATTTGCCTTGTTCACCCACTTATGACTATTTATTTCATCCAGCAATAGCTATCCTTAGCATATATACCTATAAACATTTATCTATATAGAAAACTGGTAATTTGTTATTTATTATTCTTCAAAGAAGATAAACCACTGGTGCAAACATTAACCACTATCTTTCCATTCCACTAGAATCATCAAAGCCCTTTCTTCAAAGAGGCCTTACATTTGAAAGGTGTTATTTTCTTCACAATATCTTTGTAAGTCACCAATTACTGTACTGCTCACAGTGTACAAAATAAAAATTACCTTTAATATAGCACTCTAACCATTAGGCACTGCATTTTCCTGCCATCTTGACATGCCATGAGTTCAGGAAGCTCCAGAGCTACAAAGACTGAATCTTACTTTAGTCAGAAGTCAAAGGGTCTGTTTTGATCTCAGATACAGCCATGTGCTAGCAAGTGCTCAACACATGTCTGAAAATTACAACCATACTGCAAATACAGCTACACATACTATGGACTACAGACCTACACATTCTGAACTAAACCAGTGTCAGCCTCTTTAGCAATGTTTGATGTTTGTTGCCAATATCAAATGTTGAAAAAAGAAGCCAGGTTTACCAAGCAGTAAAATGACTGCCAAAAATTCTAAGATCATCAAAAAGTGTCTTCTAAGTGTGTTACAAGTTTATTCATACTTGCAAAATTTTTCCCCTTTTTCCATGAAGGTGGGAAAGAGAATTAAGGCAAAACCTGAAGATCTCATGGAACAGCTTGTCTTCAGATAGCATCCGGAAACCACAGCTTCAGATTAAATGTTGTGTATAGGAATCTTCATAAAATGTCAGAAGTTGACAAAATCACATTGACTCTAAGGCAAGTCGTCAGTATATCCATTACCACTCCAATATCTCTCTTATTTAATCTAATGAACTAGATAACTAGAACCCAACTTCAATAGGTCCTCACCTCTCTGGCTCTTTCCTAGTAAACCCATCTACGTACATGATGACCAACTTTGTGATGCTGTTTTTGCTGCAGAGCAACACTACCTGTGTCATGTTCTACACTTTGGGGGGAAAAAAAAAAAAAAAAAAAAAAAAGACCATCTAGCCACCACTGTACATGATCTTCAGGAACTCTCCTTAAAAGTTTCCAAGCTTTGAAAAGAAATTGGTGATTGCACTATGTTTTTCCTGCAGCTATCTGACACAGGAAATAGGAAGGACTTTTTTTTTTTTTAATTCCAATTAATAGATTTAATTGCAAGGAGTAGGTAGGGAGGTTTGTTATTGTGTACTGGAAATCATCTTATGGAACTTATGGAGTATATGTTCTCTGAGAATTTCCAACTAAGTATTTATTGTCCACAGCAAATGAAAGGTACATAATAGCCTTTTCTAATGCTATGTTCCCCATTAGTCTGATGCAAATTCTCATCTTCCCACCTTCCATTACCTCACAAGTCAGTAGAACAACATAAAAGCTCAACCATCTGCATAGGAACTGCAGAATAGTTTGTATTAATGCTGGACATGTGTCAGCTTCTGCAAGGCCCTCCTGCTGAGAGAAAATTCAGTTGGAAGAGCCTTTGGCTTTGAAGAACTGTAGGTACAGGATTTCCTCATATTCTTTCACATGCTGCTGACAACTTCAATTGACATTTATTTTCTAACCTTCTGGACTGACGTTTACAGAACTGTTTTGGTTTTCTAATTATATGACAAAGCCTTACAACCGTCATCACCATTGAATCAGATAAAGTTGAAGACCATATGTAGAATAATGGTCTTTGAGAATATAAAAACCAAAAAACCATTAAAAAAATTTTAAAAAGAATATTAAAAAAACCCCAAACCAAACCCATACGAGATAAACAGTGATCAATATGTTCAGGCATTTTTGTTGGATATACCCTGTTTCAGTATAACTGTACTTTAATTAATCCTCTGATGTTTAATAACTGGCCTTTTGGAGAAAAAAAAAATCCTTTTCCTAAGAAAAAAATACCCCAAACTAAACCCAAATCCCCTACTTTTTTCCTGATTTTTACCTGTTTCTCAAGATTTCATTTAGGCAGAAGTGTAGCCATACAAAGATGCTACTTCAAAAATCTACACACTCATTCAGCCTTGCACAATTACTTTTTAATAAAATTCTGCTTCTCGCATGGCTCCCACAAGATCCTTTTGCCAGTCAGAGAAGTTTGTTACATCCATGAGCCAACACTGTTTCAGTCATGCAACAGATGCCTCTAAAGTGCCTGAAACTTGGCTAGACTTCATACACTCATGATTTGTCCTCCTGGAAATAACACTTTGCATGTTATTCAAAACAATTCAAGCAAGCATGAAACCATCTTGTTCCTAATAGTAGCAAACTTTAAAGATAATATTTTAAATAAGATTTTTAAAAACTTGAATGCCATATACTTTCCCAGTTGAAGAAAATAAATCATAACAATCAAAACTCTTGTTATTAATAAACATTTACACCATCCACTTTAACTATGATACTGTCAGCTCAGCATGGGGAGGAAGCAGAGGTTTTTGGCTGATCTATTGTATTCTTTTCAGAAAAAATATTTTCCCACATTAAGACTAGGCATTGTTAGATTGGAAAAAATGACACACATCCCTTTGGAATACCACAGTCCTTGACTATGGCCTTAGAAATTCCCTCTGGAAACAGACAGACTATAAAATATGCATTAAGTTAATTATACAATTCTTTGCTGCTAAATACTGATGTCACAGCAACAGAGCAATGTGTAAAAAAAAAAAAAAAGTCCTAAAAGTATTTCCCTAAGCCCAATTTCTAAAATTTCCTTTGTTTCTAATGCTTTTAGTGATTCTAATCTCAGCTGTGGTGTGTGGGCGAGAAGGGGATAAGAACCTTTAACACAAAGACAGGCAGAGTATTCTTTAAACTCTAAAAGTGTCCCCAAAGTGACAAAAGTACATGTGCATTTTTATCTCACTTTAAAAAACAAGGAAGTCTGCTGGGGCAAAAATTAATATATGAGAATAAAAGTGCACACATTGACGATAATGAACTGAGAACAATATCCTACATTATGCTCACCTCCCAAAAACAGGTTCATAGTTTATGTCTCTCTGGGCTGAACCCCAGTATGTGTTTATCTCTACTTTTTTGAAAAAAAAACAAAACAAAACAAAACAAAAAAAACACCAAAAAAACAAGCAAAAACCCCCTTTTCTGATGGCAGCAAAGATACACAGAAAAACAAACTTTTGCAGTAACCATTTTCCCATATGGCAGCCAGGACACCGATAAATTTTTGGGAAGACTTTGTGTATATTAGAAAGATCCAACTAGAGTCAATAAATGGCCATGAAAGATTTTGGGCTGCATGTTTAATATATAGAGAGGTTATTGTTTACACTTAAGAAAATTTGACAAATTTTATCTAAAGCTCTTGACTCAATAACAAAAAGCTGAAGCAAGATAAGCAGTCAGCAGCTAGTTGTGCTTGAGAGAGGAAGCACACAGAACCACACTTGGTGCAGACACCTTGTTGTGGTAGGGTCTCCTCCACACAGGCTTTCTGTCCCTCGAAAGAAACCTGCTGCATCCTAAGGACTGTAAAGAGGCTGCCTCCCCCACAGCCTTTGGCACCAATACTAAAGGTGAAGATAGGGCTAGTAGGCAGTCCATGGACCAAAAACTTCATTTGTCATTCAGTTTGAGCATTAACTGAGCTCCACTCCAGTGCAGGCTGAAAGAAAATTGCTGGAGACTTTTATTGCACTGGCTCTGAAACCCACATGGCAACAGATCTCAGTTTCAGCCTTTCTGACTGCGCCTTTTCTAGGTAGTGTTTGTAAAAGCTTACATGAATGGAATATATCCATGGAACATTCACTCAAGACTTAGAACAGTTACATGATTGTATTTTTTTCTGAAATATCTATAAATGTTTATGTTGGCTTGTGGTTTTGGTTTTTTGTTGGTTGTGGGATTTTTTTGGGTTGGTTGGTTAGTTTGTTGTGGGGGGATTTTTGTTTGTTTTCTAAAGACATTTGTAGCTCAAAAAGAAATAAGCTACATTATTTTACTGGATTTGAAAAGCCTTACATTTTAAATAAAACAAACAAGGAATTTAAAATAGGTCAGCCTTACAAATTAACATAAAAGCCTCTGTCTATATTGCTTACCAATGCAAAACTAGTTTGAATTTTAGCAGTATCCTTAATATATAAACAGCATTCTTAATAGCTAAAGCTTTGAGTTAGAAGTTCATATGTTTAATTAATATGAAGTTCAGACTTTTTTTTACACATAAGCTATAGAGAGGCACATATCTCTAAGGATGGCATTGTGATAGTGGTGCTCATTTTTTTTTCAAGGAAAAAGTACTCAGCAAAACCCCAGGGCAAACACTCCACATGACAACCATTATCTGAAATAAAACTCACTGAAGATAAAGTACAGCCTGAAGCATGCAGAACTATATGTAAAAGTATACAATGATCTCTGAGAATAAGATGCTTCAGTCTTTAGAATCCCATACTCTAAATATTTGTTTTGAGTGTCATAAACCTCAGACCATCTTTTCTTCTTCTTACATTTTCCCTGTAATTTGTATATTGTGAACTCAAAACACACTGTACTAAAATTATGCTCAAGCCCTATTTAGTTTCTTAACTAAAATCATTATCTATAGACAGTACAGGACAGTGTCTATACAAAGGACATTTTTGTCACATGTGTGCTAAATAACAGCTACCATGGTCTCTGATGAACTTTGATTAGCAAAAAAATTCTTCAGTTTTAAAGGCCAAATAATAAGTAAACATTTCTTTTTCAAATTGGTGATTGAATTTTTCCAATTAAGCAAGGGGAAACCTGACAGCAGCTGCTCAGACATGCAGGAAATACTTTCTAGTAAATGACAATAAAAGGCTCATTTTTTGCTGAATGCAAAGTCATTTCATCTTATTGTTTTGGTAAACAAGAAAGAAATTCACCTAGTTAGCATAATGGTATTAAATTTTTTCACAGATGACTGATCACCATCCTTGAGAATATATTGTAACAATCCATCATTAGCTGCGAATGCTTACAATCGGACATAGCCACCTAATGAGTGTTTTGCATTTTCATGGTAAGAAATACATACATACATATATATATACATATACATACACACACACACACACACACACACACACACACACACACATATATATAATAAAAGTAGGTATTGATGCTAGTGTAAGAGATTCAGCCATGTGAGAAAAAAAGGTTGTGTTATTTTTACTCATATAATTCAACACATTAATTAGTTCAGGAGAAATCAGAATTTTCTATAAAACAGAATGATTTGGTATAGTTATTGTATGCTCAAGTGTGGTCTCTATTATGTGGCTTTCAGATGTGTGTTGACAGGCATATTAATTTAATTCTTTCGTGCAAAACTTTTCCATACAAAAGATAAAAGCTTATTTAATTCTGTTTTCTAGCAGTATTGCAGTTTCAAGCTAGTTCAAAGCTGCCGCCCTTAATAACAATATAGATCAGTATTCGAAGATAGCAATTTTCAATGCTTTAATCAATAAAATGTGACACACACATATAGGTTCCCACAAAACGTTGTTGAAACATACTGTTCACAATTTCACCTTTCTTCAGCTATTAAAACAGGTATGAATCATGCATCCACCCATTATCCTCAGCTTCTGTACTCATGCTCTCTCCCATTGTATGGTATCTCAGTTTTGAGGGAGTATTTTTAAAATCTTGTAATATCTGAAAACACAGTTTTGTAGCAATATTTTCTAAAATAACATAAAACTCTTCTGAACTTCTTTGGCTTTAGATTCAATTTGATCATTCACTAAAGGAACATTATTTTAAAAGTCCCAGTACAGTTTCTAAGAGACTGTATACTGTGCAGTTCATTCTTGCTGAACAAAGGCTTGTTATCGGATTTTTTACTTTATGTTCATATTACTCCCAATCATATCACCCACAAATACTCATGCTATCCAGTGACCATGTGATCATGCAACACAAATAAAAGTTCTTTAAAGGTAAAAGTAAAACCTACCTTTATGTAGCCCCAAGAAACTGAGAGTAAATAGTTTGCCTCAGGCATTTTTAATTTTTTTCTATACTACCAATCTAAGCTAACCAGTTCTTTGCTATCTGACACTGCAAAAGACTTTAAGGAATAAAGATTCCTTCTTTCTTTTCCTAATTCTTTTTGCTGATCTTCAGGTTCTCAGGAACTGTGTGCACAGGAGGCATGCAGAAATGAAATCCAACCGTGTGGTCTTCCGATTGTATAAATGCCATTTGTGAAACTCCAGGCATTCAGAGGCAATGTTGAAGAGACATATTGCACTAGCTGAAGAAATTTCTGAAGAGCTAGGGATATGCATATTTCCTGAACACCAGGACTTAATGAATAATGTATGTCAAGATGCTCAGCTGCTCAAAGACTTGCTCTATCAACAGCTACCAAATAAGGACCTGAAGAGGAAGCCACAGACACTGGCAGCAATCCCTCCCATAGAGCCTAACTGGCAGCCAATAGTATGTCACCCTGAAAGATATAAATCTGCAGGTCTGGAGTCGTGATGTACGGCAATTTCCCATTGGCTGATGCTGGGGACTCTCCTGGGCATAGGGCATTTCTGTTTTCTTTTTGGTTGTATTTTTGTTTGTTTTCTTTTTTTCCTTTTTCTACAGCAAATGCCCTTCACTAATGGCATCCCTGCCTGCAGCATTCACATGTCATTCAAAAATAATTGCACTAAGTTCTCGTCAGTTCAGCAGCATTTACCAGCTCTCTTCATGGATATACCGTCCAAGCAGTTAAAATGAGTATTTTGTATATCCATGTGGATTGCCTAGTGGGTTTAATTTTTCATGTAGAAGAAAAGTATATTTTGATCGTTTTTTAAGGGGAAAAAAAAAATAAACCAAAACCCAAACAACATAAATAGAGCTATCTGGTTTCTTGAGCAGTCTGCAATATACTGTAACAATGAATTTTATTTTTTTTTTGGCTTTTATGCCATCTAGATTGAAAACTGATGTAGCTCAGACTATTGGGCCAGCCTGCTAGTTTCTATTGTTTTGAAGGTTTGGTTTTGGTTTTGGTGTTGTTTTTTTTGTTTGTTTGTTTGGTTTTGTTGTTTTGTTTTTTTTTTTAAGAGATAAAAGCAGTACTTACTAAGCTAAAGTCATGAGTCCTACAATTACCAGTAAGTGTTAAAGCTTCCATGGTGATATAAAACCGCCAGAAGAAGTGAGATAATAAGAGTCTTCAAATACCTGCTGTATTTATTTAACTTTTGCCCTTTCTGTTTCAGCAGATTATTATAATCAATTATAGCTATACATTAAAAAAAAAAAAGGCATTAGCTGAAAGTGGAGTGTGACAGTGAGCTGACTGAGGCATTAAATAAAATCTGACACTCAGAGACCAAAACTTGAAAGGAAAAATACCTTATGGCCACAGAAAG
>JAWWEV010000095.1:53272685-53292385 GCA_035583235.1 Hafferia zeledoni | reverse complement strand
GAATAATAAAATGCTTTGAAGTGCAGGCAATATGCACACCCAAATTACATACTGTAATAGAGTATCTGAGGTATTCCACAATGCAGAAGCCAATTAGTGCTGGCAGCCATCCTCATCACGCCTTTCAGCTTCCTATCACTCACATGTGGAGTAGTGCCACATGAAAAGACCAAAGATATAAATTCTGTAATTCCTTACAGATGAAGATCAAGTGGAAAAAATACTCAACCTTTTGGAGTAAGATTTCAAATAGAGTAACGTTCATCTGCTTTTAAGTGTTATCAGTACAGCTCTTTGCAGGGAAGAAAACTAGCTGAAAATTCAATTTAGATAAACTTATGGTGCTTATCAGTCTAACTAATGACTTTTTGTTATACTACAGAGCAATAAAGAGCAGTAATGGCAGATATGAATTACATTACATGAAAAAATAAAGTGTCCTTCTTTTTATGACTTGTACATTTCTATAGATGTTTGGTCACTAGTTGCTGTAAGATGGATTAATTACATGTACTATAATGATTCTAAAGAAGTTAAAGCCCAAACATCAATTTTCAAGTGTTACTTACTGTAGAACATTACTTTAAGAGACAGTCCATGACATAAAGTATCTGTTTTCCAACAGAGACTCACAGCAGGGGAAAATTAGTTGACAAGTCTATACCACATACCTTGTTTACCCACAACTGTGACCAGAAGGCAGGTCTCTGAAATTCAGCCCAGGATTCCACCTAGGAATCACACTTACACAGAAGTGATTAAAAATGAAGGTACTCTATTATCTTTAAAATCTTGTAATTTTCATCATAAAACAACAATCATTTTGAGACACAATTTGATGGCATCACCAGTTACACAAAAATCATTTTGGGGCAAAATTTGACTTGCAGCTCAAGTTAATACAGTAGTGACGACAAGCTCCCAGAGGAAATAAAAGACCTATCTAACTCAAGTGTTCCATAACACTGCACCACCAAGGGCTGTGATACTTGAATGACAGTCTTCAGTGTACCCGAAAGAGCAAAATGTTATGCTCAGGAAGGGAGCAAGTGTTCCATTCGTATCTTCTGCAGTAAATCAGAATATAGGAACTTTCCATTTCAGTCTGCTAGGGAATCAAATAATAATAAAAAAGATCTGCTTGCTTATCATAAGAAAAACTTCACTGTTAGCAAAACAGATGGAAGAAAGTATTCATCATAGAAGAGAATGTGAGAAGAAATGCAATCTCTGTAGCATTCAGAAGGAATATGATATACTTGTGGGAGACTGTGTGCCAACAAAGGTCATAACTTGGTGATATAAATACAATTAGTGGCTTACAATACAGTCATCAGCCAGCAGTCCTGCGTCAGGCCAGAAAAGAAAAGAGCAAAGTTTGGGCAAAGAAAAGAATCATATTGTTGCTATGTTGATAATTTTAAAGGGGACTGTGCAATTAGCTCTGTCAGAAAATGAAATTTATTAATAGGAAAACAAGGATATGAAGATTATGAGCTTTTAATCAATACCATCAACACAACAAAAGTCCTCAGATGCTTGGGCTTTACAGCCACAATGTGACACAGAAGGAATATGGTAAAGGAAATGTGTTGCTGAAGAAAGCTTTTTCTCTGCTGTTCCACAGAGAAATTCGAAATTCAAGAGAAGAGACGGTCAAGTTTATAATTTCTGCAATTTTTTTTTCATAAGTTCTAAATTATCATTTAATGAGAAATAAATTCAACTTATTCCAGCAAAATCGCTAATGTTTGGAACATGCTGATGTTTTACATTTAAATATGAAATAATATTTTATAATATATCACTTAAGCAGGTATTGACTTTTGAGTGGCGTAAGAGTACTCAACAGTGAAGGATGAGGCCATAACAAAGGTGTTTTTTGGAACTAGGGACTTTATTCACCTAAGCCACCACAAATGAAGCCCCTACATACTGAAACTGGTCCTGAATCAGGTAATTGGAGATAGAAAGTTTTATCATCTTACAACAAACTCCCAAAAGATTCAGTCCTAACACACACCAGGACACAGCTAAAGCACATTCCCTGGGATTGAGTAAATCATATTTTAAATGGTTTTGGAAATTTACAGACAACAGATACCTAAAAGGAAAAGGCTGTCATGGGGAGCATAGTACCTCTGTATCTGACATCCTAACTCCCACAGATAACTACAGCAGTGAGGTATGTCCTTAGATTCTAAGTTCAATCTTCCCAGACTTTAGAACTCACTCATAATTTCTCTCCTACTTTAATATAAATGAGAGCAATTTTGGTTTATTCATGATAAAAATAATTCAGATTACTTCTTTTTCCTGATTTAGATAAATAATTCAGCTAGTATCTTTCACAGCTCTAAACTGCTCCGAAAATTCAAGTGAGTTTTTAATTTTTTTAATTTATTTTATTCCCACTTTTTACATAGACCATTGATTTATACTCCCACATAGAAATTACAAATTATTTCACTTCACTATTCTATTTGGCAAATCTCCATTGAGAAGCATTTCAAAATCTACCCAGATTAGCATTTTTTAATCACTATAAATACACTGGTGTAATGACACTATTAAAGTCTCTACTATGCATAAACATTCAGAACCACTCACCCAAATTTATCACTTCCACAGCCACAAAATGCATGAAGTAAGTCAGTGGTGGGACTTAAGAAGAGTCAAACTCTTGCCCCATGCTGTCATTTAAAGATTTGAGACCAGAAAGTTATTTATCACTGTGCAACTCTGCACGTAAATTCAAAGTCTGCCCAGTCAGGTCTTTCTAACAGTATAGAAGCCTCATTTGAACAAATGCCTAATTAAAAACTTCCATGAACATCCATGAGTAGTTTATAGCTGAGCTTAATATAATTTCTCCTTTGCCTCAATTATGAATATCTTTTAAGAAAGATTTTAACATTCTTTCTTTTGTTGAATGATTGAAATAAACATTCTAACCTAAGAACCACCACCTAAGCAATCCTTCAAGTTCCTGCATACCAGCCAGGCTATGCTCAAATTAAGGCATTCACAGAAGGCTACTTCTGCTTTTTCATTTGTTAAGACAACTATATTTAAACAGAGATAAAATACAGAACAAACATGGTACCTCATTCCTTGTGTGAAAGATTCCTAACAGAGCAGTGCATACTGTAATATAATTAATATTTAAAGTCCCACAAGAACTATTAAAACATTAATGAGGTAAATAATAATGTCAGCCAATATCCTCTGGGGCAAGAAGGTTGAAAGTGTAAGGAATAATAGATGTCAACAGACTTCAAAGATAGTGCCAAATTCAAGTGTAAACAAATATAAAGCATTAGTAATAAAATATAAATTAGTGGTTTACAGTGATGTCATCTAGCAGTCTAATGTCAGACCTGAAGAAAACAAGGTACAGGTAGCAGAGTGAAGCACATTTGTTCAAAGCCCTCAAGAAAGTACTGTATTTTCCCCATAAGGATGCCTATTGCTATTACTCTGTAAGTGGCACGGTATCCAATTTGTTCTTGTTCTTCTTTGTCTGTAGGAACTCACTGACACAAAAGGGACACTTTTGTTAAAGTTAATGTAGTTTCATGCATATAATGTTGGAAACAAAGAGATGTTATTGATTTTATATTGATGTTTGATTTTTTAGTTTCTTTCCAGTTGCATTTTTGATGTTCAGACAAAGTATCTAGAAAAAAGTAGTTTATTTTATCACCAAGTTAAACAAAAGTGTGACCTTTAAAAACCTCTATAAAAATGTGCCTAATGTTTTTTTTGTTGTTGAAAATTTTCTGAGCTCTTTCGTTATTTTACTGAAAATACTTACAGAAGCTGTATGCTACTCTTTTATTTCATACCCTGTTTTGCTATTATTTCACTCATTGGAAATGATACAAACCCCAGGATGATTTACAAGGAATTCCTGTATTATTCCACTTTAAGAAGTTACAAACAAATATCAAACATGCAGTTATATTCTTACAGTTTCTTTGAATTCAACATGATCACCATTTAATAACAGCACACAGCCCTATTCACTAACAATCTTTGAATGAAGTCACAAAAGAACTTTAAATTGTACAACTGGCTAATGATGAGGCATGGGCTTTCTAATTTTTTTCAAGATATTGCCAGCCTGCCTCCCCTCCCCCTCTCCCCCTCCTGATTTTATTGTTTATATCGATTAAGTGTAACTTACTTCATGTTTTAAAACTTATTGCTTTTGCTTCTCATATTGTTAGCATTGATTTTCAGAACCTAATAGTCCAGGGTTTCACAGACAAATCTAGAAAATAAATAGTTTCTGTAATGAGCAATTATATGTGTTAACCTGATCAGAGAACATCTATGGCATATAACTTGGCTAGTTTGCCTTCAATCAGTAGGAGAGCTATAAACATCAATGCAATTGCAGTAAAAGAAATAAAAGTATCAAGGTACAAAGAAACATGCCTATTAGGTGCTTCCTAGAAAAAATTTCAAAGCTTGAGAAAGAATATACCCAGCAGGTGCTTCATGGCAGCAGAATCTGGCAAGTGGCATGACCCAAGTCATAACTTCCATCAAGAAAACAGACAACACAGTAGATGTAAAACTGTGAAAACATGAATAACTCGTTCAGTCTCTGTATGATCACGGTATTGATGACACCCCTCTTCTGGCTACTTCTTTTGCAGTGTGCCAAAAATTAGCTATTTGCCTTCGGGTTTAAGTACTTAACAAGCTGTCTTCTGATCTCATCCTTGACTCAGTCCTGAGACATTATTTGCCCTCACTAATTGTCACTATTCCTTTAAACTAAGACATATGCGGGTCTCCTATCTTACTTTTACACTTGCAGGATCTTGTCTATATGTTAGCAAAGCTACCTCATTTTCACTGAAATTATGCACCATTTTTGTGATGCACCTAAAACCTTGCTAAAAACTGCTGCTGTGCTGGGTCCATTGCTTCTCATGCCAAAGAATAGTGTCAGTATTTTTTTTCCCTTCTTAATCCATGACATCATTCCTTTCTTCTGAATCTACCCATCTCTAGCCTTCTGCCTTTAAATTATAAATAAACACCTCTTTGAGACACAGACTAGCAGCTACAGCTTACAAGTACAAGCCCTAGCCTAGGCCTGGTACAGTGGTACTGACATTGAAATGTTGCCACTTTTGTACATTTGGGAATTTTTGGATATGTTCATCATCTTTAACCATGAAAATGGAGCTTCTCTTTCTTGCAGTGATGACAACACTCAAAACCATCAGAACACAGACTCAAACATCTCAAGAAATATTGAAAAATCACATTTAAAAAAGTTGCTTAAGCTGCAACACATAAATTCATCTGATACTAAAATATTTACTGTTTTTCAGGCTTTAGCCAGTATGAGTTAGTCCTGACTCTGCAAATTATATTTAGGTGACAAAAATATGGCAGCTTAACATCTTTAGTATTTTGACATGTTTACAGAGAAGGTCCACCTAATCTCACTGCCTCTGTTAGTGCCTTTGATTGTGTCACAGAGGATAAATATTGAACATCTAGATGCAAGCTAAATCTTTTAGGACACTATTTAAGGACACTAGTTTTAAGAGTCTGCACAGGACAGAACTGGTGGAGGGAACAATGTACAGAAATTATATATGTGCTCATTATTTGCCAAAGTTGGCTATATAAAAATATTTTTTACAGAATATTACAAAAAAAAATGTTAACTATAAATGTTAATCCTTTAAGTAAACTGTTTTTCTAAGAGTCTGATTCTGAAAGATTGCAAAGCACCATTGCGCTGCTGTCTTTCAAAACAGCATGGATACCAGAGGTGTTGCACCATGAAAATATCCAGGATACTTGCAAGAGACACCACTTGCAAGAAACTTGCCGTGAAAACTTCCCTGAATATGATTCTGCTGCAGACGCTGCATGGAACAACTATTTCACGGTACAGCTCAGGCTGGAGCCAGTGGATTGCTAAAGGCCACAAGAAAGGACTGATCTTTTGCAACCTTGATAAATGCTGGCTGGTCCCGGGAAACACAGTCAGACCTTTGCTTCTGTGACTCATGCCTTTATTACAGTATATATTTTCTGGTCAAATTGATAAGGCTGTGCCATATATACCACTTGTGTATTAATAATGTACACTTAATCTGCAACTTTATCACCAGGGTAAATTCTATTACATGAAGTGATGTAAATACAACCAGTTTCCTGGTAGCTGGAATACCTTTCTGATATTCATAAAAATAAGGTCCTGTATTATGAAGTTTTGAGCAAATATATCAGAAATAAGAAAGATAAAAACTAATAATGAATATTGATAATGATAACTAATAGATAACAAAAATAATTAACAATATCTTAGCTATCTAATTCAACAAACCCATGGCAAATGTTACAATTCAAGGCAAAATCACTCTTGACTTATTTCAAGGACAGCTCAATTACAATAAATCTACTGTAAGAAACAATGTACATTTAAGTAGTACTGATACAGTCTAAGGATTTTATGTGGTAAATGAAATCAGGTCATGCACCAAATAAAGTACAATGGGTAATACCACTTGTCTTGCCCTTAGCTGAGCTATTTCATGAAGCAGAGTATCTATATGCAGGAAATTTGTCATTAAAGGGATTTGGCAAATCCCTTTGGAGGAATACAGAACATATTGTTGTACATTATCTCTTTCTCTCTCTGTCTCTCTCTCTCTCTTTTTCCCTCTTAATACATGATTATCTTATTTCCAAGAGATTTTATGGACTAGTGAGCAAATAGGTATGATAGTCATGCAGTATCAGACACATCATGTACAAAGTTAGACTGAAGAAAACTATAAAAGTAACTAGTAAAGTTAAAGAGGAGCTAAGCAAGCTCAGAGTGTTTTACAATGTACTTAGCAAATAGGGGCATTCTAATTTCAGTGCAATCACTGCTCCCTGAGAAATTAAAGTGCTTCATTTAAGTGAATTCACCTCCACATCCATAAGGCAATGAAAACTTGGCTAATTTAAGCAGGATTCCGTTATAATCCAGTTATAGGTTGCTACAGCTACATAGGTACAGATTGTTTCTTTTAGCTACATTTTCTAGACCATCTTTAAAAGTGTCTACTTTTAAAACAGGAGGATTTTCAGAGGTCACAGAGACACATCCAAAGTCAGCAGAGAGAATGACATGCAGAAAGATCCTCTAAGCAGATTGCTGACTCCTAGGCATAGGAAAATAGAAGAGGATTTAATCACATGTGTTAATAATGTTCTAGATAAC
Source organism: Hafferia zeledoni (assembly GCA_035583235.1). Classification (NCBI taxonomy): domain Eukaryota; kingdom Metazoa; phylum Chordata; class Aves; order Passeriformes; family Thamnophilidae; genus Hafferia; species Hafferia zeledoni. Next base: position 53,285,136 of record JAWWEV010000095.1, on the reverse strand, counting down.
TGAAATTTGCCTCTTTCCAGACACTATTGCTGTATAACACCCTAGTTAATGGCTCTCAGGTTGACTTGAAGGACAGAATTCTCACTCATTACACAGCCCCACAAGATCTTTACTAAAGTACAACACCTCTATACGCCTTATGTGGGGTACATAACCACAGCTTAAAACAGAGAAAGTGTCATGCTACTGATGCTATCTCATTTGAAACCTACTTATAAGCATGTATTGAGGGGTAAGGACACAACAATTATCCAACATCAGAAAAGGGATAAAGCCACAAATAAGATTAAATTGAATGGCTACAAATTTGATGGGGTTAAATCAGAGAGACTGAGATTTAATTGCAGATTGAAAAGCACATCAGATTTTGATTTGACACTTTATACAAAAATCTCTGATGACTCTGATGACTTAATGGGGATATTGATAAGTCAGGGAAGATTCAATTGTAAAGATTCAAGCAAATACAAAATTATTTCTACAGTGTGTTAAAGTTACTACCACAGCATATTTTTAAAGTGACTCCAGTTAACAGATTTTGTTTTTTCCCCACCTAAAACACATATTTATAGGAGTGTCTAAACCCTCTCTCCCTCAGAGATCAAGTAACTATGAAAGCCTAAGAGAACTGGGATTCCTCAGCCTGGAGAAGAGAAGGCTCCAGTATGACCTTATTGCAGCCTTTTCACACATAAAAGCAGCTTGCAAGAGAGCTGCAGACGGCTGTCTTATATGGGCAAGCAAGGTTTTAAACAGAAAGGGGAGAAGTTTAGATTAGATGTTAGGAAGAAGCTCTTTTCTGTGAGGGTGGTGAGGCACTGGCACAGATGCTGTTGGGGGCCCATCCCTGGAAGTGTTAAAGGCGAGGTTGGATGGAGCTAACATCCTGGTACAGCAAAAGGCGACCCTTCCCACCACTCTATCGTTCCACGAAAAACAGTACACCGATATGACCAAACAGATTTCAGACCCTTGAGGACTCGGTGCCATCCGCGGGCCGCGCCGGTGACACGGCTCAGCCCGTGTGCTCCCCACTGCCACGCCCCGGGACACTGCCCGCGCCAGGAGAGGTAGAGGAGCGGGACGGCCGCCCGGAGCAGCCCCTCAGCCCTGGCCGGCGCCCCCCACCCCCCTGAAGTCAGTGGCATCGTTTATCACTTCCATGCAAAGCGGCGGCCGCAGCCCTGAGGCCAGCCCAGCTCGCGGAGCGGAGCTGGCCTCGGAAGGGGTGGCCGCTCTGCTCTCCGGATCTTGCCGTGTCCCAGCTTTCCTGAAGGCACTGAAACTCTGAAAAAATGCGGCTTCCAGACCAAGTGTTTAAAACGCTAACCCCCGGTGGGTCGTGTCTTTCCCCTGCCACCGCTGTTTACTGTCACACCTAGCATCTGTTTTCAGTGGTGTCATACCTAATTACAGCCGCAGGAGGATGAGAATCATCTGGCACCTGTGGTTGCTTTGGCACCATAGGTGGTGGCTTTTGAGAACTGGCGTTCCCTCTTGAGCGTTTCTGAACGCTTAAATGTTCAATGTGGCGCTGGGGAAACTGTGAAAAGAACAGGCATTAGAAGTATGTGTGGCAGAAGGGAGGTCAAAGCCACTGATACGCTGGCAGGATATTGCATCTAACTACAGACACTGTATTGTAGAAGACAAAAAGGACAAAGATATTCAAGGATTTTATGTGAGAAAATACATTCCAGCTAAGGTTGGTGGGAATGGGAAAGCTGTGAGAGAGGAGGAAAAAAATTGGTTTGTCAAACTGATTTGATGATATCAAGACTAATGGGATTTACACCAAAATCTACACCATCTGAAAAGCATGTCAGTCTGGTTTGCAGCTTGCAACATGTGGCTTAGCAACATGATTATCAGCTTTTACTTTAAATGTCCTAAAATGTGTGTTCTTACAAGCTTTTCTCTCCTGTCTGAACCTCTACTATAAATCTATTTATGTGTTTCCTATACATTCACACCCCCCTGATGTATTTTGTATGTACACATATGTACAAACCCCAACAAACTCAATTTTACAAAATTACTACAGTTTATGGCTTTGGCTCTAAAGCAAAATTCTCCTTTGAAGGAAATACATTGGAATTATTTAAATCCGAGTTTTTCTATTTCCCAATCCAAATCCCAAGTTTGTTTTTTTTTTGTGTTACGGTCACACACATGCTAACAGAGGGTTTGCAACCTACGTACTATTACTATACATGACATGAAGCATCAACACTCCCACGCACCCAGCCACCCAAGAAATGAGAGCCAAATCACCTTCAGTCCTCAAAAAAACACTAGAAACTCAATTGTTTTTCAAGGTAAAGCTGTGAAGTTGTTGGCCCTGTGTATGACTTGGCCCACAAAGTAGCACCTTGCTGGACTTGCAGAGGCAAAGCATGACAGACTGGAGAGCTTCAGATGCACCTCCTGCTGAGGTTTTTGCATGGTTTCATGGTAATATCTGTACTGCACCAATATTGTTGTTAGTTTTGTTTTGAAAAGCTTTTCTCCAATGTGATGGCTATGCATGAATAATGAAATTGAAAAATGATACAGAGACTATGCATGTTCCCTTTCTGCTCAGTAAGCACATCTCTCATTTCAGGTGCCCTTCTTATTTTTTTCTTCAATTACAGGAAGTGAGTACTTTCCTCAGAAGCTGATAGGACTCAAACAATTTGAACTATAAGAGAAATTACTGGAAATCTAGCAATATTATCTTAAGCTGATAATCATACATTATTCCTGGTCATGGTGGCATCTGTCTCTTGCAGGAATGAAAGAAAATTTAAGGGAGAAAAGAGAAGAATAGAGTCTGTCCTATGTCTATGTTACTCAAGTGATTCTTTTTTTTGCTGCATCAACAGGATTAAGGCACATTTTGTCTTTGCTTAAAAATTACCAGAAAACCTGTGTCAAAAATACTTTGCAACAACCATGCTTAATCCATTTACAAACAGCTATCTAAAGCCATGACTAAATTCCTTAAGTTTTAAAATTGGCCTGTTTTTGTCATCAGTCTTCCAGACACATCAATAAAGGTGCAAATACAAACTGGTCACCACATTTTTCAATGCAAAAAGTGCTATAGCACCAAGTGTTTTGTTGTGAGAGGACTGCTTTGTTCATGCCACCTATGTAGCAAGGTGAAAATCCAGAGAAAGCAAAACTGAGAAATTAAATCAAATCTGGGCCAGGCCCGAAAAGGTTTAAACAAATTCTGCTCACTGAAGTTGTTGTTTCAATCCCATACTGTACAGTCAAACGAAGAAGAGTAATTGGGATGTGAATGATAGGAAAACCATCTTTCTACTCATTTAGGTATACTTTTAAAAAATGGTTAGGGATGGGGCATAATGGCCAACGACAAAATTTTGGAAAATAATGTTCCTGATTTTTTTTTTTTTTAATGTTGAATACAATACTTTTGTGGAACTAGCAACTTTGAATGGAGAGTTTTATGGAAGAAGTCCATTGCTACAGTCTATGATGAACTTAGAGTCTCTGGCACTAGGAAAATAATATTTTTCTTTTTTTTTTTAATATACAGTTGTTGAATTAAATTCAAAAGCTATTGGGAGATTTCTGAGTGTAAGCTTACAAAGCCCACTTCTGATAACTTGTTTAAATGAGATAAGGATTCTGTTTGTCTAGGGTATAGAATCCATTTAAATTCATCAGTATAGCAGCATCTATATAGCCCATCAGAAATACTATCTACATCATATAAAGTGCTTTGACAGTGCACTTTCAAAAGTAAATAAAATTATAAAATTGACCTTTCTTACCGGTGTATTTTAAAAAATAGACTTTTAATGCCTTTCTGAGTCTAATACAAACATACTAGAACATTGAATGGACATATAAAAATAACTATATACACTGTCTCAGGGTGGGATATAATATATATGAAAAAAGTAAAAGTCAAGCAATTTTAAAATTAGAAGACAAGTTATACTTTTTTACCTAGGATTAGTAGCCAGAGAATATTTATTTCCTCAAGTGCAATTTTCAACTGGGAATTTCTGGTACATCCAGCTCATGCACAATAGCAACCACTGATCCTGGAAATTCCATACCTGTTTATAGCTGTGATGAACTACAGTCTGTTGTCCTAACATTTCCACTTCATAGGTGACCCCAGCATTTATTCTCAGTTCCAGATTTCCGAAGTATTAGTAACAGAGATAGACATAGTGGCCATATAAGTATCACAAGTAATGTTTTCTTCATGGAGAAAGCCTTTACAGAAGAATATAGCAAGCAGAACATCTTTTCTCCCTTTCCTCCCTCACCTTTAAAAACCAATTTCTGTTTCCAGCCTCAGCTAACAGAACAGACTGTATGAAGAAAACAAACTGAAGAATTTAAGTCTTATAAGTTCTCTTTCTATGCTAAACAACTTCACAAGGTAAAGGACTGATTAGATGCAAGGAGCTGTATTTCTTTTCTATGAAGCAGATCATACTTCAGTTTACTATCCCAACTACATAGACTAAAGCCTTTTTTAATGGCCCTGACTGCCATCTGGTAGCAGTTCATCCTCTAGAAACACAACACATAGCCAAGTTTGAGAACTGCTAGAAGCAATCTTGTGTAATGGAAAGGTGGCTAGTTTGGACTTTACACATGTAATAAGTTTTATTTAAAGCTATGCTGCTACTGCAGCCAGGGATGTGATCATAGATATAGCCTTAATCTGATAGCCATGAAGCTGTGAGACTGTGGGCTTTAGCCTGGGGATTTACTAACACTGGCCTCTTACTCTCGTGGACGAAAGTCACAGTTTACTACCTCGTTTCTGTTGGTACCTTCTCACTAAATATAGTGAGCTAATGTGTATCTATATGTCTTGCAATCCTTCTCATTTACCAGGCTGCCTTAGAATGCACTGGGGAAGCTAATTCCCTGCACTGAAATATGATGAGCTAATCAGTAACTCAGACACTAAAACAGTAATCTGCTTAAATATTGTGCTTTGACAAGGGGAATGTTTGAGATAATGTTAACAAATTCATTATTTTTCCTAGAATAAAGTCTATAAGGCTTTTAATATTAATAATTTTCTATTTACAAATCATGAAACTATTGGTGTAAACTGCAAACAAGACAAATAAAGAGAATGCTCTAATTGAGCTTATTACTCAACAGATACAGGTATTCCTTGATAAACAGTTCCAAAGGAGTTCAGAAGCCTGGAGTGATAAATGTTGATTTGAAACCCATTGTTATTTAATAGATAAAAAAGCATTGAGGCATAACTCAACCCAGTATTGTAAGTACAGGTGTAAAGATGGCAAAGTCCAGTTCTGCTTTTATAAATGCATATATTCTGTTTTGTAAAGATTTTCCATGTAGTTCTAGAAATATTCTACTCTCTCAAAGCCTCTGTATCTACTGTTTTTTTGTTTGGGTTTTTTGGTTGACTTTTGTTGTAAAGAACATTTGAAACAAAATAAATCCTAGAAAGATAATAGATCATACAGATATGAACACACATTGCATTTAAAGAAAATAACGAAGGCATTTAAACAGAAGAAATCGTGCCAGATTATAAATTAAGTCACAGGTAGAGTAGAAGAAAAATATGAATTAAATAAAACAGACATAAGGAAAAGGGAGTAAAATAGGGACTTTCTTTCTTTTAAGGGAGTATATTGAAGGAAAAAATAATTTGTAAATAAAAAAGAGCAAACTTAGTAAGATTTGCTGCTTAACAGAAGCTGCCTTTTTCACCCTCTGAACGTCTCTGAACAAATTTTTTAAATTGACATTAAATCTGTAATATATCCAACAGATTCTTTCAGGACATTTTCACACTTCTTGCCTTCCTCATGCTATTCCAGAGTAGCATGACTACACCACACAGACTTAGTCCCTCTGTCTCTCTCTGCAATTGGATTTGTAGCCGGCTGATCATCAGGTTGTCACTGTATCTCACAGTGGACTTCTCCTCACAACGAGGTAGTCAGCACAAAAGACGAAGCCACACGTGTGTGCATGATCATACAACACTTAGAATTCATTCCAGATGGGACTCTCAGTGCAACACTGCATCCGTGTTGACAGATCCTGCCGGCAGCCAGTGCTGCAGTCAAAGACTTTAGTGCCTCTGGCCATAAACAATCTCTAGTCATACACTTACGGCATAGTTTCAGGGTCATGGAGTCCTCCTCAGGTTGCAGAACTCCCATCTGCACACCAAGCTCCATGCTCAGCTTGCTGCTGTTTGGGCTAAATTGTCTAAGATTTCCTCAGTGGTCAGCCTGAAAGCTGCAACACGTAAAGTGGTCTTTCAGGTACCTTGTCTGTTCTATCTGGTTGGAAATGCCACTGTGAGTTTTGCATCTTTTTCCTAATGAGAAGACTGAAAACGTTCCAGTTTTAAACCTCTATGTCTAAAGTGGAAAATAATCTGCTTGATAGACTCTACTTACTGTATTTATTTACATTTTAAAATACAGGTAATAAGCACTGTTAATTATCACTAGGATAATTTTTAACAAGACATATATACTTCCTGCATACAGTCATTTTCCTAACAAAAGAAAGATGAAACTATTTACCTCAGCAAACTCCTCTCTTAGTTAGTCATGTTAGGTGACAACATTGTAGTTCATTTCAGTTTTTGATGCAATTTGCTTATATTTACTGTACCGTAAAATCTGTAGAGTTAAATCTTACTATGGACCTATCTCAGAATTATGTGGGTTTTTTAGGGCCTATCTATTTTAAGAGTTGATGGACGATTGTTTTGTTTTCTTCTTTTCTTATAGACATGAGCTTGCTTTACATTTGAGTTTCATGTCTAAGTGTCACATCTGGATAGTGATCTCCTCACCTTGGATGTGCAAGACTTTTTCACATGCAGAAGAAGAGGGCAGCTAAACCTTTAAAGTAAATCACTGTTGTATTAGAAAGAAATTCACTTGGGACAAAGAGGTTAAAAGAAAGTAAAAAAGGCATTTTGGAGACATAAAAGCTGAATTTGTGTTTTTGCACTTCAGAAGTTACTCAAATGAAGGATATGCACATCTTTGTGACATTTTGTGTAATTTTGATCTAAGTATTTTTTAAATATTCTTAACTCCAACCTTGATCTCTCTGTTTAACTGAAATTCCAATAAAATTAGTTTTGCTATATTAACTACTGCCATATTTCAGTCTATAATGTCATTTTCAGCAATTCTTATTGCTACTTTGGGGGGATTAAATGATGATAGCAGTATGAAAGGCAAGCTCATGGGTTCATATGCTTCTACACAATTCCTTAATTTATTTTGCAAATGTGGCTATTGTAAAATTTCTTAACTTGCATAACTTTTTTAATGTGATTAAATTACTTCAGCATCATACAGAAATGTTTGATATGATATAAGCCATCTTTCTGCTGGTCAAATAATAGGCTTATTTTTGTGGAAACCTTCCAGATCTGGAAGGCAGAGTGTCATGTGCCTGCTAAGGGTTTCAATGCAGTTGATGATCTTAAAACATCCATGTCTTCAGAAACCTGTTTAAACCCAGTACTAGTCATTTGCAGTAGTATTGCTTAAGATAAATTCAAGTTCCTATGCTGTCCCACTGTTTGCCGCTCAAATTATCTTTGCGTCAGCCTTTTTATTTGTTTTCAGGCAAATATTTTACTAGCTGTGTAGTGAATCAACTGGAAAACTTACATACTGAAAAAAAGAATAATGAAGATTATTTTTCAGTCATTTAGGATTCTTGATCATTTAATTCTGCTAATTGTCTGCTACCAGACAACTTGGTAACATATTGCAAGGGGTAGCAAGAGGTAAGAAATGAGTGATAGGTTATGGGACCTAAGTACATACCTCAAGTTTTCTGAAAAAAGGCTTAAAGTAGTTAAATAACAGGCAATTAAAAAGATGGGTGGCAGATTTTTAAAGCAATTTAATTGAAACTGTGTCTCTCAACTGAATAGTTTAAAATCAAGCAGAATGAGTCCATATAACAGTGTGTGAAGGTGTCTTGGAGAAACCATGCAGAACCTGTGAAAGTCAAGTAGCCTTCTTCTACTGGGTTCCCAGCTATGAAATAAAAATTTCCCCTTGATGCCACCACTTGTACAGGAAATGTAGGTGGAAAATCTGTAGGTTTTCAAAAAGGAAAAGGCTCCTCAGGAGTACAGAGATAAAGTACAGCTACTGTATATGCATATTAAGTTGACTGCATTATCTAGTATGCATTACAGACCTTAGATGGTAGGCCTGAGTACATTTAAATTGTTGTTTTTTTCATGCCACAAATGACTCTAAAGGAAACTATATCAGTCTAGTTTTAGGAACACTTTTTCAGACATAATTGCAAAGGTTGGCTTTAAAATGCAATTGTTATATGCTTATATGATCACTTTTCATCCCCCTTTTCAAAACTGAGGCATTTATTCCATCAGTAGCAGTCAGCATATTGAAATACTGCCTCTAGAATGCAGCATCTAACATCTTCTTGTGAGAAAGATGAAATTTTTTATGGTGTATTTTTGACTGATAGAGTTATTTTCAGTTAAAATGCTATAGTTATTATGAAAAATTTTATTATATTTTGAGCTTTATTCTATAGAATTTTAGTCTTTACAATACTGATGTAAACCTTTTTTATTTTGCAAAGGAAATTTAGCTATAGCAGATGTTTTATAATTCAGGTCTGCAGCATTGAGCTGTACTTTGAAGTAATGCCTACAGTGCTACCTCTCACAGAACAATCAAAGCATACAGTTGCAAAAAATCGATGTCTATAAGTAAACCTAAGTATACTATGAAGTACTAATACCTATTTATTTTAACAACTTGTCTTCAAAAAGATTTTTGGAAAATCTGTGCAATTTTTATGGCTTGTGTGTTATAGACAAGACTAACACCATTTTTGAAGAAAAGGGATTTCAAAGTAGAATGACAAGTATTTCAGCACACCAGGTCTAACCACACTCATATTATTTGCTGAAACCACATTTACTCCTTTGAACATCAACTCTGTGTTTCACTGTAATGTGTACTGAGGCTACAAGGCTACAGGGACCATTTTTATTCCTGTACTATGGCTTTTCATTGCATCATATCATACAGCCATCCCTGCCTCCTAAAGAAGAATTAAGCCAAACAGAGAAGTTGATGAGACATGGAACTCAAGTGAGTGTAAATCTGCAAGGATTACAGAACTGCACTAGACCAAAGAAGAGCATTGTAAAAGACTCACTTGTGTTGCAGTTTCATATTTTACTCAGCAAAACAAAGGCTTGCAGACTTCATCGTGAGAAACAGCAGAAGCAAGGAAATCACATTTTGGTTTCACAGTATCATACAGTGAATATCTATGGCTGATCAGAAACATGCTTGCATATATTTCCAAGTAACAGAAGCACATGAGAACTAAGTGGTTTAACCACCTGACTATTGCTTTCCTGTATGAAAGTCATATGCATAGTATCTGTGTCAGCTGCTTGGTCTTTCTCTGAAAATACTGCCTCTCACTGCAAAAACATATATCGTTGTAGGACTAACCCTTCTCTGCCCACCTCTTGTGCCTGATAGATTTTCAGAATTGAAGACTAAATGAGGAGTGACAAGGTTCAAACAAACAGCTCTCTATGACATATATAGTCTGGGGGGGGGGGGGTACTTTTAATTTGCTATTGCTACTGCTTCCATTTGTTACACTCCCAATTAAAAAGAATTAAACCTTCCCAAAATTCTGATCTTGCTTTTTACCTTCAAAGAGCAGGATTGAAAACGAGTAGTATTAATAGAAAAAATAACAGCCACATCTACAACAGTAATTGTAATAATAGTATCAAAGGCTGTTACCCAAACAAATATTGGTTTCTTTTCCACTAGCTGCCTGTTGTCATCTGTTGGACCTTTCTGAGTCCCACTGATATTAGCTCAGGTTGCCAGGCTATGTCAAACTCTTTTTTGAATTTTCTCCTTCATTTCTTTGGCACTGTCTTCTTCCTGGGCTTTTTATTCTACTCATCTTTGCACTCCTTCAATTAAAGGCTAATTAGTCTATAATTCTTACAATATGTCCACTAAGTAAGCAATTAGCATACAACTTATTTAATACAAGGAGAATTTTTAAGAGCTTGCTAATGCAGTAGTCATTTCTGGAATATACTCCGGATTTAATTCACACTTTTTTAGCACAGTAGTAAGGTACCTCGTGGCAAAACTCACTTACTTGGATATAACACCACCTTTTTCATTATTTTTCAGGAAAGAAACCTTTTATTTCTATCATTTTATCCTATCATTTAAGAGAGACTACCTTAAATTGTTGTTTGTCATCTCCATTTTTTATTTGACTTAGTATTCATTTAACTTTTTATCTAATTTACACTTTCAAATATAGATATCAGTTACAGAAATTGATTTAAAATTTTGCATGGGAAAAGAATAACTAATTAGATTCACAGTTTTCTGGTAGCATTTTAATATAAATATTTGGCAATTTTTAATATTTAGTAACAACTAAAACTTTATTCATGTGGCCACATCTGCTTCATTAATTCAGAATCTCATTATAATGGAGACAAAAATCAAGATATTTCTGGTACAAAAAAAGTTTGCTTCTGCACAAGGTAGAGATGAATCTTTACTGTGAGCTGATTAAGAACTATGGTTAAAATACACAAATTTTTCAATTCTGTTAACAGAAAGCAAGTGTCATAAAGTTATGCAAATATGGCTGAGTACTATGATTGATTTTGATTAGGAAACTCAAGCCATACCTTGGCACTTTTAACATTTCTAGTGAAAGCTTTCCAGTAAGAACTAATGTCTCTTTCAGTGCCATCTCTCATTTTTCCAAGTCCCAAAAGCAAGTTTGGTAAAATTCTTGCTGCAGCTTTTCCCTGGCAGGTTTCTGCTAGAAGATACCTCAGAATATTTGGGACTATGTTAGGCTGCCCACTGCTTTTATGCATAGCATGTTCTTTTTATGGATAGCAACACCAAAGTAAAGTCTATTGGTTGACTCAAGATTTTGTCCAGGCAGTTCCAGGGGTTTTAGGCCCTCTGCACAGCATGTGGGTTGCCTGAGACACCAGCTTGCCTCCCCTGACTGTAAAAAATGTCTTTGGTTGTTCAGAGGGATTTGATAACAAGTCAGCCAACTGGAAGCATGAAAACAGGGACATGACTGAATACATGATTGTGTGCCAATCAGCTGTGTCCATGATGACCAGTTACTTCCATGCTTCCTACTTCCCATCATCAAATGTCTTCTGAGACGAGTTACCTAACATTAGAAAAAGAGGTCGTTTTGAAAGAATATGTTGTAACTTCTAGCCTTAGAGCAGAAGACTATTATAAGCATTGCTTTTTCTTGATTTTTTTTAATCCTAGTTCCTGAGAAAGGAGGCACAAGGTGATTTTCCTACCACCAGACCTGGAATTACACCTTTTCAGCCAAAGATAAGTCACTTTGCAGAATTTAATGCAAAATATGTGAAGTCAGATGGAGAACAAGGAAAAGGAAGGCTTTGTTATAGTAGCTTATTTCCAGGGTTGCCTGACCACGGCTACTGGCTGCTCTGATTCACTGCTGTTTTCAGGCTTCTTACACATATAATAAAAGCAGAATTTATGCATTTTAACGAGTGATCTGATCTCAGTGTAGCCCTTAATTTTTAAATTGATACTCAAGAAACGGAATAGGCTTGAATAGGTCAATTTCTGAATAACATATTATTGGAAGGCAGATTTACTTTCAAACCCATCTTTCAATTGGACACATGATAATGTGTCCCATATCAGAAATGTCAGAAAGTGGATGAAGTATGAAACCAAGAGGCACTCAGACTATCCCACAGTCATACCTGAACCCATATCTGCACAGTTTTGTTTTCTATGTTCATCAGATGACAGCATTTGTAACAGGAATGAGAAAAATGACACAGGCACATGAAGCTTGTCACCCTCTGTTTTTCCAGTGAAATGGACACTTTGGGTCAAATGTTGATATAAGGATGTAGCAAAATAGAAGACCGGTTTAAAGATAAGAAGCAAAGGTCTATGGTGTATTGAATATCAGATAATCAGTGTGGAGATTGATAATGCCCTTAATTTTATTTTTAAAATAAATTGATCCCTATTCTAATTCCAAAATGTATGCGTCTATAACAAAATCCAGACTGTACTACATTGCAGTCTTTAGGAAGAGTAAGGCAAAGTTCTGGATGAAGATAACAAGCGCAGGTCAGCCCTATGATGCATTCTAGTCTCTATGAACTTTGATAACCCCACACATTCCTACTGAAACAAACTGTTGAAAAACTAAAAGTCATACCTAAGGGTCAAGTATTGTTGTCTACTCACTTGAAGCAACTACAGTTATTTTCTAATTTTTGATTTGGGTGGTTAATGTCAATTGCATGGACTTCTTTATCAGGAATGTTGTAAACTATGACTGTACTTCTCTGTTTATTTGCTAT
>JAWWEV010000095.1:53262487-53272675 GCA_035583235.1 Hafferia zeledoni | reverse complement strand
AAAATAGCTTGCAACTTGCATATATGACAGAACATTTTATCAGTGTTGAAAGTCAGTATTCAAATACAGAGTGTATACTGTTTTGTACTCTGGTTTTTATTCACTTCCTTGAGTGTGAGATGATACATGAAAAGCTTATGTGATTCAAAACCTTGCCAGTCCTCCTCCTGCTATTTTGCCTCAAGTAAGGTTAATCAGTTTAACAAACTTATTGAGCCTAAAGGAGCACTACATGTAGATTTCATTTGAAGTCTTTCAGTTAGAAAAGTTTTTCAGCGTTAAATAAAGATCTGCAAATCAAGATGGAGAAAGCATTCAGTAAACCTTCACAATTGTATCTTGTTAATAAGAACCTCTTCCCTAAGCAAAGGGAGCTGAACTGGAGGGAAAAATACTGTTATCTTTGAAAAGGAAAACCAGTTAATTAGTTATGTTATTACATAAACCATTTGAAAAAGATTTTTTTTTAAATTATAATACATGAAAATGCTACATCAGTGGTGTCACAGAGAGCTACATTTTTCTGAATGTAAGAAAATATGGCCTCTATTTGTAAATATCAAGTACTCAAAAACTCTGTATATTAAAGGGATAAAACTCGTGGTGAAAAAATGACTATGAAAGACTGGGTGGGGAGCAGACTTCTGCCTCTCTGACTCCTTACTTTTTAGCTGCATACCTTGCCTACTATGGTCCATCCAGCCTAGCCTTGTACACTTCAAGGGATGGGGCACCTACAGCTTCTCTGGACAATCGGTTCCAGTGGCTCCACCACCCTTGCAGCAAAGAATTTCTTCCTAATGTCTCATTTAAACCTGCCCTCCTTCAGCTTAAACCATCCCTCCTTGTCCTATCACTACACATCCTTGTCAATAGTTGCTCTTCAGCTTTCCTATAGACCCCTCTAGGTACTGGAAGACTGCGATAATGTCACTCTGGACCCCCCACTGGTTCTCCAAAAAGAACAACCCCAACTCTCTCAGTCTGTCTTCACAGGAGAAGTGCTCCAGCCCTCTCTTATCATCTTCATGTCCTCCTCTGGACTGGCTGAAGAAGGTCCAAATATTTCTTATGCTGTGGGTCGCAGATTTGGAAGCAATGCTCCAGATGAGGTCCCATGAAAACATGATCTGCTGGACAAGCTTCTTTTAATGCAGCCCAGACTGTGATTAGCTTTTTGTGATTGGCTCTAAGTGTACATTGCTAGCTGTTATTCAGTTTTTCATCCAGGAAGGAATTGAATTGGATAGAAATAACAAAATTAATACATATTTATCTGACTGACAGTGACAAGTAGCACTGAACATGTATGTGTGCTGTGGGTGCCTTCTAAAAAAACACATTTCCAGGACTTCATTAAAATGAACAGCTTAATTTATGTATATAAGCTTCCACATAGGTTTTCTTTTCCAGTGTGTCAGTTTGTCCATCTCTTTTGTCCTATTACTCTTCACATATCAAAATCCACACCAAAGAACACAATATGTTATTTTTGGGTCCATCTGAGGAAACAGTTGTAATGAATATTGATATCTTTATTCAATTCACGTAAAAGGGGAATTTCAAAAGCATTAAGAGAAGTTAAAAGGGCACATTTGACTGAGTGTTCATGAAAATGTGAATATTGCACATATTTCCCTAGGAAGTAAATTGAAGTGTACTGGCATGATTGTGCTAGTGATTTTTGTGCATGTAATGCACTTGCAAATTTTGAATGCAACCACTGGTGATGTCTACCATTAACCTGCTACAAGTATGCAGATACATATGTGCTAATTTCTGAAATAAGAGATGGCATTTACCACAGTATGAATGAAGTCAAAATGCTACAAATCACATTCACACTTGAGAATGTAAGTGTATATGGTATTTAACATGAAATAAAAATAATTGACTGAGGTGAGTTAAATTCATTCAAAATATCCATAGATATATGGATATAAGTAAAAGTACAAGGAACAGAACATTTAAATATCCTTCAACATACTGCAAAAAGGCCTATTTATCAAAGAAATGCCGCTTTAAAACTAGGCTGTCGGGTTTCTGCAGTGGTTCATGAAAGCATCCTTCTACCATTAAAGTTGAATGGGAATTTCAGACCATTTTATATCACCTGTGCCAAAGTGTTTGGCATTGCAATTTACCATAGGAATACTTTGTTCTTGTTGTTGTTGGGTTTTTTTGGTTGGGGGTTTTTGTTTGTTTGGTGTTTTTTTGTTTTTGTTTTTTGTGTTTTGCTGTTGTTGTTGGGTTTTGGTTTAGTTTGGGAAGATTTTTTTAAATTATTTTGAGGGTCTGGGTTTTTTTAATTTCTTTTTGTTTTGGTTCAGTTTTGGTTTTTTGTTTGGTTGGTTTTGCTTTTTTTATTAGCCCACTCCTGTTCTCGTGTTGATTTTTTTTTCTTGCTGTGCTCTGGCAGAATCCCAAACATGGGAAAGGACAATAGGACAAGAAGGGCTTTTCTATATAGGTCAATAACAAACGGAAAACAAATGTTGCTTTGATACTAAATGGAGCAGGGGCCCTGGTAATAGGCAATACAGAGAAGACATAGTTACTGAATGCCTTCTTTGCATCAGTCTTCACTGACAATATTATTCCCCAGTGATGTCTTACTTAGGAGACCAGGGTAAAGGAATGTTGGAAAGAAGACTTTCCCTTGGACAAGGAGGATTGAGTCAGAGAGCACATAAGTGAACTTGACATCCACAAGTCCACGTGCCCTGACAGAACATATCCACATGTGCAGAGAGAGCTGCTGGACACCACAGTGAGGCTACTCATCATCACCTTTGAAAGGTCATGGCAAACAGGAGAGGTGCCTGAGGACAGGAAGAAAGCAAATACCACCCCAGTCTTCAAAAAAGGCAAGAAGGGGTACTGAGAGAGCTACCAGCCAGTCAACCTCACCTCAATCCCTGGAAAGATGAAGGTTTTCCTTCTAGAAGCCATCTCTATGCACATGTGTGACAAGAAAGTGATCAGTACTAGTTAGCATGGATTCACTAAAGATAAGTCATGACCAGCCTGATTGCTTTCTAAAATGGATGAGGACAGACCAGTGAATATTTTATAACTCAAGCTGAGCAAGGCTTTCAAGACTGTCTCTCAAAATATCCTGGTAGGCAAACTCAGGAAATGTGGACTGGATAAGTGGACAGAACTGTAACACAAAACTCACGAGCTCAATCCTTGAGTCAGAGATAGTTGGGGGGTTTGTTTGTTTGTTTGTTTGTTTTAAAGAACAAAGCTATTGTATTTCACTGGTTGTGTTAAGTGAATTATGTCTATTTGAAATTAATCACTATCTGGTTTACTGCCTGGAAAATATGATTCATTGTGAGAGGAACCCCTCTTCTGGTGAAAGTACAGAACACCAAGCATGGAAGCACTGTACAGCAAACAGAGCTATCCCAGCCAGGTCTCAATCATGGGAGAGAGATGGTACTTTTAGGGAGCATTCATCTCCCTTTGAAGAAGATATCTAACAGAAGTAAGTTTTCATATCTGCTTATTCACACTGACTGTAGATAAAATAGATATTTACAGCCTAAGGTATAAAAAATATGAAAAATATAATCTAAAAGGTCTGTTGTTACATGAAAAGCTCCCATCGTATTCCCTAATCTGTCTGGAAAAGGATCACTCAGCATGTAATTGCATATTTGGCTGATAATGAATTTCAAGTATGTCATTGATATTCTTTAGTTTCTTTCAACAATTTTTTTTCAAAATGGATTCATGTGGATATATTAAATAGATTTTATTTCCATCATCAACTCTACATATTTACATTGAAAACTCTCTGCAAATTTTAAGGCCACTATGGTTGCTGTTGCTCCTAATAATTTGAACAAATATTCTGCCTCACTTCTCATTTTAAGAGTTTCTTCCTTTTTGCTAAGGTATTTTCTCACACATTTGTGCCTATGGGTGAATTCTTAAAGCAGTAAATGTAGGAATTTTGCTCTTGCTATTTTAGTCCCTTCACTATACCAAATTCGTTTTCATCTTGGCCTTGTTTTAACCCCATATCTTCCACAGTAATGCCCTTTTATGATTATCCCTCTCCTCGTATAGAGTCTTCCCAAAGACATGTCTTCCAGGGTACTTGGCAACATAATGACTCCAACTTAAGGGTCTGTTTTTTGGTTTATCATTTATGTAGCTTGGTGACACTGTGCTTTCCGGGTACCTAGTTTGTTACACTGGTGCTCTGTTCTTGATGAGATTGCGAGCTGAGCTACCTGGCTGATGTGATGATGCTCTACCTGCCTGGTGTATTGTTCTGGATATTCCTTGACACAAACTCTGAGAATAGCACAACCAGGAGGATTTCTCAACAGGAAGGATCTGCACAAGCTACATTTTGAATATTCTCCAGAAGAATTCAAAAAGCTTAGTAGCATCTGAAAGGATTTCAGTTATTTTGTGAAGAGCAGAAAAAGGGTTCTTAAAATAGTGCTGTAATGCAACATGTTTTACTAGGATTCTGTATTCCCCAAGGAACAACTATGCATACTGTTGTGTCTGTGCCATGAACTTTGTTGCCATGGAAATACCAAAACCAGGCTATAACTAAGAATAACTGAATTCTTTCATGCAAAATAGTATCCAGCCTCAGTCTCCATTCAACAGTCAAAATGAATTGTAGCCATTTTCATGCTTTGTAGTGACTTATGTCTTTCCTGTATCATTAAAATCTTTCAACCACTTGTATTCTATGAACAGAGGCACCAGCTCATCCAGTTCAATGCATAATTTGGACACAGTAATTCCAGCAGCATCTCTGAGAAATCATATTAAACTAAATTAGATTAAATTATCATTAATATTCTTTGCCTTTTCTTGCTTCCTTTGAATTGATTGGCAAAGAAGCATTTTCTAGATTAATTGCAGCCCTTACTATACAACCTTCCTCCTAAACATTAAAGTATAAGGTGATTTATGGCTGATATGTAAGTATACTCTGAGGATTAATTGAGTGTAAAGATCAGAGGGAATTTAAAAAGAGCAACAAAATTTTCAAACAGAGATGGTCTTGGGTCCTGCTGTCTGAGCAGCTTTTCCTGCTGGAGAAAAGACGCTGTCCTCAGGCAATTAA
This sequence comes from Hafferia zeledoni, assembly GCA_035583235.1. Lineage (NCBI taxonomy): Eukaryota > Metazoa > Chordata > Aves > Passeriformes > Thamnophilidae > Hafferia > Hafferia zeledoni. Next base: position 53,267,571 of record JAWWEV010000095.1, on the reverse strand, counting down.
CTGTGTGAGAACATGTAAGGTAGGCTTGCTGTATGTTCACATGCATGCACATCTGCTCTTCTGGATAATGTATTTTCATTTACTTAACAAGTTTTACTCTGTTAAAGGCTTTCTAAAGTTAGTCCCTTGAACCAAATTAAAAGCGGTATTTTCTAGTCTCTCTATCCCCAATTAAGATAACATTCTTCTGGATTACTGTGCTATGAGACAAATCCCAAAATTAAAAACAAGTATAACATCAATAACTGAGATGTCTTAAGGAGAGCCATTTGAAACCAATATGCAAAATTACCTGTTAAAAATATATATTAATGAAAGATCATGATTATAGTTGATGTCTATATAACTATAGCTTCTTCCTATTTATTTAATTTACATGAATCTATATTATTGCAGAACATTCTCAGACAAGGATTCATTTCTGCTTATAGATTTGAAGACTTAACCTTCTGTTTCCTGACTGAGCCTATATACAAATTATCATATTGCATGATGAATTCCTAGAAGCATAAAACTGTAAAGTACTGCCAAGATTGGGTCCTTTTTGAGTTAAATATGGATATTGAACATTGCAAAGTCACACATCTCAAAATTGCTGAAGCAGCATTTCTTCCTTGAGTTACAAATCTACAATAAAATTAAAAAGACAAAAGATAGATTGAAAATAATGGAAAAATATATTTCTGGTTTTGGTTTAAATAATAATTTGCCTGTTTACTAAGTGTCTGTATACTTTCATCAAGAGGAAAAGCAAATGCTCTTTCTCTCTGACAGAACACAATAGAGAAAGTACCTGGAAAATGCCGAGTGTATTCCCAAGATTGAGTTGCCATAAAAATAACCAAAAGTGCTGCAGGGTAAAATCTTCCAAGGTATTCACATAATTTACAGTGCTAATCCTGTTTTCAAGTTTTCCTTAGAAATAATACTGTCTTTTAAAAATAAATTATATTTTCTCTCTTACTCAGCTACAAATGCCATAGAAATAGAATCTGTCATCCTAAATCAGAAAAGTCAGTTTTGAAAATTCTTTCTCATTAGCAAGGCACTTGTAATGCAAAGACTTTGCCTCTGTATAGCCACATAACTCCATGTCCCCCCAAAAAAGATCAATATACTCCTCATACCAGTTTCTTCTGCCACATTTCACTGCAAAAAAATTACTAACAAATGTAATCATGACACAGTCACACCCTGGTATAAAAGGAAAAAGAATTGAAAAAGAACTTTAATGAAAACAAAATTAATAAGAAAGAAATCAAAAGCTAACATGGTAGAACACTAAAAGTCACCACTTTGAGTCACAACATGATTCAAAACCTATTTAATAAAACAGATACAGGGATATGAAGCAATATAAGATCATTATTATAAAATGCAGTTTTCAGTGAGACTTTTTTTATGAATAAATTCTTACCTGTGATGGTTGCTTTGTTAATAGATGGTTGGTTACACATTGGTGATCGTCTATTGAAAAGAAAATAAAATGTCTAAGCCTGATAAACACAAAGATGACTGAATCCTCGAACAATATAATAGAAAATACATTACCCTGGGAAATTATTTGGGAATGGACTACTCTCACATTGCCAAACTTCATTTAGAACAGCTATTTCTTTTAGTGTAGAAGGGAATTCCTAACTGACCTCTCTAAAATCTCTCTGCAGACTGGGAATTCCAAGACAGGAATATTTTAGGAATTTAGGAGTTAATTAAAAGCCTGCCTAATCGTAACTAGAGCTTCTACCTTGTTTGAAGTTTGATTTGTATACATAGTTATCATTATTCTAACAGGTTTTGCCCACTGGAGAAAGCTAGAAGATATTGCACTGACAGAGCTGCGCAGGGATGTGTGCTGTGGACTACTGCAGGCAGGGGAAACCTTGGGTCTGCATATTTGAAATAAGAGGCTTGAAAATCTCTTTTAGTAGTATTAAATATGCAGTGGTGGGCACCTGTCTTTGGAATGCTGATTACTTCTGAGCTCTAGAGATGCACATTTTGGGTGAGGGAAATGACTCCACTACAAAATTTGCCAATGTAGCTAACATTAATGTTAACTGTGACACTGTAACAGGATTGTATATTTATAATTACAAACTACTCTGCATAAGTGGGATGTCATTAGCTTGGATGAGTTAGGCAGAGTTCTAGGTTCAGATCATGCAAGTAGCTCTCAGTAAGCGCAGATATCTGCTAACTTTGGTTCTTTTGCAAGACTCAGACTGTGCCTGAATGATCTTTGACATATGACTAATTTATTGAAAATCATGTAAGTTACACAAAACTACTCCCAGTTTATGTGAAGACAGGAATGCAGGATCATTTAGAAGGCAAGAGGACAACTGTCTCAGCTACCAAGCATAACATCTTCAAGGGATTAATAGACTCATTAGAATGCACATTTTATGCAGGTTTGGTGGCAGAGGCTGAAATCTGTAACATCTAATTGTCATCCTTAGTTTACACTAAAGAAGTATCACTGCAAAATTTCAGTGGCTAAAAAATGACACTCACTTGCTGGGTGCCCGATCTTGTAAATTGGTTAATGCAGCAAAGTTATTTCGTACAGTACGCAGACTCGCCAGCACCTGGAACAGACAAACTGGTCTTAGTATAAATTTCTGCACAAATGAGACTGATTTATCTCTGCTCCAGTGAGCTGAAAGAAAAACAAAAGAACAATGCAAAATAACTGTAAAAGGTTTCCAGGGTTGGGTAGTCTGCAGCCTTTGACCATTGTTTAACAATAACATGTCTGTAATACAAGGTCAGTTTCTTTCTTTTTTTTCCCTTTTCCCCCCCTATGATAAATAACTCATTATTTGTTTAAAAGCAGGGTTACTTGAAGAGAAGGTTAAGTTTTTCTCAGAATACTACTTATTTCTTTAAAATTACCATAAACACATTTGAGTTTGGAAGATAATAACCGTTTCAAGCCTAAATACTTCATGCATAAAAAATAATTACAGATTCTTCCATTTGCAGTTCAGTCCCCACAAACTCCAAAGAACAAAGGAATGGATTGTCTAGACTGCCAGGAAAAGTAAATGGGCCTCCTTTAAGAGGCACAGTTGGTTAGGGAACTTGGTGCAGAAGACCAGAGAAAGAACAAGGTATCACCTCAGAAAGCTTTACACATTGAGAAAAGAAAAACTACTTCCTTTGTGGACTTAATTTCATGCTAGACAGCTTATATTGGATGCAGTAGAGGAGTGTCTTCTTAAAAGTGATGTAAGCACTCTCTTCTGAAGGCAGTTGGATAAATGCAACAAATTTTGTACCATGTAAGAATAAGGTGAACATCTCTGGCAGGAGAGAGAGCTGGTTCAGTTGATGTCAGAGAGGGACCATGTTGGGAACCAGGCTGCAAATGAGAGGAGGCAGCAACACTCATCACTGGTGTGTTTGCAAACATTGCCCAGTTTTGTTTCTCAGCCCAGACTGGGCTGCTTTCCTGGTGAACCCATCCAAAAGTAGGAATAGAAATTTGGGTTTCAGAGGTCTGAGCTGAGCAGGACACAAGCCTATTTGCAGAGCACCTTAAATTTGTACAGGAGACAGAAGGGGACAGGAGACTGAAGAGAAAAGAATAAATTAAGGAAAGCTTGCTAGAAAAAATATTCAGGAGTTAATAATGACTAGCAGTGTTCAGGCTATTGTAAGTAATTAGCAAATGAGTTAAGATACTAAAAATACATTTGTCTAAGTAGACAGTATTAATTTAATTATGATTTTCATTCCAAAGATCAGAAGGCACACTTACATATTTTACATTTGGAAAGGAATAAAAATAATTATGTATGCCATCAAATTTGCATACCCAGGATGCAGTCACACTAAAAAAAAAGTTGTATTTAGATGTTAGACATATACAGATGGAAATCAGGCATAAACTCAGCAGAAAGTGAAAGATGATTTTAGAGTTCAGAGATCCAAAACTGAATATTTAAAATACAGTGAAAAACTGCTGAAGCATGAAAATATTGTAAAAAGTAGGTATGAGTTGAAGGTGGAAGGAAAGGGAAAGCATAAACAAAAAAGTAGTCGGGTCTATTAAGATAACATGCACATTTAGTGATTGCAGTCCATTTTATTTCTCTTTTGTCAATCTGCCCGGGCTCAGTTTACTCGTGTCAGGATGCTGAGATGGTCTGTGTGTCCTAGGATTATCAGAGAAAGGTGGCTCCCAGAGATGTTTCAGGGCATGAAAAAAAATGTAGTTGGTTTTCCTGGCTGCAAGTTCCTACTCAATAAACCCTACTGGACTAGAATTGGCTGTATATGCAGGTGTCATGAGAATTGGAAGCATGTGCAAAGGTAATTAAGTGATTCCTTGGTGAGTGGCCTCAGGTACAGCCATGCTTCTTAGATCTGCCTGTTCTGAACAGCAATGAATGGCTCTCAACATGCTGCACAGAGCTGAGTTTCAGATAGGTTAGTAGGCTAAACATGTTGCCATGTGAAAACAAAAAGCTGAGGTATGTTTTGCATCTGAAATAACAGGACATTAAACAGCTGGGTTGCTGAGGAAAGAAGTATGCAGAGCTGCAAGGTTGCTCAGGGCCAGTTATGAGTGAAAGCTAATGAGGCTTCCTGGACCCACACTCAGTACCTCCGGGGCTGTGAGTGTGTCTCTCTACTGTGCTCACCACTATGTACATGAGCAGAATTTTCAAGTGTCTGAAGTAATTTGAATCTGTCCTTTTTCAGAAAGCACAGATTTGACTGTTGTTTTATATATCCTTCTCTTTATTCCCCAGGTCCAGGGGTGAAATGTCCAGTACCTGCCAAACATCCCAGATGCTTTAGCATAAATGGAGCACAACTCTTACAAGGAGCAGCTGAGGGAGCTGGGATTGTTTAGTCTAGACAAAAGGAGGCTGAGGAGGGACTTTATCACTCTCTATAACTACCTGACAGGAGCTGTAGACAGGTGTGGGTTGGTCTTTTCTCCCAAGTAACTAGTGATAGAAAAGGTCAAAGAATCCCTGAATTAATTAGGTTAGTGTAATGGGTTTGATCCATGGCTTCCTCAGTAACCAGGGTATCTAAGGAAGTGGACTTTACAAGTATTCCACACG
>JAWWEV010000095.1:53229150-53262387 GCA_035583235.1 Hafferia zeledoni | reverse complement strand
TAGTGTGCACATGTGTTTGTGGATATTAGAAAATATAATTCCTTTTTAATTCAGTTCAGTTTCTTTTGAGTTCTTTTTCTCTGCATTTTTTTTTCTCCCCTTTTCTCCTCTGGCAGGGAAGGCTCCACGGTGGGGGAGGGGGGGGGAAATAGGCAGTCCAGGGTTGGTAAAAAAACTGGGCCAAACCTGAGACAGTTAGAAAAGACCTCTAAGATGATCAAGTTGAACTTTTGACCGATCATCACCATGTCAACTAGACCATGGCACTAAGTGCCATGTCCGGTCTTTTCTTAAACACCTACAGGAAAGTGACTGCACCACTTCCCTGGGCAGTCCATTCCAATGTCTAATCACCCTTTCTGTGAAGAAATTCCTTCTAATATTCAACCTAAAAGTTCCCTGCTGCAGCTAAAGACTATGTCATTTCATCCATTGCCAGCTGCCTGTGAGAAGACTCTGACCTCCACCTGACTACAACCTCCTTTCAGGTAGTTGGAGAGAGTGACAAGGTCACTCCTGATTCTCCTCTTCTCCAGCCTAAATATTCCCAGTTCCCTTAGCTGCTCGTCACAGGACTTGTGCTTCAGACCCTTCACCATCCTCGTCGCCCTTCTTTGGACACACTCCAGCACCTCTATATCCTTCATAAACTGAGGGATATAGAACTGGACGCAGTGTGGCTTCACCAGTGACAGTACAGGGGGAGAATCAGAGTGCCATTGGCTTTATTGGACACCTGGACACAGTGTTGACTCATGTTTAGCCAGATGTTGATGAGCATCCCCAGGTCCTTTTTTGCTGGACTATTTTCCAGCTGCTCTATCCCCAGTCGCAGTGCTGCCTGTGACCCAAGTGTAGAACCCAGCACTTGGTCTTGTTGAACCTCACACCACTGGCCTCAGTTTTTTGATCCAGCCTGTCCAGAGTACTCTGCAGAGCCTTCCTGCCCTCCAACAGTACAATACTCCCACCCAGGTTGGTGTCATTCACAAATTTACTGAGGGTAGACTTGATCTCTTCACCCAGATCATCAACAAAGCTATTAAATAGGATCAGGCCCATTACTGAGCCCTGAGGGACACCACTAGTGACCACCTGTCAACTGGATGCAGCACTTTTCACAGCCACTCCCTGACCCCGGCCATCCAGACAGTTCTTAAGCCAGCAAAGAGTGTGCATGTCCAAGCCATGTGGTGCCAGCTTCTCCAAGAGCATGCTGTGGGAGACAGTGTCAAAAACTGCTGAAGTCCAAGCAGACTACTTTCACAGCCTTCCCCTCATCCAGCAGATGGGTCATGTGGTTATAAATGGAGATCAGGTTGGTCAGGCAAGGACCTACATTTCCTAAATCCCTGCTGCCTGGGCCTGATCTCCTAGTTGTCCTGTACAGGCTGAATGACAGCACTAGATGATCTACTCCATAACCCTCCCCAGCACCAGGCTGACAAGCCTGTAGTTTCCTGGATCCTCCTTCCAGCCCTTTTTTTGGATGGGCATCACATTGGCCAACCTCAAGTCATCTGGAAACTCCTTGGTTAGCCAGGACTGATGATAAATGATGGAGAGCCACTTAGCGAGCATTTCCACCAGCTCCCTCAGTGCCCTAGTTTGAACCCCATCTAGTCTCATAGACCTGTGAGCATCTAAGTGGCTCAGCAGGTCACTACCTCCTCCAGGAGTACAGGGCATCTCTTATGCTCCCCATCCCTGTCCACCTGCTCAGGGGGCCTGTTGTCCTGAGGTTCACTTGTCTTACTGTTGAAGACTGAGGCAAAAGTGGCATTAAGAACCTCAGCCTTTTCCTTGTCTTTGGTGACTATATTCCCCACCATATCCAATAAAGAATGGAGGTTTTGCTTGGACTGCCTTTTGTTTTTAATGTATTTATAGAAGCACTTTTTATTATCCTTTGCAGAAATGGCCAGATTAAGTTATAACTGAGCTTTTGCTCCTCTGATTTTCTTGTTATATGACTTAATACTCCTTAAGCTGCCTGTCCCATTTTCCAAAAATGATCCACTTTCCTTTTTTCCATGAGTTCCTCCAAAATCTCCATGCTCGGCCAGGCCAATCATCTTCCCTGACAGCTTGTCTTTTTGGATGTAGGGAAACCTGATTTTGTGCCTTTAAGAATTCTTTCTTAAAGTATGTCCAGTCTTCCTGGGCCATTTTGTTTTTAAGGGCTGCTTCTCAAGGTAGTCTCTGAAGCAATGTCCAAAGTAGAGATATTGTTGATGGCCCACCTCAATTCACTAAGTACTGAAAACTATAATATCATGGTCACTGTGCCCAAGACAGACCCTGACCACATCTCTCACCAGCCCTTCTCTTGTTTGTAAACATGAGGTCTAGGTCTGGCAGGGCACCACCCCATTAGGATCACTTACCATCTGCAACAGGAGTTATCTTCCACACACTCCTGGAACTTCCTAGAGTGCCTCATCTCCATGTATTGTGTTTCCAGCAGACATCTTGCAGGTTAAAGTCTCCCACAACTGAGATGAAATGGCTTCAAGTTCCACCAGAAAGTTTAGATTGGGTATTATGAAAACATCATTCCCTGAAAGATTGGTCTGCATTGGAACAGCCTGTCCAGGGAAGTGGTGGAATCACCATCCTTTGAAGCATTTAAAAAACATGTAGATGTGGTGCTAGGAGACATAGTATAGTGGTGGACCTGACAATGTTAGGTTGATGGTTGGACTTGATGATCTTGGACATCCTTTTCAAACTAAACAATTCTATGATTCTAAATGCACATATTTTGACAATTTCTGCAAGTGCAAGCCATCCCCACAGACATCACAATGAATGTAAAAGTGAAAACCAAATGTTTGGTCGTTGGCTACAGTGGAGCTAAACAACTTGATTTCTTGTATAAAGATGTTAATATTTATAAGTGTATTTTATTATAAGTATATAAAATAATATTTCAGGTTTTCACTGAATTTTGCTTTAAGTGACAGTTAATTCTGACCACAGAGGTTCTACTTTTGCTCAGTGGTAAATATAGTAAATTATCATGTCCTGGGACCAGGATACTGTGTCACCCTACATTGTCATGTGAGGGACACAGTATGCCACCCTGCCTCCACATAGCAAATGCAGCTGCACTACCATGGTGATATGCTGAATAGAAACTGAAATGTTAAACTGGGATTATTACTGCCAGGCGGCTCATGATCAGATGAAACAAGCCTCCTGATCAAGTGAAGAAAATACAGACAGTTTGAAATAATTTGAACTTGGGTTCCTCACTCCACGATGAACATAAAAAATGCACTTAACTTGTTAAAATACTGCTTTAGGAAGATATTAAAATGGTAGTTTGCATTGTGTGGAGATTGTACTGGCAGATGGCATCCAGCCTCTGAAGTCCTGAGTGAGGTCCTGACACTGCCAAATGTAACTCAGAGCTTTGCTGTGGACACCCTGTGTGAGCAGACCCCACTGAGAGATGGGATTTTGTGTTTTCAATAATTTTTAGATAAGGGTTATGTTTTCCCTAGAAGTCTAATCAGGTGTCTCTCTCCTCACTATTAGGCACACTGTCTCAGCTGCATCTCAGTTGCTCCTGTGTCAGGGAATGTCACATTATCTTCTACCCTGCAAATGCTCTTTTTCCCGTTCAATACAAATAAAACCAGATTGACTTAAACACTGCTAACAGAGTTTTGCACTGAAAAGCTAAAAGCACTCAATTAATCAATTAAAACACTTTGCTGCAAGTATCCATAGTATTCAACTGCTTTTGCTCTAATTGCTGAAGCACATTCATTAATGCCGACTAGAATACAGAACTCCCCTTAAAAGAAAGAGTGTACTATTCACTGTTTTTCTAGGGAAAATAGAACCTAGGGAAACTATTTTCTAAGAAAACTGCGTGACACAATTTGTGGGAAAAAAAGAAAAGAAGTCAGATTACAGTGAACATGAATGATAGTAAATATTGCTGGATTGCTTGAGCATCATAAAATTTGTATTTTTTTTTCTGTACTCAAGAGTTAGGATTTCTTTATTTCCTGAGGAACTAAAACCAGAAGTGGGTTGATGACTTTTTTTTTTTCTGTAATTTCTTCCCTTCCATTATAGTTGAAGTATATTTAATTTTTGAGAGATTTCAGAGTATTTTATAAAATGCCCTTGCTTAATTTTTCTCTGCTAAGAAAAGATGATGGTATTATTCATATTATGAACTTGATCAGAGTTTTATAAACACTGTATCTATTTACAGTAAAATTAAATATATAATAAAATATTAAATAAATGTTAACAGCTTAACATTAGACCAAAGCAACCTGCATATTGAGACTAACATTGCACACTTTATTCTTGAGACTGCTGTGTGACTCAACCTTTCACTTTCCATTCACCTTCAATCATGTATGACTTTGTAATTACACTGAATTGACTTTCATTCCTATCTATTCAGAGTAAAACCTATCATCATGAGTTCAAGGAATATCAGTATTAACTTTTCATACATGATAAGACATCTCTATTGTGAAAAACTATGAAGCCTTGATCAGAATTATAAAGAATTTTGAACTGATATTTTATACAACAGAATCTGAATAGAAAAGCCAGACAGATGGTTTTGCAAATGAACGTAAGTATTCTGGCTAAAACTTACTTCATCTCTAAAAATCACATTTTATTTAATGCATAAAAAGTGTTCAAATGGAGATATTGCGATTAAAAAAAGTAATAGAGCAACAGAAGGCAGGGATTTGTCTTCATCATGACTGCCTTCACAGTATTTGAAAAGAGATCAAGGGGTTGATCGTGCTATTGCACCTCAACTTTTCAGATAAGCAAAAAGTGTTAAGAAAGAGAGGTATAGTAACAAGAATAGGAAGTTTATGACTTTCTCTTTAGAGATATTTTTCTTGTTTCAATCGAACATATCTTATATAGTACTAACAACAGAAAAATACTAGTTTTGCCATTTAGTCTTTAAATTACAAGATCATGTGAGAAATATGGAAAAACTGTGCCTACCTGAGCAAATGGTGTCACAATCAAGTCATCTCCATGTCTGAAAAAAATGAGCAGAGTTGTAAGTTAGGTATTAGCAAAAATTTACGTTGCTGCTTCAACAGAAAGAAAATCAACTTTTACAATGCACTGTAGGTAACTCCAGTTTTCTTCTTCTGCAATTACACTGTACTATTGCTTTACACTTTCTATTAAAAGTAAATATCAGCTTAGTTATTGCCCAACTGCCTGGCATGTCTATGGGAGGGCTGATGGACCAGCCAGTTTCTGCACTGCAGGTTGGGCAGCTGACTGACCATCCAGGACTAATCTTCACAGATTTCTTCTCAAAGAATGAAGGTGAAATTTCCAAGAACTACTCCATTAAGGGTTTACCAGCAGGTTTGTGAGCACTGGATGGGTGAGTAACTGCAGATGGCTGAGCAGTGTGTTGCAGACGAATAAAAACCTAGTAAAACTTTCAAACTGATTCAGACTTCTGTAGCTATAGGGGGTGTGACCAAGTGTGTCTTGTTGCTGTGGCAACCTCACCTCCACCAAGGGTGACGTCTGGGCAAAGTGCCAGAATGACGCACTGTAGGGAAATAGGGAGAAAGTGAGTTCCTTCTCTTCACACTGAAACCTGCCACTTGAAATAGTTTCAAAAAGATATAATCTTCTAAGTACACGTAGACTGAGGGGTTTGAAAGTAGCATCGGTAGCATTGAGGATATACAGTCAAAACATGGGGACAGAGAAAACTTGGAGTTTTCAGTTGTCATGTCTGGTAATTGGCAGCAGTCAAGGTAAAAATGTATTTTCTAAAAATCTAATATGACTCTGTTTTTAATTTTCCTGTACTGTCCAGCGGTGAATTTATCATGATGAATTACAAGTTGCAGCTTCTAGCATAAACTACTATTATTTTAGTGCTATTTTAATAATTTTTCAATTTAAGCATAAAATATGAGTATTTAACAATGGACTTCAAGTCCTTGAAAATCTAATCAGAAGAAGGGTGATAACCAGAGAAACATGATTTGTGTTTGAGATGCTATGACATCATTCTTATAATTTATATACTGTCCACAAGACAACAATTGTTTGCAAGTATTGAAAAAACCTCATTAAAAAAAAAAAAAAAGCAGTATGTACAATCTGTACTACTGTAGAACCAGACTATAGGGACAAAGCAAAACTTCTCACTATCAAATATTATCAGATGAAGCATTTGTAATAAAGGAATGGATTTTTACAGACCCTGTGGAAGAGTGCACTTTTAACACAGTCTTTGCAGGAGTGGTTAGAACAGGGTGTTGCTTCTGGTGAAACCACAGCCCCAGACCAGCTAGATAGTGTGCAAGCCCAAACCAAAAGAAACATGTCACCATGGGAGGAATGTTCAGAGGCTTTAACTGCTCAATGAAGCCAAATCCAATTGGGTATTATAGACAACATGAATCAGTCCAGGGCATTAACAGGGGAGGTAATGGGCAGCTGGGTTTATAACCTTTTTATGTTTTCATTGAGTCATGAAAACATCAGCAAATACCCTAGACTATCATTTTGGATTAGGATTCCTTAATGAATTACACAAAGGTTTTAACAGAATATAAGCCGAGTTCCTCTTCTTTTTCTGTCCTGTTCTCCACTGAAACAGTGGCAGTGTGACTACACTGCCTCGTTTCCAGAAAAATTATGCTCTTTGTCTTCAAGTTCTGTAAAATGGCACTATCTGATGTGTGATGGCTGACTTACCTGTTTCTCAGTAACGTTTGGTAATTTCTTGCCTCTTACAATGAATATTTTTACTGTTTGCTTATAGCTACTCAATTTTCACTTCTGTTTTGACACTTAAAAGAAGCACAACTCAAAACACAAACCCGTTTTTTACTGATCTATTCTATTTCCCACAACTGGAAATCATGAAGGGGTAGAATCCTGAAGATGAAAAAGCTTACAGGTAACAGCAGCACTAGACAAATAACAAAAGTATTAAATGTTTTCTACCTGTAAATAAGACAGATAATGTAGAGATAGTTCTTTCTAGCATTTGTCAGTGGCAAACACTCTGAATGGCTAATGTATGACACAAATACACAAACTATTCATTGGTGCTTCAAAGTCCTAGGCAACTCCTACAACAGTTATTAACTGTCAAAGTACAGACTGGCAAAACCCCATGAAAATAAGATTGTCCTCTTTCTCAAAATCTCTTCTGGACTTGCTTATTCGAGGTGGCACTTGCTCTCCTTCCCATTCAGTGCCCCTATTTGCCTACCCTTGAATTCTGAGGCACTTATAAAAGGCAACAAGTACATGTTCCTGGGCTTTCTGCCCTGTAGGTTTTTTTTTTCTTTTATATAAAATAGCATGATCCCACTTATCTCATTTTTAAACTTCATTCTACTTGAGTTCTTTCGGAATTGCATTTCTTTGGAGAACACTGATATTATAATTTATCTTCTTATTTTTTTAGAAGAGGCATTATTAAGTAATAATTTAATGTACTGAAATTCAGCCAGGACTTAATTTTCACTTTTAGAATGCCCCTTGTGTCAAAAGCACAATTGCAGAAATTGTCATTATCTTAGTGAAAGCATGATACTGAAATTAGAGTTATCCACAGCTTTCACCATAGTTTACCATGCAACAGACCCACTTGAACAGAAATGCAATTTTATGAGTATTTTTTAATCCACATTGGGTCACAAAATATGGACAAAGGGAGTCTTCAAAAATGGAGCAGAAATGTCTAAAGCAGCTGTGTTATATGATTATATGATTCAAAATGCCATTGATCCACACTGTACTGCAGTGTAGTAAGCACTACAGTGTATGAGTGTCCTCATACAGATGATATGAAACTGACAGATGATTCTTTCTAGATTCTGGACATGATAGTGCCACACATCTATATACAGAAGCAGCAAGACAGAGTGCAAATCCAACAGTATGTCACAAGCTTCTAAATATAGATAGAGGTGTTAGCCTTTAAGATTAGAAGAAATTGTTCACATCAGTGTCAAGCTCTGTTATCCAGAACACCTGGCATACTTCTTCATATCTTCATTTTTTAAAGGAAAGACATGTTTGAAAGCAGAATAGTTTTCACATAGACCCAAAAGAACCAGCAAAGAACACTGTTAGAGCACACAACAGTCCACATGAGATGAATCAGTGTTACATAAAACACAGTCCAAATTTCCATTAGCAGAGCAAAGATTCTATACCACATTGCAAATTATTTGACAAAGTAAAGTAATGAAGCCCAGCCTTCTGCAAATTTTCTGTCTTTTGCTTCCTAACATTTCATATATGATATACTTGAACTCACCTCATATAGCCTATGCTGGCCCTCATGCTGGAGAAGACATGAAAGTGCTGTACTGTCGAAGTTAGCTGAGCATGAGTGTTGCCAAATAAAAAATACAAAAATTCTGTTTCTTTTCCTCAAGACTGACATCAATTTGTCTCTTCTATTCCAATTACAGAACAGTAATTAACTTTGCCCTCATTAATAAGGAACTTAGAGATGCATGTATGGACAGGGAGAGAAACAGTCAGGAAGATTAACACAGGGGTAGACAGGGTGACTGCAAAATCTTTATTTCATAATTCACCTGGTATAATTTCATGTAACATCTAAGAAGAGAAGTAACTAGGGAGATACTCTGCAGACCTGTCAGGATACAGTTAAGAAAGAGAGGGTGTTTTTTAATATGGTCAGAAAAACCTGAAGACACCCATTAAGAAGAAGTGAGCACCAGACTCTAGAGACCACTAGGAGTGTGAGTCTGCACTTGACAGTATGGAGCTTCAGAGGGAAGGCTTGCCTTTGTAAAGGCTGCAGTAAACACAGATTAAGATCTTCTACATGCACATAAAGAATGTCAATTGAGTGATCCTGAGGACACATACTGAAGCTGGGAGATACGAATAGGATAAATAAGAGCTCTGTCTTGTTTAAATAGTGGTGGAAAAATGTAAAATACATATTTACACCAGTTTGACACATAAACTTCTCTATAAGTCATAACAAAATTCCTGATTAATCTTGATACAATTTTTATAGCATAAATTGTAATACAGGTAGAAAGAATCTTGATGCTTTGTGCCAGTTTAAAGTATGATATTACTGGTTTGCCACACTCCTCCATTTAAATCAAAAACTCATTTTTCTATCCAGGATAAATACTGGCTGAGGATGCCAGTCAGGCTTTAAATCCAACTGTCATATTCCGTGTTGGATTCTCTGGCTATAGACTTGGGACATAGCCTATTTGAAAGAATATAGCTGCCAACGGAGGTTGAAAAGCCCAAGGGGACAGTGGCTGTCTGGAATCCTTGAAATATGCCCCACTTTAAGAATTAGGACTTTTGTCACAATGTCACAAGAATTTACTGCATTTTTACAGAATTGTATTTGTTTTGTTTTGTTTTGTTTTTTAATGAAAGAACATAGAAAACAGAAAAGCATGTGAAAATTCATTCTGTCTATATACAATGTACTAAATAAGAAAGAAGATGAACATGAAAGTAGTCTTCTGCTTGAATCAGAAAATATATTGCAGTCAGTGTTTTGAACATAAACATCTATTTGGATTGAACATGACATCTACTCATTCCTGAGTAGACTGATTAAAACTTATTGTCCAATGGTATGCTCTAAATGCAGCTTACATGAGACATTTGTGTTTTGTTTGCAGTTATGCTGGAACACAAATATACCATGTGGAAAACCTCAAATGAAGAACAGACAGTAATGTAATAGTGGACCCTAACTGCTAGGATTTTTTTTTCTGCTCCTATAGGTGCAGCCAAATACACACACAAAAAAACACATGAGCTAGGTATGCTGAAATACTCACATTACTCAGATTCAGATTTTAGCAGCAATGAAAGCTGATTCTGGATTGCACCCTCACAGAGCAGTGGAAACATCATGTAATGAGACTAGTCATCAGAAACTGTGCTTTAAGGACAGTGAGCAGGAGGGGTGCATGCATGCTTCATGCAGCTTGAGCTTTGTCATCATCCACATTTGAAGAATCCAAATGGGCTGGTTCGCGATACTGATTTTGTGTAATCAGAAATCACAGAGCTCCAAGTAAGGTTATTCTGCAGGAATAGGGCTTAAATCATGCCATCCCATTTTTAAAGACTTTAAATACAATTTTCTAGCTTTAATATGAGATAGCCTAGGCCTGGATCCACCAGCCAAGACTGGATGGGGTAAGAGGCAGCTCTCAATGTTGTGCCCACATTATGATGGTTACAGTTTTTCTGAGAGACCCATGAGTTGTTAGTGAATTGCATCTTTTTGAAAGGCTAATTTGGGGAATAATCAAGAATCTAAGGTAGGGGCTAGAGACTACAACATTGTAGGAAGGCTAGGATTTAGGGATGAGAGAAAGCAAATAAAATTGTTGTTGGAACCATGAGCTACAGAGGAGGGTGTTGTTTTTCCCAGACCATTTCTTTATTTCTGGGAACAAGTACTTTAAAAGATTGTTACAATGAGCTACTTGAAACCACTTGCTCTCTCAGACAGTATACAGAAATTAGACCCAGAGTGAAGCAGACTCTCATCAACTACTGTCTTAAGTGTTCTGGAATGCCACTGTTTTCTATAACCTGGTGTAGTTATGGACTCCTGACACTTCTGCTAATTCAATAATACAGCTTGCCTTAATTAGTAAAAAGTATTACTCTAATATTGCATATTGGGAGTTTAGTATACTTAATTGAGCTTAAACAGGTGGAAAAGCATTGGCTCAGCAAAGCCACAGTCCCTGAGAAGTCCATTATCCCAGCCTAAAGAAAGGCTTGCTATAGCAGTTCTCCTTGGACTATATAACTGAAAGAGTTAGATTTAAAAAGACATACCAAAGATAAAAAATCGTTTCTCCTGCATAAATCTCACTAGCAAAAACTTCAGATAAAAGTGTTTCCAAAGACCTCAATTAACTTCATGGAGAGCAGAAATCAAGGTACTCTACTATGTGGATGAAGAATACAATAGTTGGCTGTCTTATGATCAGAGATCCAAAAGATAAAACAAATGTGGATTATTACATACGCCTAATACACAGCGGATATGCTATGTGCTAATATACCTCCAGCTTTCTAGATACAGTTATACTTTATACAAGAAAGTACTTTAATTTTTTCATGTCATCTTTTTAGCATCTCACTTCCTGAAAATACACTTTATTAGGTTTGAAAAGCCTTTGCATACTTGGAATCTGCTCCACTGAAGTTATCACTGTTGGGTTACCCAAACTGCAATCTTCAAGTTGAACTGTATTAGCACCTAAAGTGAGAAGATCTCTCAAGAATTGGAAAGACAAAATGATCTTGTCCATTACAAGCAAAGTAACTGGAAAGGAATAGTGTTATCAATTCTAAATCAGTATTTTGAGGTTAATCTGGGGACTATCAGGAATTATTATCTGGTTACTTGTGCACCTTTTGTGCATCAAGAGCATTCTTTCACACTGCCTGTGCTTTTGAGCAGTCTAGAAAAAAGAGATTTTGCTGGGTGACAAGGGCAACTCAGTGTACGTGACTTCAAATCCAGAAACTTCAGTCGGGATTGCTGGATAAGCTGGAATCACAATAGAAGTATTACTAATTTTCCCCAATCTATGTAACATGCTGCAAGAACACTGCTAGGCTTCTTCCATTTCCCATGAAAGTCTCCTAATACTTTTGAGTATTAGGAAGAGTTTGAGGACCATCGAGACCTCTGATGTCAGACTCATCTACTTTGCTTAGGAAGCTTAAACCTTTTGCAAAGAGACTGCACTCACACATCTGACTTATGCAATCTGCCTGAGGAAATCAGATTGGTAGTGATACAGTGGGCCATCACAGAAGAGCGCTAGCATGATGTGCAAGATACAGAAACATAGCTCAAGAAATATCTGTATCTTATTGCCCCAGGCAGCCACCAAGCTTCAATGTTTTAATCCTATCATAATATAGCAGGTCATTTAGATTATAGGAGAATGGTGGACAATTCTGAGCAGCTAGTCTCTGTTAAGTCTGACAGATTTACTCAGTCCTGAAGAGAAACAGAGCATGGGCTTTGCTAGAATGTTTCACTGGTGTGGGTGGTTTTCCCACTGAAATGAAAAGGTAGTCTGCTGGGGTGTTGCTGAAGCAATGGCAAGGGAAAAGAAGCAACTACAGTGGGGGACTTTGGTTTGTGTGTTGAAGGAGGGGCTGGACTAAGCCTGAGGATGTAGTACTATGAATCAGAAAAATTCTGAACTCATTCAGAAGAGCCGAGACCAGCAGTGCTAATTTTGGACTGTTCATACAACCAAAATCATCATTTAGGTACAAGCAAGACTGAAAAAAAGCCTGGAGACTGTTGTGATGGAGCTGAAATGCCAGCTAAGAGCTGGGTTTGGTACCATGTTTTTAATAACATGCCACCTTTGACTGAGGAACAGGCATCAGTAACTAAAGAATAGTTTTGATTTCTGCTCAAGTTAGGGAAAATTAGTGAGTGATGTACATACGTGACTGGAAGCAATCAAGTTAGTCCACTTAATGAGTTACTATTAATCAGTGTTGATTACATTAACTGGCACATATAAACTCTTAATTTGTCGCAAATGAAAGTCAAATGTGTTACTCTGAACTGCTTTTAAGCATCAGGCATTTGGTTGCTTGCTTATGTGGCAATCATTTGCATGATGGCTTGCATAGTATGCATATCAGTAGCTATACAAGGCACTTTCCCAGCCTGAGTGACCTTTCTATCAGCCAGCCACAGAAAGATAGTCTTAACGTCAAGATTTAGAGAAAAACGGTTTCCTAACTAAATTCAAAGATCCCCAAATGGGTGTATATAAAATGAAACAAGATGTCCAGAAAAACAAGGCAGAAACATCAGAACTTCAGGGCGTCTATATTCAGGGAATGAACTCTACAGCTAAGGCAGCATTAGTGCCATTGAAAGAATACAGAGCACTCTTTGTGCCCTGAGGGGGAAATTATAACTAATGTTCTTCTGGGTTGTGAAATAAATTTGACCTGTCCATGTCACTGAGCTTGAAAAATAGTCTAAGAAGGATCCCGCCAAAACATTAGAGTCCCTTTTTATGAAGTTCGCTTTCTCCACACTGCTCCCATCCTTAAGTATTGCAGGTACACAAAACACACACATCTTCCCTCACTTCCACTGCAGATCAGGAGTACAAGCCGAGAGCATAATGGTATTGTGATGAGGCTGAAATATCAGCTAAAACCTGGTGTTGGTACTATGTTTTTAATAACATTCCACCTTTGACTGACGAGATTTAGGAATTCAGTCTGCTTCGTTTAGCACAAGAGCAGTAACCTGTAATTTTCCCTTAAACACCCGTTATTTCTGGGGGAGTGGAGGGGCAAGCCTAACAGATTAACAGTGTTTAAAAGGGAAGTGGCAAATTTCACAACTAAGAGTTATGTTTGGAAAATTATAAGATTTTAGCATTTGGACATAAAACCAGTAATGATTCTATATTGTCTGACTGTAAACCAATTACATTTGCATTTCAACAACAAAAATTCTTTCCTGAATTAAAAAGCAGATGAAAGCATGTAGCCTTTTCAATGCTAAATTACTTATGTTTGTTTTACAACATAACTGATTTCCTGACCAACAAATGAAATTAACACAAGTTTATTATTTAATTTTAAGCAATCTGGATTCTAAGTTGAGTTCTTTGTTTTGAATTCCCTTTGTAAAGTGTGCCAAACAACTGGAAAAGACACAATCATATATGTTTTCAAAATTCTTTCTGTTTGGAAATGAAAAAAAAAAGATTGTAAGCAACTTACAAATTACTTATATTAATTTAGACTGCAACCTAGAGCTTAATTTAAGGATCTTACGAATGAGAAGAAAAATTGAATGAAGCAATATATCTGCCAGTTTTTCCTAAAGCCACATAAGTAGGGTTTTTTTCCATGAACAAATAAATATCTCAAGCAATTTAATGTAGATTTTTCACTAAAAATGATTTCTAAACTGAACTACACATGGAGAATGCATTAGGATTTTTTTTTTTTTTTAAGTAGGTTGGATCTTGAAGTTTAACTGTTTTTTTGTTCAGCCAGTAATATCCATGATACAGTAATATCAGAGTAACTGCATGTCTTGTCTGCTGGCCCAGAGTCCTAGCCAGTACCTTTCAGGAAAACTGTGTTTTTTCCTTCATAACTTCAGATTGATACTCAGCATTTTATTGATAAAATCAGGCCTTCCAGACTTAGAGACAGAAGAATAAGCTGTATCACTTGTGCTTTGCCTTCTTGTTCTGAATGAGAAAGTATGTCCTCTGTGATTGTAGTTATAGGTAAAATGTCCTTAAGTAAATTCATCCTCTTGATATTTCTTTTATCACAGACAGCAGCAGAGGAATGCTACTATCAGCAGAAATTACTAGCAGAATAGTAGTAGGTTGTCCAATTCAGGGAATGGATGTGCTAGTGGCCATTCAGCAGGTCACCTGTCCAATGACCCAGTGTTCCTTGATTGGGTTCTGCTACTTTAAAATATGGAAGCAAGTTTTAATAAAAATTAGCAAATTCTATGTAATAATACCACTTAGATCTTACAGTGATAAGCTGATCAAGAAAACAGTGCTGAGCTTCTCTAAAAAAGCCTTAAAACTCCCCACACCAGTTACTTTTGTACTCAGAGAAGGTCAGTTGTCCATGTCCTGATGAGACCAGGATGTTGCATATGAGCTGTGTTCTATAACCTTTAGGAAATGGGAGAAGAATAGACTTAAGGGAGGTAGACTCAGAAGATATATTGCAGGTCAGGCATGCTTGACTGCTGAGAGTGTCTTGGTGCTCTGGTCTAGTCTGTTACCCTCTGTTCTGCTTCTTGAGGATCACAGGGGGATTATACAATTTTCTCCCACAAGAGTGGCAGTAAAACATGGACTGTGATGCAGTTAGTGGACTTCTTATTGGCTTTTTTTTCTAGGAATCCATTTCTCAACCTGGATAGAGACTTGGGTTTTACTAACGTGGAAATTCTCTACTAATTTGATTTCCAGCTTCATTAACCAGGGCTGTGAACCCTTAGCGAGAAAGACATAAAAACTGTTATCACTTCTGCCTCTGCCTGCATTTTCAAGTTCTGGGCAGTCACAACAGCTCAAGCAGGTCACTATTAAGTAAGCAGGCCCATTGGCTCATTAACCCTCACTGTGTTGCTCAGTTACTTCTCTTGCACATCCTTATCTCTCTGCTGAAAATCCCATAACAAGACTTCACAACACATCTGTGCTCTTCTGCCTTGGACCTTGCATTTTCCTGTGTAGATCACCTGCATCTCCAATTCACAGTCTTGAACAGCTTTTTCTAATCTCTTCATACCATCTCTATGTCTGGTTTTTATTCTTCTCAAGGGCCATGCTATTTCTTCAAGGAATAACTGAAAGACTTATTACTGACTCCCATTCCATTTTATTTTATTTTTCTTTGTTACATATAGCTGCTTTTTCTGCCTCTCTAACTGCACCCACATTTGTCCCACTAACCTTCTCTCATTGGAACAGCCTTGGATTTGTCCTGTCTTTTATCCCTTTCCATAGCTAATCTGGGCCCTTACTTTAAAATGTACTTTATTCTCTCTGATTTAAAAAACAAAAAAAAAAAAAACCAAAACAAAACAAAAAACCAAAAAACTTTCCCTCTTCCTTCTCTGCCCTTGTTTCTGTTACTTTCCATCTCAACTCCCTGAATGAAACTCCTTTTGTGAGGTTTTCTACTTTGGGCATAATGATTTGCTGTGTACTTTCTTCTGGGGATAGTATCTGATTGTATATAGTCATCATATGCTTTGACTTTAAGCTGTTGTAGAGCCCATCTTTTCATTTTGGGTTTGCAATCAACAGAGCACAACTGTGTTCTCTTCCTTGGCTGAAACTGTGCACATAATTAATGACAGAATGATGAATTCAGCACTTTAGCACTGCCGTCCACTGCCTGTCTTATCATGACATTCCATACTGGACTAAAATCTTGAGTTTTGTTTTTATTGCTACTGACTGGAATGTATTACTGTAAGCAGACTATTTGATAGCAATGGAAATAGCAGAATTCTTTATGTTCTGTTCCTTTTGAATACAAGATACACACCTTTGCATTCCCTTTCTCTTTGCAATGTGAAATATTGAGGTTGGTAGCTCAAGTAATGAAGAATTAGGGGATCCAGATTAAAGTATTATATACAGTTAATCTACTTACATTACCTGAGTGATGTATATATTTTGTGATATATTTTGCTCATTCTTAAAAAAACCCCCATACAATACTAAAGCATGTAAGCCACAAAAGGGAAATAAGTTGATTCAGGAGTAACCTAAATTTGTGTGATACTTCCCCTGACAACTCTTCCATCCTCCACCTCATTTAGCAATGCCCTGAACTGGAGTTATTTCTCAGTATTAATAGTTTTTAGTGGCTTTCTTTTCCATGAGCACATCTAATTTCTCATTGAATCCATGTATAAAGACCTTTGTGATTTTTATTTCTCTCCCTTTCTATTTCATCTTTTTAAACTTTCCTGTCTTTCATTGCTTGATTTTCTTTCACTTAATTTCTGTGATACAACTAAGCTTATTATAATTAGGCTTTCTGTTATATGATTAATATTCCATGGTTAAAACAACTTGTCTTTTACATTTTGTAATGTGGTCCCATACTAAAAAGTGGCAAGTGTATTTACCTTCTTTATACAACAAATCATCTGTGACAGGAGACTGAAAATCTATCAAGATGTGAGGTCCAAAAAAAATTATATTTAAATGTGTTTGAAGAAAGTTTTGAAAGGAAGAATAGACAGGGAAAAAAGGAAAAAATGTTCTTGGTGTTTCACTAATTCAATTGTTTATCCAATTTACTTCCATGTGCTGAAATATTACCCAAAATTCTAGGAAATGAAGTGGATTACGAGTTCAAGGATGGAGCACTAATTGAATTCCTCACTGAAATGACTCATCTAAGCAACGCAGTGACCTGGACTGCCCTCCTGAATGTAAAAATCTTTACAAATGGTATCCTGACACAAGTGCCATACTAAACACTTGACTCTTTTCCATCTGAAAGAAAGGTTATCTGTCAAAGGAGGATTTGCCGGAAAGGGGATGTTATTACTTCCAAGAAAAAAAGCATTTTTCTGTATAACAAAGCAAGATGAATTGATCTTGTTCTTACCCATTTTGTCGAAACCACAATTGGTCACACTAGGCACAAATCTTACTGAGTAAGCTACAGGGCTTAACTGAGAAACATACCTTGCATTAACCCTGTGTAAAGGCAGGATTTTTTCTTACTTTGTCACTGTTCGTAGAAAAAGAGCTATAATTAAATGAACTAACAGCAGTTCTAAAAATTGTATCTAACCCAAAAATAGGAGTGTTCATCTGTAATGACTGCAAGTTAAATATCATGTGTAATTTCACTTGTTATTATGAAAACCTTTTTCATGCCTACCCTTATTTTTTTAAACAGGATATTGATTGGGTTTTGCCTCATTAAAAAGGAGTATTTATGTTAAAGTTGGATTTTTAATGCTTTAGACTTTTCATTTGGTAAGAAATTCTTACATCTTGGTCCTTTATTTAAGTGATATATATGTTTAAGCAGTAAGGCAGAGAAACAAACAAACAAACAAAAAAGAGTTAATTTCTCCTACTTAGAAGTGACTAGAAGACAGGACATTTAAATGTTTTTAGTGTCTTACAAATAAACAGAGATTTGCAGCTGCCTTCCACTACACATGCAACTGAAAACACTTAAAAAGTATGACTCACTAGCAGAAAACATACACATCACAGAAGTACAGGGAGAGAGGACAGAATATCTTTCCAAAAGTCTTTTGTTAAAATTTTGCCTTTTAGTCAGAAGGGTACTTGAAATAATTTTTTTTCTCTCATGAACTTATTATTTTCTGCCAGCTACTAAGTTGTTCGTTCAAATAAATGGAATCTATTTCTTAAGAATATGAAGAAGAGAAAATTGAGCATGTATTCTTTCTCTTAAAAATATCTTTATATTCAGAAAATAGGAGTTCTCCTTAGTGGTTTCGTACACCAGTATTGACTGTCATTATTCTGTCAAAATTAATAGGGTGCATAAACACCTCAAGTACATCCTCATGATATCCTTACCTTCAGAAAGCTGCAGAAACAAGTACAATCTTGATTAATGAAATAAGCAAATAATTTTCTATTACATCAGTAGCATAAGTGATTACGGTCTTTGATTTTTTATTTTTTTTTTAAATCTTGTGGTTGGAAAAATCTTAAGACAGTGGACAAATTACAGACTAGAAGTATTTCTTAATGTACTTACATATCACTGGCAATGGACGAGTTCCTGGACATGGACTTTGGAGACAAGTCATAGTCACTGTCTGACCGGTAAAGGAAAGACTCTCTACGTTGACTGTGGACAAAATTTGCCTGAAGAATTAGCCCCGATCCAGGGCTTGTCATGGGATCCAAAGGACTTCGTCCTGATGATGTACCATTGTCTACATCAAAACTGCAAAAAGAAGACAAAAATATTTATGCTATTAACAAAAGAATTATGAAATTAGCACTCTTCTGACAAAACTATCATAGCTAAATGCTTCTTTATAGAAATGGGGAAATAAACACCTGGTCAGGTCCACTGCTGAGCAAAAACACAAGACACATAAGAGATATACTTTAAAATTACTGATAAACAAAATGAACAAGTCTGAAGAAAAAAAAATGGTAGAAAAATCCCCAACACACTCTAGGAATACAGAAAGGTTTGTGCTCCTCTGCATACATAGTATCCATGAGCTCTATACTGGAGGAAACATTGTTTCATTGTTCTTTTCTCCAGTACCTATCTCTCTTGAGCTGGACCCTCATTATCCTGTCTCCCATTGTTATTGCAATTGAGGACTCTTTTGTTATCAAGCACCAAATGCTAATAATTTATTGCTACCAAAATATTTCAAGAACATATTTTTTCTTATCCCAATAAACAAAGTGCTGGGATAGCATACGGGATATGTGTGTGCTTGGGCATTAGAGTCACTATTTTACAATGAGATTGAACCAATTAGTTCTTTGTTCACTGCCAAGCAGAACAACTTCTGCAGCCATTTGTGTCTTTGAACTACACAGTTTAGAACCAGCACTTCTGGCTGTTATGTTTGGTATGAAAAGTGGCTTATCACTCCTAGGGAACACTATTGTCTTGAGAGGCTGAAGGGAGAGGGCGAGAAAGAAAGAAAGAGAAGGAGAGAGTAAATGCTGTTTCACAAAGACTGTGATATTTCCACAAAGGGCTTTCAAAATCAGTGCAAAGACCTTGAACAGGAGTCCGCAGACAATTAGACACTGGCGCAGGGTGGATGATGCTGACAGGATGTGCTCATGGCAACCTGTGTTGCTTGGCAGCCCAACAACTGCATTTGGTACTATATGGAGTCTTTTTGGAACTGTGGATTCTTTTTTTATACTTAATGTGTTGTGGTAGGTAATCTCAGAGGTCACAAATACGTGGATTAGCAAGACTAGATCTCTAGGCTCCTTCGCCATACTACTGGGGACTCAATACTGCTAAAGAATGAGGGATGAATAGAGGATCTTTCAAATGATTTTTCAAACATGGATAAGTGTTAGCATCCTAATATGTATTTGTATTGAATCCATATAAAGTTTTCCATTTGAAAACAGTGTTCATTTGAAGGACACTGACTAGTTTTCAGTCATATTTAATGACAGCAGGGAAAAGATGCAGTACAAGTCAGTTGCTGATTAGATTTCAGCTTAGCATATGTGTCACAGAAGGTACATGCTACTCCGCACTAGCTTGTTTTATCTAATATTGACTTGAGGTTTCAATCAGGTTGCTACTTCAAAGCTTTACTGAAGTGACAGCATGCCCGTGGCCTGTTTTAGCTTTGTTAAATTAACTAATGAAAGAAACATATATTGCCTGTTCTGACAGAGTTGTACGTTGTCTGTCAGAGAATGCATTTGGGTTTTGTGATTTATTTCATTGTATATTTTTTGCTTTGCACTTATTCCTGGAACTGCAATTTTACTGCTGCCTTCAGATTTCATTATTGATTTTGTATTCAACTTTTACTGTTTGAATGTAGAAAAATATATGTAGTTGGTTGTTTTGTTTCTTTTTCTTAAAAAAAAAAAATATATACATGTCTCAGGTTTGGCCATGACAAACCCATGAGAATACAGAAAACAATATTGAAAAATGTCAAGAAAGTGTAATAATTTAATACTCTTTTCAAAGTTGTTTTCAGAACAATTCACTGTTGGTAAATCAGAACACATACACTTCTTCCAAAATTTTATTTAATTTGATTATGCTGGGATACTTTTTCTGTGTCCTCAAATGTGCTACTACTTCATCAACCTCAAAATAAATAAGCCTAAACCATGAGATATCAAATGAGAGTCCTGCCACCAGCCTGCTAGATGACCTTGGACAGTGCAAAGCTCCTCTTTGCCTTTAATTTTCCCTGTTCATTACATCTTCGTGATCACTCTGAGATCTGCTCACAAAAAATATTTAAAAAGGTATTGGAAAGGTGAAGATAGCATGAGTGCTACAGTAAAATGTCCTTTGCAGCTTATATTGCTGTAAGTTCATAACAGTTTTACCATTTCTAATAGCAGGACTACTATTACTCATTACCAATCAATACCTTTTGAGTTTGAATTCCCAGATATTCCAAGAGCACAAAATAATCACAATACTAAAGAAGAGCTTGGGTCATTGTATCCAAATGTCCCAATATTTCTATTTCTTTGCCTGATTTTTTTTTCTTTAAGCAGCTGCAAGTACAAACAGACTCCTAAACAATACACAGTATTCTATTTTTTGTTTGGTTTTTTGTTTGTTTTTGGTTTTGTTTTCTACTGAGGGCAGGAGGGCAGATAATTCCTGCAATTTAGGTAAAATAGAAGATGATTGTTTACTCCTGTGCTCAATGAGACTAATTTCTGCCATGGAGGCATCATTTTAAATATATAAGCTTTTCTGAGAGCTCTAAAGAAAAAGTTAAAAGTTGGTTAGAAATAAATGAAGATAAATGTAAGTCAGTCTCACAGCAGGAAATCTTTGAATAGAGTGACTAGTAATTGATTTCTTTAAAAGTGGACTTAGATATTCTACTGATCCAAAAGTATTTAAACAGATTAGAGGAGTATATAGTTCTCTTTGCAGATTTATTTTTTTCACCCATCTTTTGTGGACATGATACAAGCATTATATTACCTGTCTTATTTCTTCCAGTCAGAAACTCAAGACAAGTTTCGATGAATGATTTCACTGTCAGTTTATAAAATAATGAGTTCTTAAAATTTAGAAGTCTATTAGCTAGAACTACCTGGAAGAGACCCTGTGGTTTGTATCACCAGGTAAACACAAAGACTTGCTGTTGTGAAAGGAATTTTGTCCTGTTGTACTTCATGGTGTCCACTAGATGGGTGTCAAAAGTAACGAACAGGATCCAGATCTATCAGCTGGATTTGCTTTGTGTTGGTCAAAGAAAATGTCTTTTATCAAAGTACGTATCAAGAAAAATGGTTCAGTTCTACAGTCAGAGGGAAATGTGAATATAGCACTGGTTTTTCTATAAACATGTGTTTATAGTAAAAAGTTTCTAAAATGCTATAGCCATTAAGTGTTTTGTTTAGGTCTTTCTGAGACATTTGCCAACAATTTTAGATACAAAAGCTCATAGAACTCTAATTCAAAACAACTGTTATTACAATGAAAATCAAAGAAATTGTTTCTTTGTCTGAATCATGTCTTATTTGCAAGAAACTGTGCTGCTGATTATACTGCATCAAAAGAAAAGAGTTAGAATGGGAATTTAAGACTTTGACACCTTTTTTTTCTTTCTTTCTTTCTTGCTGCATGCACTGAGAAAATTACAAGCTTAAGACACCAAATAGGACGACTCTTTAATTTGCCTGGGCAGTAATTGCAGAAAGTCAGGTTTGGCTGTTTCATATTTATCTTTCCATTCCTGTCAAGTCTTAAGCCACAGCAAGAATATGCTGTGAATTAGAAAGAACAGAGTAACAGAACAACATCTTCATAGAAGTTGTTAGTAAGGAGCACAAGAACTGTTTTGCTTTCACATCATAGACAGAAAGTGGCCATTTGAAGACTGAGTTTTCCACCATTGCTATGCAGCCAGCTTCAGGCACTTTGCACAATGCATGCAAACTGAAGCTGACTTTAGTGACAGAAGCATTTGACACAGTACACATCAGAGAATAGTATGTTCAAAGAGTTTTGCTACAACTCTGAATATGCTGTTGTTATGAAAATCTAAAGATAATTCAGCAACATTTGTGTCTTTATTTTGACAAAATGTTTTAGGGCATTATGGATATCTCTAAAGCCTGCCTTATTCTGCATTCAGTGATGACAAACTTGACATGAGGTGAAATTCAGCCTTTTTTCCTTGTTTGGCCATGCATCATGTTCACACATCTTGCCCACCATCTGTCATCCAGACTCTGTACTGACATGGGGACAAAGGTGGTTGGCTGTCTTGAGCAACTTGTAAATATTCATGGCTGACCTTCCCTGTGCTCCTAATAGGACAAGAAGTAATAACATCATAAGTAAACTTTAGGAATATTATTAGTGATTTGCTTCAGACAACAGTAGAACTCTGTGGTAAGGATAGGAAATGTTCTGAATTCTGGATCTCAGCATCCCTACCTCGTTTTTAATGACTGCACAGCTTCTTTGCACATTAAAAGAAACCTTCTGTGGACTTCTTTTTGAGTCCTTAAAAATGCTTTCCTATTCTCTGCAAGGTTGCTAAAAGAAAAAATGGGGAGACTTGTGATAAAAATACACCTTTTAGTTATATAAAGGATAATGGTATCATAATGACTATACACAAGAGTTTGTAATTAAAACTAGAAAGAAAATTTTGGTGTTGGTCTACCTTATTATTGAGATTTTAGCATTATTCCTAGACATTTTGTTTTTTGTTTTTTTCCCCTTTTGTTCTGTATGGGTTTTATTTTTGCAGATGTAAGCAACAGTAGAAGAGAGAAGGAAATAAATTTCATCCTAAAATGAAGAATTCACTTGAATTTTTAAGAATAAAAATTGCACTCCTGGTATTTCCCTCTACGTGTCTCCCTGCCTTCATCTTATTTTGGAAACTACAGGAAGGGAGAACCAAATCAATTGATCTTTTAAGGCCATCTTTAAATATTACAGAGGGACAAGCAAGTTCTAGAGGAGGAAATTTTGTCTGCCATCAAAGGAGTCCATTGTTCTAGTGTCAAGCAATCTCTCCAGCCATCTGTGCTGTGACCTACATACGCATCTCAATGTTCTTATTTCCAGTAAGTCCCATCCTGTTTTTTCACCAGGTATCATAATCCAAATATCACACTGAGTAGATACATTTGGCATAGCAGCTGTAATTCACAGAGATTATCATGGAAGACCTGTCCTGCAGCAACTCCCTTTGGGCAGTTAGAGCAAAAACAAGGCAATAAAACTATATAATTCTGAGGTAAAAGGATGTTATTTACTGCTTGTGCCCCAGGGCAGGAGCCTACCACTAGGGGAGGCAGCATGTAGCAACTTGAGAAAGAAGAATTGGATGTTGCCTTCAAAAGCATAATCTAAATTTAATACTTGAATTCTTCGGGATTAAAAAAAGCAGTGGGCCACCTCAGCTGGTGGCATACACCGTGAATGTGGAGGATTGTAGAGAAAGGTCACATTGTTCCTGTCTCTAAGATCATTTGGTAAGTCTTTATGGCTTTGCTTGAGCCTTTTTATTACTTACTAATAAACT
Organism: Hafferia zeledoni; assembly: GCA_035583235.1. Lineage (NCBI taxonomy): Eukaryota > Metazoa > Chordata > Aves > Passeriformes > Thamnophilidae > Hafferia > Hafferia zeledoni. The sequence goes on along the minus strand of JAWWEV010000095.1, from coordinate 53,238,542 downwards.
AAACACTAAATTGAGCCAACAGCTCTTGGGTGTCCCCCCGCTTTTTTTTTTTTTCAGTAGGCCTAGTTATCCCCAGATGAAAGATGAAATTTGGAATTTTCTTTGTGAGAAAAACAAATAATCAGTAATCAGCCCCTGCCATCAGTTTCTGGTAGGTTTTAGGTGTTGAATAGATTAACCTGCAGCAGCAGGGGAAAAAAAAAAAAAAAAAAAAAAAAAAAATTAAAAATAAATCAGGGGGTTTAGTAGGCCTGAATTTTTAATTTTTTATTTTTTACTATTAGGTCTTCTCTACTTGAGACCTTTCAAAATGTTTCCTTTCTGACAGTGTCTACCCAGTGATACAGAAGAGATCACACCTGTTTTCTCCTTCCTGTCTATCTTTTCCCCCATGATTAGTGAAAATTATGCACATAAGTAAAATGAGAGGAGAAAAAGAGAAATATTTTTACAGATATTTTAGAAGGAATATGATATCAATTCTCAATGTTTGAAGAAAAAAATGTTTATGTGTGAACTTATATTTTTATTTTCTTTGTAAAAAAATTAACAAAAAATTTGCCTTCCATGTCTTAAAAATATTTCCAGTCATTTGTAGCCAAATGATATTAAAAGGAACATATGATTTGAATCTGAATTTTCATGTGCCACTGCAATTCAAGCCAACTATCTGCTTGTGGCTTTCAGTTTCCAGTTAAGCGATTCAGAAAGCAAGACCTATGATTAACTCCATATTTAGCAGTGGTGTGGACAGATTTTCCAGGATCAAAACTCCAAGCAAAAGAGTAAAATGTAACATTTCATGTTTTTTTTTTTTTTAGCAGCAGAACATGACTTTTGCTCTTGGCATAGCTATTTTTGGAAACATTGAGTGTAGAAGGCTTAATATTAAGTCTAATATTACTAGGCTTAGCATTAAAAGCCTGAATAACAGACGAATAGAAGATCGGTAGGACAAAAAATGCAATGAAGTAGACATGTTTATAAAATTAGTTTACACAAACATATTAACAAGGGAACTTTGGCTATCTATTTATCTTCTGTCTATGATTTGCTGGTAAACATCTCAGGAAACACAACTAATCTCTCAAAACAAACTGATTCATGTACTGCTATGACGTTTCCAAGCAAGGAGTCTCCTGTGATGACTATTCTAATTCTTTGGTACTTTTGCTTTGAACAGTCTCTTTGTACTAAACTGAAGATGTACTTTCCATAATGCCACCTCATTATTCTTAATTATATCTCAGTGGTCTATCCATTTGACATGAAAGCCCTTAAGACCTCTATTAAATCAAATTGCCTGTTGCACTCAGTCATACTGGGATTCCCTTTGTGAATCCTTTTATTTTTATCTCATACAGAGTACCATCCCTCACTTGCCATTTTTTGTTTTCTAAACTTGGCTCTTGCAAGTGAGTGTCTCCCAACTAATGTGATGTTCACATAGAATGCCATATTCCAGACTCTATGACATGGATCTGATGTTTTATGTTTTTTTGAAGCTGAAAAAGTTGTCTTATTGCAGTATAATAAAAATTCAAACAAACAAACAAAAAAAACCCACAAGAGAAATTAAATGCAATATAATTTCCAATAAATGTGGTAATTTGTCCATGCTTCTACTAGATTTAAGTAACTTTTTATGGTTCTTCTGATCTAGTAACCCAATGGGACTAGTATCCCTATTTTTAGAAAACAAAAAAAAACACTGAGACTTCAGTTGTTTTCCCCAATGTTTCTGGCAAAATCTGTGGCAGAATGAAATCTGAATGAGGAAATCTGCAGAAAATATTGAAGAACCAGGACTTTTTTGATTAATCTGTGGTAAAGAATGCTGATAAACAGAATCATTTGATCCAGACATGAGAAGGACTAAGCAACAAACCCAGAGACGCTCCTGAGCATTCCACCATCCCCCTGGCCTCTGCCCTCTGCCTTCTCTCATTGCTGCAGGCACTTTTCAACTGCATTCCTAGGAGTGAAGTCTCAGCTGGACTGATGGTTCTCCACTTTACTGTTGTCAATATTTTATTAGTCTATCTGTCAGCTTTCACTTAAATGATACTATAATTCTATGATTCTATGACCTCCAGGGATGGGGCATCCACAACTTCCCTAGGCAACCTGTTCCAGTGCTTCACTCCCCTCACAGAAGAAAGATATTTTCCTAATATCTAATGTAAACCTATTCTGTTTGAACCTGAACACATTCCCCCATATCCTGCCACTCCATGCCTTTGTAAATAGCCTTGCTCCATCGTTCTTGTAAGTTCTCTTCAGATACTGAAGGCCACAATTAGTCACCCTGAAGCACTCTCTTTTCCAGACTGAACAATCCAAATTCTCTCAGCCTTTCCTCTTTGGAAAGGTGCTCCATCCATCTAATCATATTGGTAGCCCTCCTGTGGACTCACAGGTCAATGTCCTTCCTGAGGATGCCAGAACTGGATGCAGTACTGTAGGTGAGGTCTCACCAGAACAGGATAGACGGGCAGGATCACCTCCCTTACCCTGCTGGCCACACTGCTTTGATGCAGCCCAGGATACAGTTGGCTTTCTGGGCTGTGAGTGCCCATAACTGGGTCATGTTCAGCCCCTCATCCACCAGCACCAGCAAGTCCTTCTCACCAGGTCTTCTCTTCATGTATTTATCCCTCACACTGTGTTGATAATGTGGGAGTTGCTCTGATCCAGATGCAGTGCCTTGAACTTGGTCTTGTTTAAACCAGAAGATTCCCATGCACTCAATGTCCAGGTCCCTCTGGCATAAATACTGAACAATGTTCAAACTCTTTTTAAAAAAAAAAAAAATCACTTTACTTAATTTCTTCAAGAAATTCTAGAACAACACTGTTTTTATCTCCAGGGTGAGTTTTGGTTCAACTATATTTACTTCTTCTTCTGCAGCACTACTTTCTGAGCAGTATTTTCATGCTGGGTTACAAAGCCAATTTTAACAGAGTGTCACCACATAGCATGGATATACTGTAATTCAGTGATATTAATTTTCTTGTCTTTTAAAGGTATTGGTATTGACTCTCAAAGCATATAAAAATGTTTATTTACCAATTTATAAAAATATGCACACCATTCATCAAGCATGTTGATTAATCTTAATTAAAATGCAGCTTTTTTAAGATGTTAGAAGAATGCCTTTCCTTCAGGAAAAGCTAATATATAGAAATGAATGTATGAACATGGTTGAGAAGCAGACTTGTGCCAGGGAAGGGAAATACAGTACACTGAAAGAGCTCAGCCTCCTCTTTCTGTGTATTCAGTCAGATGCCATTATCAAAGGTGATTGAAATGCTTATATATTCTTTATGAATTACTGGTGTGATAAAGCAAGCATATAGGAAAAGAGGTAGTTCCTCAGACCTGTAATATTTAAATCAATACCTTACAATATGGGTGAAAGCACAAAGAATCCAGAGAAGAGGTATAAATATTCCTCAGGGCTAACACTAATATGTATTAGAAAGCTTCCCGGCAAACATATCTCTTTCTGAAGCATCATTATATGGCTATAAAACCTGGCATGGTCATAGAAGATATGGTTACACTTACATTATGCTTAGTGGGAAAGATCTCTGGCAAAGATTGCTCGAGACAGTAGGCGGCAGAACTATGCATTTGTGGTTACTCTGTGTTACCCTTCTGTCCCAGAGAATACACCATTAAATCACAGAATGGTTTGGGTTGGAAGGGACCTAAAAGATCATCCCATTTCAACTCCCCTGTCATGGTCTGGGACACCCTCCACCAGACCAGGGTGCTCAAAGCCTGGCCTTAAACACCTAGAGGGGTGAGACATCCACTACTTATCTGGACAAACTGTTTCAGTGCCTCACAACCTTCACAGTGAAGAATTTATTTCTAACATCTAACCTAAAGCTAACATGCTTCAACTTAAAGCCATTACCTCATGTCCAGTCACTACATGCCCTTGTAAAAAGTCTCTCTCCATCCTCCTTGTAGCCCCCCTTCAGGTACTGTAAGGTGCTATAAGATCTCCCTTGGACTTTCTCTTTTCCATACTGAACAAGCCAAGCTCTCTCCATCTGTAGACGTGCTTCAGCCCTCTGATCATCTTTGTGGCCCTCCTCCAGGCTCATTTTAGCAGGCCTATGTTCTTAGAAGGCGGTCCAGTGAGCCAGAAGGTGTGATTGCAACCCTCAGCATCACTCAGCTCTAAATTATTAAATCTTTTGCACAAATCACCTTAGGCAAGCCTGTCTTCAAAAATTGTGTCTTGCAGAAAATGGGTAAGGGCTATGGACAGAAAATTCCAAAGAGAAAGGTTCAAAGCCCAAACTATAAAAGTCCTGCACATAGAACATGATTTGTTTTGCCAGTACGATGTAAACTCATAGATATCAACAGAAATCAAGCCAATTTTCGGAGGAAAGTGGACAGTAGGCAGCTGAATAAGAAATTGCAGTTGTCTCTTTAGGTATTGTTCTAGATTGTCTATGACAATGATAGCTTTATGTAAAGGAGACATAATTATATTTGACAAAATAACTTAATTTTCTCACACTGTTGCAACATTGCTCTAACTGCAATAAGCAATTGTTGACAATAATTCACATAGGAATTCTACTTTCAAAAGAATTTGTGTTGGGCTATGTTAACAGTAATTATCACTAAAAGCAAGCTGTATATTGTGTAAGGGGTGAAAACTCAAAAAATAAGATCTTCAGAGTTATAAATTTTTTCTACCTTGTTTTTTCAAAATTGTTTCATCCTTTCCATTTCAGTTCACTTCAATTCTTTAAATTCTGAGTGTTTGATTTTGAGTTTGGATTTTTTTATTTGTATTTTTTACATTTAATTATTTTGTATTTTATATTATATTTTTTATTTTAATTTACCAAATGTGTTAGATTTTTTGTTGCTTCCACTTCCCTAGACTTATAAAAGTATCAGGGTGCACACAGTGATTTGAGTTCTGGAAATCCTTTTCCATATCCAAGCAACAATCTTTGAAGTTAAACAAGCTCAGGAGCTAGCCTTGGAAGAGTGTCAAGACTGGAATATTTTGAATGGATACACTTATTCTTGTGTTGGACCCTGAGCACGTTCACTGAGTACCTGGTATGTCAACAAAGATAATTCGTGTCACTAGTTCAAAGCAAATTATAACCTACAATAATGGATAATTTGGGTCTTACTTTTCCTGATTTTTAGGACATGATTTTAATGCTCTATATATATTATTACAATGCCTAATAACATTACCTATGAGGGCTGCCTCATTTTCCACATTCTAAGACTCTGTTTTCTTTTTGCCACTACTAAATGCATCAGCACTCAGAATAACTCAGAATACCTGACCAGCTACTGGGTGGTTCAAAGGCTCCACTGTTTTCTCTCTAATAGTGGCCTAAGGTGAATGCCGATGGAAAAGGAAAAGAAGAAGCAAGTAGAAGTGCTACATCCACATTGTATCCCAGGCACCCATTTTTTAACCCTTTTATCAAAACTATGCTCTGAATACAAGAATCATTTCATGACAAGGAGATAAAAAAGACAAAGTTCTAGACATCTAACTTTTAACATTCAAATTAGGAAATACTTTCACCTTAATCTCTGTGGTTTAATTATCTTATCTATTAAGAAAGGATGATAACAATTCCTTCTATTGCAAGTGTGATATGAAAATTTAGTCGTCTGTGAAAAGCAGCAAGGTGTCGTAGAGATGAGCACCACAGAAAAGCATAACTGTGTTTCCAATAGATGTAACAGCAGTTTATCAATAAACCATGTGACCATATAATGAGCAGCAAGAAAATAATAGAATACCAAATATCTCATGCACTGAGTTGCATTTGTTAGAGGCACTCAGTGAAGTAAAGACAATATAGAACCATATAGGTAAAATATATAATTATTTATGCATAGGACCAAGGTTCCTAAGTCAACTATAATGTTGTCTTTGTGCTTGATAACGTGGATATCAGGTTATTGTGCGTACATTTGTGCACATGTTGAAGATATGGCCTCATCTCTAAACTCTTGTATTTGTTGTTGTTTGTCTCCAGTTTTCTTTTTCATCCTACTGTAGCACTATCAGCAGCCGTTTATTGTAGACCATTAGAAATCTCAGAATTCAAATGCAGTGTTGAAGATTTGCTTTTTAATGCTTAGTATACAGAAAAACAAGTGCACATTACATTTTGATTACAATGCATGTTTGACTAACATCATCTTCTACAGACTTCAAGATCACTAGAACACTTCATGCACAGCCTCATGATGATTAACTACTATTGTAATATAAACACGTCCTTACTACCATCTCTCGTGCTCCTATATTGTCTGCCTCTGCTGGTCACTGTAAGATCCCTATTGAACACATGATAGACTGTGAAAGCAAAAGTGACAAAGGAAAACCTAGTAAGCCATAAATTACAGTATTTTAACTGTTTACAAAATAAAGAAATTATTATGAGGTATAAAATTGCTATACATATTATGCAACTCTCATTTGGTAATATACAAAAATGAGCAGAAGTCTACAAATTCTCAAGGACTATTCACAAATTAACTAGAAATAAGAAGAAAACCCCAAACACTAACTTCTGCAGTCTTCAGATGCCACACACAGAGCTAAGCTAAACATATCTCAGCAAAGAGATGAGTCTTTCTAAAGGAATGCAGTAACAGAAACACCAGTTTACGCTCTGCTTGTAACAAGTCTTTTATTTCAGTGTTAAACAAATTTGGAAGCAGTTTTGTTGTAGTGTGTTGAAACAGGAGCTGAAAAGGTACACTTTGGTTTTTGGTTTTTGGGGTGTTTTTAATATATAAAAGTGAGGGATCTGGCAAGCTAAAATCACTGTGTATTGCAAAACAAAATAAAATATTTTTCTCACAGAGCAAAACCAAAGTATTCTACTAAAACTTACCACTCAGCCTTGCCCCATGCAAAAACAGGTATCTATAGATCTATCAAGGTCAGCTCAAACTTTTCTCATCAAACTTTTCTCATTTTTCCAGTTATCTGGAAGCACAAGCCAATTTCATAGAACAGAGTTTGTGCTCCAGTTTGTACTAAGAATTTGGGAGGGGAGATGACTGGTTGCTTGCTGCTGTGCTCATCTATCAACCAGCCTTCTGGCTGTAAGCATTCTTCTGCTGTCACTCTGCATCAGGCAAAATATGCTGCCTTTCCTCATCCTTTCCACAAACTGTCCTTATAACATCAAAGTAATATTTATATTAAAAAAAAAAAAAAAAAGCGCAGCATTGCAAAGTCTGTCCAAATCATAAAAATAGGAAAAAAAATAAATCAAATGTGCAAAAAAAAATTGTCAGGCAACTTGATTCCAAAAGTCTATTTTCTTCATCCCGATGTCATTACTAAAATTGGGACAGGACATGCCATAATTGCTGGCGCCAAGGAGGTGATTATATCACTCTGGAAACATTATAAAATGTACAATCCAAGAGAGCAAGAAGGAGAAAGCCCAGCATCTCACATCAGTCCCTACAGCTGAAAAAATGTCACTGCAACATTGTTGGTTTTGGAACAAGCTTTGTCTTCAACTATTTTCCCCTGACGTCTGGTTATTTCTTCATCCTGTGAAGTATTCCCAGGAGAATCAACAATTTTACCAGATAAAAACTACTTTTCAAGCAGTTCTTTTCAGCAAAACTCAGCCTACATATGCAAGGCACTGCCAAGCTGGCCACACACATGGCTGTGTGGTGATGTGCCCTCTCCAGCTGGCACCACCCAGCACCATGTCTGATCTATGTCTCTGGTGTTGATTTCATGGTCAAAATCTTTGGCTCTCTAGGAGAAACCTTAAGCACACCTAGGGTCCCCCAGGCAGCTGAGGGAGGGGCAAACTATCAGGAAATCCTTTGTTTCATTTGTTTCTTTTGTGGGAATGAATTAGGATAAGCGGATATGAAAACCTGTTCTTTCACTGGATGAGTCATCCTGAGTGAAAAATTTTATCCTTTTCTGTGCTTCTATTTCCCTACCTGCAAAATGGGAACTTTGTAAAGTGCCAAGAGCTCTGGTCCTTAAAAACAAACAAAATACCAAACTAACCAACCAACCAACAAAAAAAAACTGTAGAAGTAAGACTGTTTTTCAAAAAATGTATCAAAAGAAGATTTAGGTGAGAAAAGAAATTCAGAAAAGTCATTCTTTTTCATAAAAGAAACATGTAAAGGAATAAAAAGAAAGACCTGCTTATTTACTAATTTTGGTACATACACTTTTTCAAGATAATCTCTGCAAAAGTGGAATAAGACATTGGATCAGATATTAATGTAACCTTTGCAAAAGAAAGGAATAATGGAGAAAAAAATAAAAACAGAAGGAAAAAAAGACAACCAAACAAATCAGGTGATAAAGTTGATTAGATTATTTCTAAAATGTGGCTTTATTCTTTGTCCACACCATGCTGTACTTCTATAAAACACAGAAGAGCATGAATTATCATTTCACATAGAACTAAGTGGTTTTCCGTTTTTTGTTGTTTTTTTTTTTTTTTTTCCCCAGAACAGCAGCAAAAAGAACAAAAAAAAGAGGAAAAAGTTCATGTTTAATGAGTAATTAATACACCAAATGAAACATTACTGAGGTGTAAAGGAGAAAAATCTGGCAAGGGTCAAATATGTGTTTAGCACACCCTACTATACAGTCCTGTCAGGACAGCATGTGGGCAAGCATCTCCTGGGAATCTGGGAGTTTTGCCTAAAGGAAGCCTCAATAGGATCTATTTCCACATATTATTGTTTTTCACCCCCTCCAGCCATGGCTCTTTGCCAACAGAGTACAACCTGCTTATCCATGAAAAAGACAAGCTATTAAAAAAGATAACCAATTAAGCAGGTTTGTGTATTATTTTCTTTGAGATTTTTCTCTGATTGTTGAACCAGAACTAATTTATATCTGACTTCTTTAGTGTATGAATAAAGTAGAACTGAGAGAAACACTAATACAGTTTTTGCTAATAAACTTAAGTGTCAACATAAAATTGCAATTTAGCAAGCATAAGTTTTCAGAATATTCATCCATTTCTACGATTTCAAAGATTTCTACAAGCATTAGTGAGCCATGAAATGTTTGATTAAAACAAAATAAAGTCCTCAGGAAGTACTTAAAGTAGAGAAAGAAAGCAGAGAATGTCTGCTTATACTTCAAATATTAAATTTCATACAATTCTCTGACACCTGTGAAAGTGCAATAACCAATAATGGGAATATCTGCATCATTTAAATCTTCATGAACTATTATCTTATGCAGTAATGTTTGTGATTGTGTCTCTATGCCATCCTTTATGGAAAGCTAGCTTTCTTTCTTTCTTTCTTTCTTTCTTTCTTTCTTTCTTTCTTTCTTTCTTTCTTTCTTTCTTTCTTTCTTTCTT
>JAWWEV010000095.1:53216240-53228744 GCA_035583235.1 Hafferia zeledoni | reverse complement strand
TTTCTTTCTTTCTTTCTTTCTTTCTTTCTTTCTTTCTTTCTTTCTTTCTTTCATTTCCAAGCATCTTCATTAAAGAGTATTGCAAAACAGCTGATTCTGCAAAGCTGAATTTCAGGAAATGGGGCCTTTTCTTATGCTTCAATGAATACAGTGCCTGAGGCTAATTTCACCTCAAAAGGACTAGGAAGTAGGTAACTCTGAAACCAGACACTGGTTCTGAGCCACACAGAGACAGTACAGCAATGTCAAAGAGGTTCAGTTCAGGCTGCTCTCAAAATTGTTATTCACCATGATTATTATGGTAAAATACTTACAAAGGAGGAGGAACAGGCAACGGGGGATTGGTCTTGGGAATGTGCGGGGAAGGGAGAAGAAAGTTATCCTGCAAGCTCACCTCTTTTAGCAAATATCTCCAGCAAACAAAAATCTATTTATCAGTACTTTTCAGGAAAGATTTGAGAAAAGAAATGGAATCATGAGCAAAAGTACATTCCAAGAGATGCTAGGCCTTAGATTGTCTTCTTCAGATAAAACAGCTAAACTGAATTTTTGATCAATACCACATTTTTATTATTATTTTGTTTCAGTAATATCTTCCAAGGACTCTGGAAAGCAACTGGAAAGCTATTGAAAACTAAATTTTTCTTCCTTTTGTAATTACTAGTAGCATAAATACAATGCTATTTTTTACTGTTGAAATAAATAACTGTTAGAAAGTTGCAAATGCATAATATCAGTAGTAAATTTATGTGGTCATTTCACTGACATGGGGTGGGGGAGGGGAAGGTATTTCTGTGGTGAAAAAGCAGTTTGGACAAGATGAAAAGCTGTGATGACTTTCCAAAATGTCATTTCCTAGTTATTCATTTCCAGTCTTTTTCAAGAATGGATATTCCAAGGAGAAAAATACATTGCTTCACAGCTGTGAACATCCTGCCTACTCAAAATGCAAATGTAATTACTATCTGTGAATCAAAGATAAATTATGTCACTGCTGATAAATACGAGTAAGGCCCCAACCTTGGCATGTTCACCCCTTCCCTGGATGTCATCAGGGCTGGGTTGGAGATAGATGGTCTTTAAGGTTCCTTTCTGCCCAAACCGTTCTATGATACTGTGGTCTTATGGGAATGTAGACCTCTAGGGCTGAAATCCAGATTCATTTGGAAGGGCTACCTGTGCATGTATGTAACATTGGTTGCAAAATGACTGACACCAAGAGGATCATAATTGTAGGAGAAAAAAATCCTTTTAATTGGTGATTGTGGCATTTGAGTTGTCACAAATACTAAGACTTTATGAAGCCTCATGCCACCACTTGGGGTTCAAAGAATGGCTCCTAAAATTTTTCCAGCTCATGTCTCTAACCCTTAAAGCATGAGAAACATATGTTACTAATTAAGTCACTAATCATAGTGTTACCAAGCAGAAAAACAGTGCCTGTGCCAGTATCAGCTGAGTGACTTTATATGTTTTCTCAAATGTCATGAACTCGACATGGCATCAAACCTAAGCAGTAATTTTGGTCATACTGATACTTAGGCAAGCATGGATCTTTCCTTAACAGCATGGGATTCAGAGCAGATGATGCTGAGGTGACTAACATGTCTTGAATTATGTCAAGAGGGACATTAAAACAAAGACCAAAACAGAGATTAGCCTGGCCAGTGCTCCCCAAGGGGATAAATCAAAAAATAAACTTCTGCAGACTGGGCTGGAAAGGGCACAGCTTCAATATCACTGAGCCAGCCAGCATCATTTTCCAGCTCATTAAATGAAGGGCATCTGAACAGTTTGCTTGAGAACTGACAGAGAATAGGTTGAACTTTTTAAAAGTAATTAATTATTCAATTGTAGTGCCTATCACTGATCGTTAGCAAGCTTTGAACCATGTGTCCCATTGGCTTTGATCCATGTATTCTCTTATCATGCCTTCCACAAATATTTTATCTTTTAAAGGATCCTTTATGCTATGTATATTTTCCCTTGAATGTTGCAATTTTTCCCCCCTCTGTGTCTGGAGGGGGAATTGATGCTTATAATAGAGATATCCTCTATGTGTGGGTACAAATGAAAGATTTTTATCACCAGGATTTCCTGTGATAACAGGTAACGGCTGTAACAGCCTGGTAAACGGTTTTACTGTCCTTGGTTTCTAAATCAGAGGTTACTTTCTTCTGTGAAGCTCTGATAAATATGTTTTGAACTGCCAGCAACTTAAGAGTGCATGAAGGTAAGTCCTCTTTGGACACTGACTATCTTCCTGAGTTAGCAGAGTACCTGTCAAAATGGGCACTGAACAATGAGCAGTAACTCTGAAAGTTTGGGGGTTTGGGGATACTAGCAGTGATCATAAACTGAGGAAGGAAACATTAAATTTCAAATTTTAAAAGTCTGTTTGCTAAAGAATAGAACTGAAAATTATGAAAGGTGATATAAAGATGGTTCTACAGGACTGAGTACTTTGTGAACAAAATAGCCAAAATGTTCACTATCCAAGACAGAAAATCCAAGGAGCAGACATAGTAACTTGAAACAAATGTTTTTCCCCTTGTCAAAAAAAGGCACACATCTACTATGTCATTATACTGCAAAATGAATATAGAAAAGAAGTCAGGGAAATATAATTGTTATCCAGTCTGGATAAAAACAAATCACAATAGTTCCTGATACACACCCAATTTCTCTTTTTAGCCCTGTTCTTAGAAAGAGCAGAATCAAATCTGGTTTGACTTTTTCAGAATCTCTGAAATATTAATTTGTGAAACAGTGGGTATTAAATAAACTTTAAGAAATTTAGAGAAGAAAGGAACAAGAGCCAGAATATGAGCCAGGAATGGAAAGCTATAAAACCAAATTGTCTGCTGCAAATAATCATTTACTTAATTTATAGTGTAGATTTTTTCCATTTAAATGAACAGAAGTAAACAAGATGCCAGGAATGTCTTGAGCAGAGTCTATTTGAATCTGCAACCTGGATAGCATGAATTGTTCTGTGTCTAGGTGGTTGAATGACTGGCAAGAGATAAAAAGAATAGCAGGAAATCAAATTATTATAGAATTATAGGACATTTCAATTTCAGAATTCAGTACTATTTTAGGACTAAAATAACACAAAATTGAAGAAGACATGAAGAAAACCTGAAACTCCATAGCAAGTGTTAACAGCATCTCCCTAAATGTGCCTTTCAACCTAGCTGTCTGCTACAAACTACTTTCAAGTTATGCTTTACAGAAGCATGCTCAAATGGAACAGTGCTTTGTAATTTTAAATTGCTTTCACATCACTTAACATGCTTTGAAGAAAAGTTGTGTTCAAAATGGAATTGAGTGTTTAAAAGGGTCTTCGTTCTCCAGCATCAGCAAGGGATCCCTTCAGAACCCTATTTCCATTTCCAGTCTAAAAGAACGTATGGTCATTTTTTCCCCCTTTCCATTGTTGACCTTCTCCAGGTAACACTGTGTTTTGGTAGCCAAAAAAGTATGCAGAGAGAGCAACAAGAGACTAATATGGCCTCTACTACTGAAAAACACCTGCTGGTGAGTGTAACCAGAACATCTTCCAGCAAGGTACTGATGTTAGTGTTGTTCTTTTGCAACCTGACCTTTTCATTTGTCATAAATGAACATGTTCCATTTTTCTGTTATGAAGTCAGTCAGAGATAGCTTAAATAGTAGTCTCACATTTCTACTGCAAGTGCAGGCCTGCTAACTTTTAAATGTTAGTCTTCATCATATTTCTGTCCACCAAGTGGAGCTATACCTGCTGACAATTTTTTTATGTAGTTTGAGTCTTAACAGAGTAAAAATTACAAAAAAATGTACACAGGAATTGGATAAAATCTGTTCAGCATTTGTGAAACAGCATTTCACCCTATTGAGTGTCCTTCCTCTGTATTTCCTCCTTCCTATGTACATCTCAACACCAGTAGATAAAAGCATTAATGCAAAACATACAAAGTAAATATACACGTAAATCAAGAATAAGAAGTAAATATATAAAACAAAAGGATGTTTTTGTTTTATTTTGTTTTGTTTTGTTTCTTTTAAAGTTGCCAACATAACTTGGCAAAACATGAAAAAAACCTTTGTTTATAGCTCACACAGGGAAGATTAACAGCACAGATTTGCACAGATGTCTGAACTTGGAGGCTGGGCTCCCTAGCAGACCCTGTGGGAAGAGCTCAGAGGAAAGCTGGGCCACCTGCCTGTGTTAGGATGGCACTCCTGATTTTGGGAACAGCCCTATAGACCTACACCAATTCCTCTATTGACTATACATGCATGGATAGTGGGATTGTTTTAAAATGGTGAGATTTTAAAAACAAATAATGTATCTTTTTATTACCTTTTAATTTTTGATGTTAACAATCTTTTCTGTAATCATCAAATCTTTAATTTTTAAATGTGAGGACTGAGAATGTCACATGGCTATTAGACTTGGATTTATATAAGAGTTAATCAAGCTGTACCCAAAGGGAAAATAATAGCAGCAGATATATTTTTATGAAAGAAAAAAACACATGATGGGAACAAAAGTGAGAATGGGAAAAAGAAAATATTATTTATGCATACAGTTTAGTAGACACACTTTGGGATGACATGCAATGATAGCAGCAAGACTACAGACTGTTAGGACAAACAGATTCACTTATGGAAATGTGATGAACTGCATACCGTCATACAGAACATAAAGAGTACAGACTTTATCACACAGTGCCTTCTCACACTAAATTATTCATGAGACCTAAATCAAAATTCTAGTTCACTGTCAACACTTGGAAAATACACAGATACAAATGAGGAAACTGCAAGTTATAATGTATTATACACATGAAATGTTTTAAGTAGATATATACATTTCCTCAAAAGCACTTTTGACCAAGTTTACAGGCATCACAAATCTAAAGTATAGATGCACTAAAAGGATTAAGCTGATTAGAACATCTGTATTTGCAGTATTTTTGATACTCCAATAAGAGTGTCAAATAGTATAGATGTTAATTAAGAAAGGGTGAAAGCAGCAGTAGCACAGTAGTGCAATTACTCTGTTTCAGGTGTAAAGATATCTATTTTATATCTGGAAGTTTTGCATGCAAAAACTGAAACCAAAGGAATATTTTTTTTTGTGAAATAAAGTTAACATTACAAAAATAACTGTTTTGTTGCAGTCTCACAAAGGCAAATTTTAGTGACATTCAAAAGAGGGAGGCTATTTGAAACTCTGTTGGAAAGGAAGATTTAAATGCAAAAAAGGGCAGAAAATGTGCAAATGGTGGGAAGTAAATGTAAACTAGATACAGAGTTGGAACCCAAAATAAGGCAAATATATGAGGTTAGGCCAAGGGAAAAAAGTTGGCTACATCAAGGAAAGATCACATATCAATTAAGAGCTCTACTGGCAAGCTTTAAATCACAAAATATGGAAATGTCTGAGACAACAAAATGATTAATATAAAGCTCTGAGAATGAAGATGATCTTATATAATTGATCTCATCTTGGAGATGCTTTAGGGCAGCAGCAACTAAGGATCATAGGGACTGCCTTTTTATTTCTCAATATAAACTTCTTGGAAAGAATTTCCTAAAAGTGCTTGCTGTAATCCTCTCTGATGTGTGTGGGTGGATGCTGGCAGAAAATATGAGATGTGGTATCACACCATGTGGAATTAGTCATTAGGGTTCAAAAAGCAGCCTGTCACTGTGTCAAGAGGGTTAACTGGCCTTGATACAGCATCATCACACTGACTCCCAGGGCAGTACAGCAAGCATCAACATGCAAGCCTTTGACATATGTTGCCTTGCACTGTAAGAATGTAGCATCTCTGTCCTTTCTTTGAAACATGTTGTAGGCATATGCTATATAGATATATGTAAGTTAGATAAATAGATATAAATATAAATAGATATAGATGTAGATATAGATTATATATAGATTTGTTGGTAGGATCTTATATAATTGAATACGGAATTTTTTCAAAATTTAGATAACTAACCAATATAATTTCCCCCAAAGGGAAACTTTTAAAAAAACCCACAAAAGTAAAGTATGATCATTAAAATAAATTTAATTTCAGAAAAACTGAAAGGGTTTTTGTTCATGAAAATAAACCCCTTCCTTTGTATTCTGATTTGAATTTTTGAATAATGATTTTTAATTATTAAATTAAAATATAATGTAACTACTAAAATTATATTTTTAATTGATCCCAGCTGAATTTATTTTGAGATCCCTGACAAAGAAAAAGACAGTTGTTCATGTTTCTGTGGGAATTTTCCTTTTTTTAATGCTTTCATAGGAGAAGAAAAGTATTTCTTAAATATCTACAGAGAAAACAATTTTTTATTTAGTGTATGAGGTTTTTAGTGTATTAGTAATTCAGTGTATTTATAACAGCTGTTATAAAACTAGCAAATGAAATGGAGAAGAAGCACATTTCAGTCATGGGTCATGAGTTCCTCTCTGTGCTTCTCAAATCCTCAAAAATGAGGTCAGATGAACCAAAACTTTCTGCTCATTAGCTCCTAAAACTCTGCTGTTCTGTCTTTTAATGTATTAGAGGTTTGAAAAGGTTTCATAATTTTTGATGGAAGAAAAAATATTTAAAAGGTGATATCATACTATGCACCCAATTAAGTCATGCATGCACAGTATCTTCCCAGTATACCAATACTAACAAATAAGGGAATGAAGAAATCTACTTGTGAGTTTCTTAATGTAACTTAAGATACGTGCTCTTTTGCATATAAATCTGATTTAAAAATCACCATACCTGAAATCTGATGGGAATCACAGTAATGGGGTTGAGCCATTTGTGCTGCCATTAGAATCATGATGTCACTGCTTAGTGACTTCATGGATGTAAATTGACCACACTTTGAAGTGTTCTTTCGTTATTGCATTTAGCTTAAGTAGTTGGTTTATTCTTGCTGCTGTGCTCTATTACTTCTTATTCTGTACTGAACTTCCCCTATTTTATATGAATACTCTATTTATATAATAAAAAATGCTAATATTATTAAATCATATAGCATGTATTTAGCATAGTCTAAGTTAGCTGCATTAGAAAGAATTAATGTGGCTAAATGTGTAGACTGTAGATGCCCACATACAAGACTTCATTTATATATGCTATTCATTTTATATATGCTATTCATTTATTTATTTTGAGTGGAGCTTAGAGCAATGAAACCAGTGACATCAAGAGCACACCTCTTTCTAAGGCAGACATGTAAAGTATGTGATGTAAGTCATATCCTGAAAGCAAGTATTTCTCTCCACCAAGAGCTTGAAGTTACTAGTTCAGGTACGACAAACATCTGTCTTTAGGTGAGCTGAATCCCATCTATTATTCCTTGCACTGTAACTGTGTTTCTCAGAAGAGAAGGTAGGAAGAAAAGTAAGCCCTCACTGTGGAACAAAATGCAACCAGCTAGTTCAGACTAATGTAATGGAAGGCAATAAAAGGCAGAAGACTTCCATCAAGGCATCTCAATATTGATCTAGGTTTAGGTTACCTTCTATTGTCAGTTGAACCAGCTGTAAATGGGCTGTATTCATTTGGGTTGAACTACTGAGTAAACATGAAACTTGCTGCCCTCTCACTCACACTGCTCTAAGGACAGACACTGAAGTGCCTCATCACTACTGGCTTTGTGGTCCAGTTACATTTGAATGGAGCTTTGTCCAGAAGTTGATAATCTAGATGTGTGCTCAGGGAGAAGGTGTGAGAATAAACTGTGCTGTAAAGACAGGATTATATTTTCAGGAAAATGGAAACTGGATTGTTAGCACACTAAAGTAAGTGGCAGAAAACTACATTATACATTTTGCATTTGGTGGGAAAAGAATATTACATATATTTATCTGGATGTAACTTGAAAGAGTCTCTGGAGAAGTGCCCTTTTTGCCCTTATTTTTGTTGGTTGGTTGGTTTTGTTTGATTTGTTTTAGTTTGTTTTTTTATTGCTGGAGTGAAACTTTGCCATTTGTTCTGTTTGGCAAGAGTTTTAATTTTTTTTTCCTTTGGTTTTGTTTTTGAGTTCTTTTGTTTGTTTTAAAAAAGAACATTTTTTTTTATCTCAAGACAGCAGTTCTCATCACATTAATGTAAAAATAATTGGATTTTATATTGGCAAGTCTAATACTTCAGCTGTAAAAAAAACCCCAGATATGCGAACATGCCAAAGATTGTATTGGCAAGAAAAACAGTAAAAATTATTTAAAGTCACTGACTCAACTTGAAATGGTTTAAAAAAGCTAACAGCATACTGGGCATCATCAACAAAGATGCTGATAAAAAAGAGGCAAGTGTAATTTTACCACTGTGTAAGAACTTTGTTGTGTTCATGTCTTGGGTAACACTTCCCATCTGGTCTCTGTATTTCAAGGACACAGTGGTGTTTGAGGAAATGCAATTAATGGGAACTAAAATGGTCAATGGATGGGGCAGTAGCCTTTTCAGGAAAATATAAGATGACTGCAGCGCTTCGATTTTTACAGGAAAAAGCTGAGTAGGATACGACCGAGCTTAAAAAAATCCTGAAGCTGTGGATAAGTGAATGCAGACTCTTTCACTTATTGCCACAATGACAGAACTAATTCTAAAGCACAGTAAAGAAAGTGCTTTCTTACATAGGCAGGAAGGTTATCAGAAGGCTGTAGGGAAAGATACTTTACCGGCAAATTCTGAAAAGATAGGAGGCAAATCCATAGGCAAGAAGGTACATAGATGATACAAAAAAAGAGAACAGTCAAAGGTGAACCCTATAACATCCCTGATACAATACTAGTAGATGCTTGGCAATATGATGGGAATGGATTGCAGAAATTGGGCAGGCACTCACTTATCCCTATTGCTGCATGCTGCAACAGAATTGAATACTAGGTTAGGAAGGCCATTGGTCAGGCCCAGTGTGGTGTGTCTTATATTGTTAGAAAATAGACTTGTTGATCACCTCAAACTCCACCCTTAATTCACTGGCAAAATAACATTTGCTCCCCTTTCAGTTTGTAAAAATAACACCGTTTAACGTATCATACTATGCAGTCTTCCTCATTAGTGCTGACACAATAAATAAAAGCATATATACCACCTTGAATTTCTATAGTTGTCATGATTTGAGACTTATGCTGTTTATGAAAGCCTGTTTTTCTTAAGGAAGTCACTTATGAGTTCCATCAAAGTCAGACTTCATGCAGACAAGGTCATCTATAGCTTGTCAGCTTTCTTCTGCACTCAGAAATCCCACAGTTCTGCATATGACATTTGGTACTTCAATTCCCACCCATGAATTTGGATGCTATGCAGCTGGCATTGAACTTTCCCCATGGAACTTCAACTGCTAAAAGTGCAAATGGATATTATATAAGGTACCAAACTTTTATTGTTTAAGAGTAGTTTCATAAGATATGGCAACAGTGGACAAGTAATATTGCCAAGAATGACAACAAGCACATGCCTCATACAAAAAATCAAAATACTGGAGAGGAAAAAAGATTCACTCAATAAAAGAATAAAAACCCATAACTCTTTGGCATCCAAGTAATATGAATAGTGTTAATACTGTTCAGAATTGCATTTACAAACATTTACATTCTCTGCCCTTTAGACAAAGACTCCTTCAAGGAATGCCCAGGTTTTGCTCTTGATCTCCCCAACGTTCAGATTCCCAGTCTGAAAGTCATCAGTTAACTTCAAATATAGATCTAATAACAATAACCTAGAGGCATACCCCTCATTCAGTATCATTTATTGTATATATTCCTCACATTTGTATGGACAATAGGCTTGTTAGCATGAAGCTCTGAGGGCTGAATGGTTTTGGGATGACCAGTCCCTAAGCAGTGTGATGTGGCCACAGCTTCCTACTATTACACATGGATACCAAAAGACTGGGTCATGCTCATGGCAGAGTTCCATTTTATGGTACCTTTAAGTCAGGAAGCCAGTGCATCTTCCTCTGGTCAGCACAGGTGATGTCAACCTGTTCTTCTGTCTTAGAACTTCTGCCCCAGAAACAACACTATCTACTGATGTCAAACAAAAGTATTGTATTGTCTCCACTTAATAAGACTTTTATTTAACATCCTTCTTGTGATCCACATATTAAGGGTATGGTCATAAAAATTTCATACACTAGAACAGTTTTGTTCTACTCATCTATAAATATGTTACAGACTGAAAAACTCCTACTTGACAACATCCTTCAGTAATTTCCAATATATCAAACATCATGATATAGCAGACAAGAAATATCATCTACTTCTAGAGTTAAATAAGAGCAGATGCATTATTCTACGTAACACCACAGACTGAGTCATTAAAGACCTCTTCCCTCAGGGTCACTGGAGAGGCTGGGATGCACCCTTTGCAAATCAATCAACCCTAAGTGCTAAAAACCAGGAAACCTCTAACTGGCATATGCTACAAAAAAATAAATAAAATCAAATAATACCAATCCTCAAAGTAAACAGGTAACTCTAGACACACCATGAAGAAAGGATTGTGGCAAAAAGCTGACAATATTCCTGAGACTTGTAAGCCCTTTTGGCTAGTTATATGTATAATGAAAACCAAAAGAAGTTCTAAAATCTGATTAACTACCCATTTCTAGCCAGTAAGCTGTTGTCCAACAACCAACAACCCTGGCTGCTTGCTTGACTTGCCATCAGTTTCTCATTTAAACTTGTAAAATTTTAATTCAGTTCATTCAGAATAGTATTTTTTTAAGATCAAATTTTTCTTTATCAAGATAGAAATAAAAAAAAAAAAAAAACAAAAACCCACCACAGACATTTTCTGAAGAAGACTGCTGCTCTACTGTTCAGTGACAAATTGTCAAGAAAGTGGAATCATATTCAAATGCACGTGCTTTTGTCTCAGTGAATGTTTTGCCTTACCATGAGTTTCCTTACTTCCTTGTTATTTCCTCTCTGGAATAAAAAGACATCTCAAATCATAGTTGAAAATTCTGCACCATCATTTATCCCTTTTAGACTATTTTCTAGAAATGTTCTGATTTAAAACCACACTTCACAATCACATCCTGATGTGAAGAATGAGTAGGAATGAGTGGCAGAATTGAGTAGCATTAACGTAACAGGTAATAACCCTTAAATAAGTCACTTTCTTGTTTTGCATAAACACTAAACCAACTGTTTTTACTTCAGTTACTATAGGATACATATATTGGGATGTATTTTCCAAGGTATATCAGAAGGCGAAGTTTTGCCTACAGCCCCTGCTGTCAAGCTAAACAACAGCCACCCCTAACTCAGCCAACTTAATAAGCGAGTGCATCAGCACAGCCTGGCTCACCTGCATCTGCTCCAAGCTGGCTGGGATGCCCCGCACTGCACAGCACCATTGGAGATACCCTTTGGACACTTTGATACTGAAAATAACATCATGCTTTTACTACATACCCTGAACTTACTGTATCTCTTGGATAGAGAAGGAGCATCATTTCCGGGCACCAAGAACAGAGATTTCTCTGTCTTGTGCTTACATATTTCTGTTCTCTCACTGTGTATTGTGAGACTGGTTTCTGCTCTTCATGAGAACTTTGTTCATATGAGAAACTGCAGTGGAAAGAAATGGTGGGATCATTTTTTCTCAAACCCTTGGAAGAGGGGCATTGGTACTTTAAAACCATACTGCCCCTTGATTCCCTGTGCTCTTAAGACACATAAACCCTTGTTTCTTCTCATATTCTCTCATTTTCTCCTTCCTGCACCCCTGTACCTCTAACAAACAGCAGGATCACTATGTTAACAACAGAAAGGAGAATTATGTGGTATAGCTCTCCCTGTCTCCTGGCCTGAACATCTATCAGTGCTCCTGATTTAATTATGTTACTTGTTCCTAAGCAGTAATACTATAGTCAGACTATAGCATTGCTATTCTGTACCAGAAAACTACAAGAAGTGGTACTGATCCATGGCTACAAACTTACAGACTCTAGTGATTAGCCACAACCAAAGTCATGCAGGTGATTTGGAAACTGGTTCTGCTGAGGCCCACCTGGAAGATTGCTTTGTTGAGTGTTGTAGGTGGGGTGGGCTGGCCTAAGCTGCCATCTCCCCAGAGGCGGCCAGGAGTAGAGCTTGGTGTGGGCAGCCGGCGGCTCCCTCCCATTCCCTCCCTCCTCTGCCCTCTATTTTCCCTCTGGTTGGGGCAGGGCTTGCCTGGCTTTGCTCCACACCGCCAGAGAACAGCATGTACCTTGTCCAGTCAGCCACCAAGGATCAATCCAAGAGCCACCTCTGAGCTCAGAGAGTGCTCCTGAACAGCAGAGCAGCAGAGTACTCCCAGTTTAAAACTAGCAGAACAGGTATTCTCAGCTACCAAATTAGCATTATAACTAAAGGGAAACACTACAAAGGGAGGCAGGCAGATACTTCAGATACAATACTTGGTGGTTAAATCAGCCTGTAACCATCAATTACAACGATTTTTTTCTTGGTTTTTTTTTTTTTTTTCTTTTTTCCTGCAAGAATGA
>JAWWEV010000095.1:53157569-53216230 GCA_035583235.1 Hafferia zeledoni | reverse complement strand
AAAAAAAAAAAAAAAAAAAAAAAAAAAAAAAAAGGAAGGCAGAAGAATTAATCAAAGGTACTGATTTATTTGCACAGTTGTACGTAATGGCTAAGGCATGTATGTTTTAGCTTACTTCCTTGGAGACACCCTGCAGAGTGTAACACTTTAGCAGTAGCTCACCAACAGTGTATTTCATATTAATACAGAGCCACTATACTGCAGTTATTTCAGCAAAAATCTGCCTTAGCACAACTAGGACTCTTCTTTAGCATGAGTAGCATGCTTATTTACTTATCCCATAGCAACACATATGCCATTTATTTCTAAACAAAAGTGATAAACTACATCATTTTATACCAGTATTATATAGCTCTGAACAATGAGTCTATTATGTGTTTATTAAAAATACAGAAGAGTAAAAGAATGTGGGAGACATTAAAAGGGCAGAGGGAATTGATTTTGCATACTTCATAGAAACCTGTCCTGTCAGTAACTACTAAGCTTTAAAAAGCAAAAGGTCCTCACAAGAAAAAATAATTATTCACAAGACAGAATTTTGCTTATTGCTAACTGACAAAAATCTGCAAAAAAAATCATACAGACTGATCACTACTATGGGCTGCTTCTACTCCTCTGAGCCACAGAGAGGATGGGAAACACATGAAGCATAATATAGCACAGTCTCACACATGCTGCTCTGAAGTCTGCTTCTTCCCAGGACACATCTCAGACCAGTCTATTTATGCAGCAAAACTACATGTAAGTATCCCAAAATAGCTCACACAAACAACAGTTTCATTTTATTCTTCAGCCTCCAGAAATTCAAACTTTCTACCATAATTTCTCTTCCTGAAATAAGTCTACTGAAGATTTTTAGAAGGTACTTTTAAGTGCAAGGACTGAACCTGACTACTACATGGGGAAAAAAAGATATGCAATGTGTTTTAAAAAGTATGTAATGGATTCTCTTTTTAAAAATTCTATACACTGTATTTTACAATAAAAAGCTGCCTAATTTTATTCCTTACTAATAACTGTGAAACTCAGCAGCTGAACACCTTCAATAACCATGCAAATCTATCAAGTCAAAATTAAAGTCTGTGACTTTCTTGGGACATATCTGTGTGTCATAATAGGAAGGAGAGCCTGAAAGAAACAAGGCAAACACATTACCACATTGTGTCGGTAGTCCTTAAGGAGCTGGTTGATCGGGATCTTGGCTTCATAACAATGCTCATTTTGAAAAATTCCTTCAGTATTTTTAGCAGTCAAATATCAGTTGTCCTTACAAAGTTCATTCTCAAAGTACTCCATTTCAAAGTAGGTTTTAAAATCCTCTGCTTTTTAAAGCCCTTCAAACTCTTCTCCTGTAAAAATCCAGGCTGTGGAGGATGAATTCTAACATGCTGCAACTCCTTCCTTTTTCATGCTGAGTTTACTCTAGCACTGTGCTCTTCGGAAATGACAGTGCTTTTCTCTTCTGTCTTGTATTGCCCTGGGAGGAACTAGTCTATTTTGAATCTATTCTCCCTGCAGGTCACATGGGAATGAAGGCAGCTGAAAAGAGCCTCTATCTCTTTCTTGCAGTTTGATAACAACAGGTTTAAAGGTCAATAACACTGAAAAAAAAATAAACAATACTGATGGATAATAAATGAAAGGAAAAGATGAATGTAAATTACAGTAACATTTGTGAGTATGCAGGGAAATTCCACTTAGAGATATGCTAGATAAATTTGTCTCTGCAGAGTAAAGAAAGGACTAAAGATTTTCTCCTTCCAAATTAACTAAAAGCCTTACCCAGAAATGTAATTAGTCTCTTTTTTTTCCCTCCTAACACTTGCCTAGATACTGTGCATAAGTATTTTTGTCTAACTCCCCAAAACAGAAAGTATTCCATCTGAAAGACATTCAGAACACTCTGGGGATGTGAAGTAAAAACAAAATTCCTTACTGACTGTTAAAGTCAAGCACACATACAGACAGTGATTGTTATAAATCACTGAAGGACAAAATACCTAAATTAAAGAACTTCTCTACTGAACTGCAGAAAGAGATCTTTTCCTGTTACAATAAATATGTTAATATTTTATGCATTGCAAAATCCCCTTGCATTTATAATTTCTAGTCAAAAAACTTGTCATAAAATTTTGGGAGTTTGTTTCTATGTTAGCATATTTGGCAAGTTCAGCATTGGAAGAGGGAAAAATACAGAAATCTAGACAAGGAATATGATGTTTAATTTATACATTTAGAATTTGCTCTGAACTATGTTAGAATTTGTTTTAAACTGAAAGAGCAAATTTCTTGCTGAACAAGTGGTTACATGCATAATAACGATTCCTTTGTACAGTCTCTACAAGTGTTGCAGTGTGTTACTCTTGGTGGTAGTGCAGCTAAGTTAATAGTGAAAGTCAGACCTAAAAACTGTATTTGTAAAATTTAAATAGACTTCAAAATAGAAGGAAAACATGATAAACAAGCTATGCATCAGAATATCAAAGAAATCATCAAATAGCAATGTATTTAAAGTAAGGCTCTCTAAACCTCTTGCATATTATTTTATAACAGTATAAGAAAATGCACTACCAACTACACTGTATATCACCAGGAAAGATCCCTGACTTCCCTGGAGGCTTTTCCCAGTGATCTGCATATAAATTGTTTTACAACAGCAGAAGGAATGTTAATAAGCTTTCTTGCTAAGCATTCTGTTCTTCATGTTTTCTGGCACCTATCTCTCAAATATCACCTAGCGACTAGCACAGGGCCTTTTGCAGAGTTCCATGGAATCAAAAAAGTTAACTTCAAAGAGTGGTAAAAGCATCTGTGATAAATTTAGCTCAAAGGGTCATACAGTCATGGGATCTCTGGTAGTTGGGTCTGTCACTGAGCTGGTCACACATCTATAGAAGCACATATAAATCAGGCATGATGACATGAAAATTTTTTATTCCTTTAACAGACAGAATAGATAATGAAAAAAAATCAGATAAAAAAGAGGTGCTGGGATATTATGAAATAGCTGGCCATTTTCAACCTGATATTTTTTAAGTTTGCCTGATTATTTATTATTTATAAATATGAACATTTTTCCTATGTCAATGAAGGAACATAAAATGAAGGAAAACAAGTCTTTTGACTAAGTAATTTCACAATACCTTAGTGGAATAGAATATTCAAAAACTATTTCTGCTCTACAGCAAAGTAAATATCTCAGGATAGTTTGTTGTCAATAACATAATAGTCAAGATACTGCTTTCCTCTTGTAGTTACTAGATATAAAAGTAGAAAAACACTGTAGAACATTTAGCTAATAAATATTACTTAACAATATAAATACAGTCTAGTTTCAAGTACTTAAATAATTAAGGCAGTGGTTTTAAATGCAGATTCAGAAAAAAGGTTCTCATGGAGCTGCAGATCTCCATCTCATTAACTAAATGCTAACAACCATTGTGAATATGCTTTCTTTTTTAGTCTCTGTCCTCAGCTTCTTAGAAATAATTACCTTGAATGATTTTGAAATATATATTAGGCAGCCATACTCCTAGAGTCCAAAGCAGAGCCTGTCCTGAGATAACAACCTTGGAAGCATAGTCTTCTAATAAAAAAAGGAATTTATTAGTATAAAGTAGGGCTCACAGTCCTCCAAGAAATGCTAGTTTTACCTGAAATTCATAAAACTACTTTGGTGAAGATAAAAAAAGTCAATCCAAAACACTCTTAATAGAATGAGAAAGGCAAAGCTTTGTTTAAAGAAGAATTTAGAGAACTCATTAGACCAAATTTGGCAGTTAACAACAACTTGTAATTCATACCTAAAACCTCTTGTGCTACCATTAGCATCAAGGGCAGTTTTATATAAGGTTTATATAAAGATAAGAGTGTACTAGACCACTGTGCATACAGAAGATGGTTCAGAATTTATATATATAATTGTGTAACTTAAACAAAACAGCACCAAAAAAATTGTTTCTTTTAGAATTGCTTTTAGAATCCATTTATTTTTTAGAGTGGCAGGAAAAAGGCTCTGAAAATGAGGTCTTTTTGGGATGCCTTTATGGTTAAGGCAACCGTTGACTCTATAATGAAAATAAGGAAGAAAACAAATTAATGAAAATACTAAAAGGTTAAGCCATTCAGTACTGCTTCACACTCTAATAATAAAAGCAGCAAGAAAAGGAACAGTATTTTTTATCTGCATGTATTGTCAATGGACTGAGGTTTTACCTATATAGTTGAACTGCCTAAAGAAGAAAAGATGCAGAAATAACACCAGTAATAAAGTGTGAAAGTTTCAAACCACTTTCAGGATGCTTACATCTTAGTTACTCATCTTCAAATTAGAAACTAATTGAATTAAACTAGTGTTACATTGCACAAAATCGAAAATTAAAATGACTTGCAAAAAGTGTGGCTTAGGGAATGAGGCACAGGACTGACTGTTCTGTTCCATGTTTGGGGACATCTTTGTCTTGAGGGTATGGAAAATTTGCTTAAACATTATGAGTTTTTTCTTCCTTGCTTGTAAAACAGGGATAACCCACACCATGCTGCATGAGAAGCACTTGAATAATCAAAGGACTGAAAACATGCAA
Organism: Hafferia zeledoni; assembly: GCA_035583235.1. Taxonomy (NCBI): domain Eukaryota; kingdom Metazoa; phylum Chordata; class Aves; order Passeriformes; family Thamnophilidae; genus Hafferia; species Hafferia zeledoni. The sequence continues at coordinate 53,211,647 of JAWWEV010000095.1, read as the reverse complement.
TAGGTGGCAGGTTGTTATTGCTGTTGTATGCAAGCTGCAGAAATGGATTCAGTCTCAAACCTCCAGACATAAATAATGAATGGTCTTTTAACTGTGTTATTTGGAATACACATTAGTAAATGAAAGCTATAAAACAGTCTGCTGTCTTTTGACATGCAATCTCAGTTTCATCACAAATTTTTTAGAAGGATTACTAAAATATTTTTAAAAATTTGGAGCTGGGCTCATTCACTCAGGACTATCCCTGTTACACCTTAGATACTACTGCATCTGGTCTTGTTCACAGTCTGCGAGTTGCACAGCTCATTCTAGTTCATCCACCGCACCAGATTATGCTCTTATGTCCTGTACTGCAGAACTACAGAAGGACAGAAAATATTAATGAGAAGTTCTTATACTACCTGCATGGGTGGGTCTGAGAAATAGTAATGCTGATGTACGTTCAGAAGATATGTCTTTCAAAAAGAATCATTGAGTCAGAGAGTTAAAGGAGTAAATTTTTGACTCACTTAAAGATTTTGCCACTGCTTGACATAGCAAGTGATTTTTAAAATGTTCTTTTGTACATTTAGAATTCCAGGGAATTAAACTCTGCCATTCATTTCTAGGTAACAAGAGGTAAAAGGTATATCTGTATATATGTATGCACATATATAAGTAAAAGAATTACCAAATGTAATAATAACTGCAGTGCAGAATTCTTCAGAAGGAAAAAAAAGGCAAGCCAAAAGGCACAAAAGAAATGCAAAATATGTCACTAGTATTTTCTACTATATCCATTTACATCTAGCTGCCTGGATTGAGCTACTCAACTTATGAATAAATATGGTTTATTAGCTCAGTAGTTGCAATATACATAAAGTTACTATGCGCTCTACAGACTCAAATGTGCAAAACACCTCATAGGTAGCATGACAAAGAGGGCCTTCTCTGAGAATACCCTACTCTAATACAATGCTTGTCTGAAGATGCTTGATCTCAGTTCTCTTTGAAGTTGTCAGGTGTTGCTGCTGAGCTGTATCATGAGCAGTGGAGGAGACACATCTCAGAGAGAGGCCTTACAGTGCCACAATACCTCACATAGTAAAATCAAGTTCTTGACATATGCCAGACTGAAAACATATCCTTCTGCCTTTATTCCAGCCTAATTTTAATTTGATTTAATCACTTATTCAATTATATGTTAACAAAGTCCGTACTCACTGACCACTCAGTATTCATTGACCACATAGACTCAGTTGCAGAAATATAGTACCTGTGTAAAGCTTCATTGCTAGAGGTATGAAAGAAAAAAAAAAAAAAAAAGCTACTTTTTAGGAGTAGAATACTTTTTTTTTTCCTGACAAAAATTATTTCTAGGTGAACAGTGTGAGCTCATGCTATCAGCTAAGGCTGTAGTCTATGGTTATGTCTGTCATTAGTCTTGGAATGAATGTTGTATTAATACTGCATAACAATGAATAGTCTAAAGTTAAATACTAGCCTGCTGGAAGACTTTGGACTTGAGCTGAGCTAAGGCTTCCCAGTGTGTCAGGCTGTATTTTTGTTTTTATAATAAGCATAAAAAATCCCCTCAGATACTCAGCCATGGGTATTTCTATCTCTATATATGAACACACAGTATATAAAAATATAGTTTGCATTTAAAAAACAGCCTTTTTGTCAGCTCTAAATGAGCATACTGCAGTGATTACAGCACTAATTGCATGGTTAAAAAGAAAATCTGTAAATGTTTCCATCAGACCTTCTGTTTTTCAACTATTTGCTCCACACAGACTTGGACTACAATTTCTTAGCTAAATAGTTGCTTAAAGAATAAACATTGGTGGTTCATACTAAACTTAGTAGGGAGTTAAGCAGTAGCTATGTTTTCCAAGAGTAATATTTCAGTCTTTTAGGCTAAACAAAAAGATAAATCCTACCATTTTCCCCTTTTGTTAGTGAAGCAGTGTCTGCTAGTGTCTGCTAGGAAAAGCAAGAGAGAACTGCATTCCTTTTAAAAAGATTTCATAATTGGGGTGGCTCCTGGACAAAATTGCTGTCAATTGTCAGGGACATCATTCAATAATAATGTTTTGTAAGATATACCCTCTTTTACCATCGTCTTGTTCAGAAGCTTTTGCTGACTATTAATCAAATACAAAAGTGGGAGATTAGGAGAGGAAGCTGGAACACACTTAGAAATACCACCATTCCAAGACTGTGTAAGTATTTCAAGAATGCAATATAGACCACCATTCAAGAAGACACCCAATTCTGAAGTGGGATATTTACATTCATGTAACAACATAGTTGTCTACAAACAGAAGAATGGATTTCCCCATCTCCTTCACTGGAAATTTGGCATCCACAGGTATGGGATCATGGCCTGAATTAGTCAGACATGGATAAGATACCTTTTTGGTAGAATGACATCATCCATACTTCTAAGTCCTTCAGAAAAATGTCAGGAAATAAAATTAAGACTAAGTTATTCATTATGATACAAAGACCTCCTTGAAGAGGAACTACACCTCTACAACACTTATGTTTTTAAAAAATTTATAAAATTGTTTTAGTCTTCTGCTCTGATTTGGTTTTGAGATATTAAAAGCTCCAAAGGTTTAATCTGGCTGGTACAGGGAGAAGAAAGAAAAAAACCCCAAACAAGTGCTTCATATGAACACTCAGAAATACTAAAGGTGTTTGATTTTTAGCACAAAACTGTCAAACTCAAAACTGTAATTAAAGGTGGAAAAAAGCTATATATCTAAAAAAGTAGGAAACTGCTGGAGAGCATTCTGTGAGAACAAATGAAGGTTAAACTTGTCATGAATTATTCACTGAGATATAAACAAGGCACACTAAGAAAGAAGTCTTCTTACTAGCCTTGAGGTGTCAGAGGGTTGGGTGATGATTTAAATTGGTCAGCTAGGCTCCTGCTATAGACAACTCTGATAGGCACTTGCTGGGGTAGTTTGTTTCCATGATTCAGACATCTATTTTAAGACAGACAGAACTGCTTCTCTCAGCTGCCTATCTGTCTTTCTGTGAACTATGACTCCCTGCCTATTTTACACTATAAACCTAGACTTTGAGTACTTGATAAATGCTATGATACTAGCATAAAATATATAAGTTTTATAACATGGAGGTTGGGGGGTTTTGCCACTTCACTCTTTTGTGGTAGTTGACTTGAATGTAGATAGGATTAAAAATTTTCCTTTCATAGAAATGTAAATTTCATATATTTTCATATTTGGCCTCACATTTTATCATATTTGGATTCTGTGAGGTGAACAATGCCAAGACATTACCACCTCAGTCCACATCAAATTATTGTGGTTCAAAAAACTGCACCTCTCAACTCCCACTCTGTCTTCCCTAGAAGAGGGGAAAGCAAAGATATCAAAAGGAATATACATATATATAGTACATCATCTATGCCTACCACTGACAACTCATGTAAGACCTACTGCTCCTGAATACTCAGACATCTGGAGGGGAATATAGTATGTACTGATATTCACTGATTCTAAATTCCCAGTTTAGGACTAATTTATTAGTTCTTTCTTATCTCTTTATTCCATATTTACATGTTTGAATATTTTTTTCATTAAACAAGGTTCCAAGCACAAGAAAAGCATGTTGCAGTATATATCTCAAAGACACCCACAGTGACACTAACTGTAAAAACTAGCAGAGATGAGAGTAGCCAGAAACCTCATGATGTGGAGGGATAAATTGCATAAATTGGGTGCAAGCATTTCAGTATTGTTAATGCACTGCCACACTTGGCACAGACATTGTGCTTATTTCCCCTTTGTCCTTCTATGAGTAAAAGAGATACTTTGTGTGTCATCAAACATGTCACAACTTAGCCTATTCTACGGCTCTCCATAGAGGCATATTTATAGGCAGAACAGCAGTTCTGAAACTGGAAAATTTTATTTTATAGTGGCTAGTGTTTTACTTTCACATACTCCAATGATAGCCTTCTATTCCTTTTTTCTTGATGCTCTACTTCGGTACTTGATTAGCAAAACTACCTCTATTTTTAACACTGAATTCAATCCAGCTAACTTCCTCCTAGATGTTTGCTGAGGTATTAAATGCAGAAGAGAAAATCTTTAACTAACATAACAAGAAAGACATCAAATCTTTCTCTTTCTTGATTTAGGTTGTTCTTTTTTTTTTTTTTTTTTAATTAAAGGCTGTTTGTCAACTTTACAGCATATTGCCTTAAAAAAATAATAATAGAAACACCAAATATCTCAGATTAGAAGGGACCTGAAATAGCATCTAGTTACAATTTCCTTGCCATTGGCAGGGACATTTCCACTGGACCAAGCTACTCAGAGCACCATTCAGCCTGGTCTTGAACAAAGCCAGGAACAGGGCATCCACAACTCCTTTGGGCAGCTTGTTCCATTGTCTCACCACCTCTGAATGAAGAATTTCTTCCTAACATCTAATCTATTTTTTCCCTTTTTCAGCTTAAAACCATCTCCCCTTCTTCTACCACTATGTGTCCCTTTAAAAAGTTGATCTGTCTCTTTTTTCTAATTCCTGTTTTGTACTATAAGGTTGCAGTGTGGTCTTCCTGAAGTCTTCTCCAGGCTGAACAAACCTAACTCTCTTGCCCTGTCTTCAAAGTAGAGGTGCTCCAGTTCCCCGAACATCTTGATGGGCCTCCTCTAAACTCAATCCAACAGGTCCACATCTTTCCTCTGCTGAGGACCCCAGAGCTGGACACAATACTCTGGATAGGATCTCACAAGGGCAGAGGAGCGGAATCACCTGCCTTGACCCCCTGGCCATGTTGCTTTTGATATAGTCCAGGATGTGATGGGCTTTCTGGGCTGCAAGCACACACTATTGGCTCATGTCCAGCTTTACATTCATGAGAACCCCCAAGTCCTTGGCAGGGCTGCTCTAAATGAGTTCTTCTCCCCCTCTGTATTTTTGTCTGGGATTGCTCTGACACAGATGCAGCACCTTGCACGTGGGCTTTTTGAACTTCCTGAGGTCCTCATGGGCTCAGTTCTCAAGTGTGTCCAGGACCCCCTGGATGTTATAACATTGTTCTGTTGTGCCAACTGCACTACTCATCTTTCTGTCATCTGCAAACTGGCTGAGAGTGCACTCAATCCCACTGCCTGTGTCATTGATAAAGATATTTTTAAGATACCCAGACTCAAGACAAGGCCCTGAAGGACACCATTTGTCACCAGCCTCTACCTGGACACGAAGTCATTGACCTCAACTCTCTAACTGCTTCCATCCAGCCAATTCCTTATCCAATGAATAGTCCACCCTTAAAATCCAAGTTTTTTGAGTTTAGAGTTAATGATGCCATGTGGAAATGTGTCAAAATCCTTACAGAAGTTCAGATAGATGATATTGGTGGTCTTCCGCTGTTAAGCATTTAATTTCATCACAGAAGGGTCCCCAGACTGGTCAGGCCCAATTTGTCTTTAGTGAGGCAAATCAGATCATCTCCTTGTCTGGTATGTATCTTAACATTTCTTCCATGAGGATCTGAGTGATGATTTTCCATGAGCCTTTTTTTTTTTTCATTTTTCATGTGGCTTTTTCCTGGGATTTGGAGCTCCAAGGGGCCACTTGGGGGGCCGGGGGGATTTGGGGTCTCTTGGAGGGCTGGTGAGTTGGGGAAGGGATTTGTGGTGGGATTAAGGGTATTTTGGGTGGAATGAAGGGAATTTGGATGGAATTAATGGAATTTTGGGTGGAATTAAAGGATTTTAGTGTGGAATTAAGGGGGTTTGAGATGAAATTAGGAGAGGTTGGGTGGAATTAAAAGAATTTGAGATGGAATTCAATATTCCTTGTGTGAAATTAAGGAGATATTTGTGGAATCTTAAGGATTTTAGATGGAATACTATGGATTCTAAGAGGAATTAAGTTATTTTTGGATGGAACTAGAGATTTGGGGTAGAATTAGGGATACTTGGGGTAGAAATAAGGGAATTTTAGATAGAATTAAAATTATTTGGATTGGAAATCCAAATATTTGGGGAATTTTAGGTGGAAATAATAGAATTTTCAGTGAAATAAATGTGTTTTGTACTGTCCTTGGTCTGTACATTTGCAATGGCAAGTCCTATCTGTTCATTTCCCCAAATCCATTACTGATGTACTACTTCAGATAATTTTCAATTACAAAGAGAAGTCCAAATTGATTAAAAGGCCTGGACTTAACTCTCTCTTTTTCTTAAAACAGAGCACCTACAGAAGAATAACCAGATACCTCTCAGCTTAGTATCTCTTCAAATTTTTACTTTGCTTACTCAAATACAATGAAACCTAAATATTAAATTGTAACTTCTTTGAAGAAATAAGAAACTTCTTTCCACTCTTTTATAAAACAAACAACTAATTGAAAGTACCTTTTCCTCAAAGAAGTTTTTCTTTAGAGGAACATGTTTTTTCAAATATTATAGCCCTTGCATGGTAGCTTTTTAAACAAGTTAGATATATGCATTTTTCATGAAAACATCTACATGGCCAAGACTGTTACATGCTATAAAATACGTTATGTTTCAGTTGTAAAGCAGAAAAGTTAAAAAATATTATGTCAGCTATGAGTCTTGTCCTCTAAAAAGCTATAATTGGATACATTTAAAGATCAGAGATTAATTTGCTCTTATAATAACATTCAGTAATAATTTGTTCATATATCACTCAATGCTTCAATTGTCCTCATAGACAAACCTGACTTGTGTTCTCCTTGAGCTCTGATATATTTTGAAGCCAGAAACTACTCTCTAATCCTAAAAACTCTTTCACACTCAGCATCCTCTCTTCTCATATTTCAACTATGGTGCCCAACTGAAATCTTACTCTCTTCTTGAAGTTTTACTCTGGACCTTTTACAAAGCTAATTTTGTACCCCTCTTGGTTTTTGCATCTTATTTCTTATGCACTATCTTAAATCTATTCTTAAGTAGTTTTAAACACTCTTTATGTTGAGAAGCCATTATGTAGCTTTCTCTGTTAAAATCTTACTTCATTTTACCAAGCCACACTTCTGATAGAATTTACTGATATTCCCATTTAATTAAAATGTTGGAACTGAGCTTTAAAATAGCATTATTTCAGATGTTTTTTTCCATTACAAGAGTAGCACTATCACTTATTCATGCTATCCTAATATGTTTTTAGCCTTGATGCTCCATGTTGGCCAAGCCAGCCTTGCTATAGCTGAGTATCATTGATTTCACTTGGATAATACTTCCCACTGGGCTTGACTGGTATTACTTCTTAGGTAGAAAGATTGACATATCTTTCTGGCTCCCTACTTCAACAGTATAATTTGATTTGTATGTCCCTATGTATGGCCCCTTCTTGTATGAAATTTATACTTTCTACATAACTTCAAATGTTTCCTCTAAGACATTTTCATCTCCACTGTACCTATTATTTTTTTGAACAGTTTACGTTAGTCTGAAAATAAAGACTGTTTCAATCACTGATATTTTGCTTCTTTCTCAGGCATTTTCTTGTTTTCATGCAGACCCTGTGCGCAGGGAAAAAGATCCCAACAAATTTCATATGTCCTTACCTTCTCTTTTAAATTAATCCTCAAAATATGCTCTTCCTAGGATGGCCAGAAAAATGTTCCTGTCTACCAATGGCTAGAGAACAACAATTTGGCCTTCTATTGTGAGTAAAATCCCAAGTTTGTTTTGGTCATGGAAATTTTTCTACTTCAATAGATCCAGATTTACATCTGTCTGCATTTTAGGTTGACTATCTCTTCTTCAAAAACACCTGTTCATGTTGCCTTTCTAATATTGCATCTTATTTTACAAAAATAAGACGCGTATGACTATTGCACACCTTGAATCTGTTTCATGCATGCCTGAAACTTGAGAATATTCAAGTTCAACAGTTCTGCAAGAATTAAATTAATTATTTATTAATTTAAGTCTATGTTGAATGTAAAATTAGAGTGCATATATTATTACAATGTAAAACAATGTAAAATTAGAGTGCATGTGTCCTGTGGTGTAAAGGAGAGCACTCTGGACTCCGAATTCCAAGGTTGTGAGTTCGAGTCTCAGTGGGGACTGTTCCCTGGCAGTTCAAGCCTCCCTGCCATCTGATCCTGTCAGATCTCGGATGCTCAGCAGAGTCAACCCCGGGTGCTGTAGACAGTCCCGAGGACTTTACTGTCACTGTCCAAGCTTGCTCAGCTGTGGCAAATGGACCTTAGGAGTTAAATGGTGGGGCCAGTTCTGGACACCTAAAAATCCACTGCACAGGTTGGAAGGGCACACGCACATGGGGAGAGCCATTCCCAAATCTTCGTTCGAGAAGTCTGGCCATACATACATACATTAAACAATGCTTGATGGTTTGCTTTGTATAAACAATGTCCTTTTGCCAATAGAAGTTTGGAGTATGCTGCATTGGAAAACTGTATTTAATGATTTTAAGGAAATTTGCAGTAAAATAAATATAAACTGCAGCAGTTGTTATTTGAAACTACTCAGTGTATGCAGCATGTATAACAAAATGTGTTCACTATTGGTTGAGAACATCTGGGCTGTATTTCAGTGTGTTTGTATGAAACCTAAAAATACTAGAGTCAGCATTTTCTTTCTACTGTAAGCATTTTACACATAACTTTGAAAGGCATTTCCTTTGGTTTCTCTTATGTTTTTAAGGGAAGGATAAAAAAACCCAGATTCAGTTCCAGAGATAATTTTGAATTATTATTATTTTTTTAATTCCTACTTAAAATTACCTATGACAGTACTGCAAAACAAACAAACAAACAAACAAACAAAAAACAAAAAACCCCAACAAACAAAAACCCCAACAAAAAACCAACAAAAAACCCCCAAAATGTGAAAGTTTACATGAAAGTAGTTGATTCATTTATAGAGAATTTCAGAAAAATCTAGATCTACATATACTGCAAGAGTGAAGTTTTTTTTTCTTTTATATTGATTCACAATTTTAACAGTTCAGAAAACAGTGTTATATTTTATGTTGCAAATGTTGATAAAGACTAGCACTGACACTAAAGGTGACTGCAATAATTCATTTTTAAATGTCCTCATTTGTAGATATATATTTCATAACTGCTATCTGATTTGGACTAGCATTCAAAATACACTGGCAGTTTTACAAATCACAGCAATAAGCACATTACTATCTCTGTAATATGAAGTTACAAAATTCTGGAATTGATTTTTGCTCTTTAATCAATTTCTATATATGTAAATAAGCTCAGTCCTGCAAAGTCAAATCCAGCTGATCAATATCCAGATAAAGTGAAATTTAAGAAGTGAAGAACTGGCTGAGATTTTTTTGCCCTATTGTTTCTTAGCATTATCTTCTGTTACTTTGGACAAGAACACAAATAAGTGATTCATTTTTGCCTTTTAATATTGAAAGAAAGGTCTTGGCATATAAAACCTTCCTCAGGATGTCATTCTTGCGCAGATAAGGATGAGCTATTAAGCTGTTTCTCCTAAAAAGTTCACAATCTAATGCATGTTGCACTGACTGCAGGGGAAAACCTCTGACTTCTTAAATGTTGTTTTAAATTGTAAATAACAGTAGTGGTGAATTTAATAATTTTATGAACATTTTAAGCTTAGTTATCTCTTTCTTTCTTGTCCAAACAGAGTCCTCCAGGCAGAGTGGTAGAAGGTCCTCTAACACCAGGTTTGCATCTGCACTGTGTTTTTCCTTCTAGCATGGCAGCTTTCCCACTCAGGTTCTCTATTGCTTACTTTCTTTATGACCCTTGGCCAGGTGATCCAGAAATGTCATAATTTTAGAGAAAACTCAAGCAGAAATCTTTATCCTGAAAAAGTTTACAGAGAAGATTACATCAATCACTGATTTTGACACCATTCTTTCTCAGAAAGGCATCTAAAGAAAATACTCAAGAATGTTTCTAATATTTCATAAATTTTGAACTACCTGGAGAAACAAAAAAGCATTATTTTAATTCAAGTAAATGAGAAACCCATTTAAAAGCTATGGTTACTAGAATTATGATCACATTTCTCAGCTTTACAGCACATTATGGATTCATGTACTCTTGTCTGAGGATATCCATGGGGTTTTTTGGTGTTTTTTTTTTTGTTTTTTGTTTTTTTTTTTTAATACAGAACTCCCTCTGTGCCCAGTCCCTGTAAATGAAGTAGGAAGATCTGTGGCTGCCTTACTCACACAGACTTGAATCAAGCTGCACATCTCTGATGTCTTGGAGGTCTCAGGGAGAACCTGAGCTCTCAGAAATGCAAAGTACCTTCAGCTCAACTCATTCACAACTTTGATAGGGATGACAATTTCTTTCTGAACTGTAGCTATTTGCATCAAAACAATCCCTATTCTTAAATTCTAAAAGAATACAGATGTCAGAGAAGGATTGGTTTTGTTTTCAAAATAAAACAGGGTGAGCTCTGTTCTTCTAAGATCTGAATACAAGTTTCAAAAGTGTAGATACTGTCAATTAAACTTGTAGTAACGGAATAAACCAGAGTTGAAACATTAATTTTTAAAGTTCATAACCAATGGAAGATATTTACAGAGAAGTCATATTTGCAGAAAAATATCTTTCAAAAAGTGATTAGACAATATTAGAAAAAAGAAACAAAGGATATGTACAGAATCCTGTCATCTAGATGAGTAACAAAAACCCTAATATGAACTAGAATCAAATTTTTAATCTAACTCTGTTCATTAATTAGACCTAGAGAAAACCAAACCAAAACAGTACTTGAGAAGAACAAGATGTGAGAAACTACAACAGATCAGTGGAACCCAAAAAGAAAGAAGCAGTATCTATAGAATAGAAAGTGACCAGTGGGAGGGTGAGGAAAATATAAGATTGAAAATAACAACATCTCTGTGATTTTATTAATTCTAGGGTCCAGTAAAATGACAGCTTTCAGTTCCTGGTCTTGTCTTTTAAATATATTGCTAGATGTTGTTTTTGACCTTCCTCCATGGTTTCAGAAAGATTTATCTAGACTGCAGAACTTGATTATTTTGACTCACATTGTTTCTATGATGACATCCAGTGCATGGGATGAAGTATATTGCAGTGATGAGAATCCATGAATTTTGCTTAAAAAAATAAAAGATACTGGTTGAGGTGGCTTTGGAGATAAAATTGAAATTCTCAAAACATGAAAAAATTAAAACACTCTTTGTGTGTCTCAGGCTTTTGCTTTTAAGCCCTGTCAAACCCTTCTGATTTGGTTTTGCTTTGTTTTCCAGAAAATGTAGTTTAAGATAGGCCTCCTTCAACTCAGTATACTAGTATATCTAAGGGGTTAACAGAGCATTAGAGAGAAGAATCTGTTGCTCTTCACTTGGTAGTTATAACACTTAAAAGAGTAATGTTATCCCTAAAGTGGAAAATATGGCACATATTAAAAAAAATATTAATAATACTACCACTACTACACAAAACCTAACTTTAAAATAACATGTTGCAATAGTACTTTACTTACTTTACTTCAGTTTAGACCTCGGATCTCAGTTCTGCCCCTATTGTTTGTTTTCTTATTCATGTCTGAAATCAGTCTGGGATCTCTTTCAGGCTCAGCTGATGAGCCATTATTTCTGAACAACTAAGCCCTGCTGCAGCAAATATGGCTACTAAGTACACAAAGGGCTATTTAACTGCTCGATATATTTGGTTTACATGACAGATTTTAGATACACATACCAATTTTTACTGTGTTGCCATTGATGTATAAATTGAAGTTGGTGATTGCTAATAACACTTTCCTGCCTCATTTTGCATTATAACTTCAGCAAACATCATATTTAACCAATCAGTAAACTGATGTGTTATTTACAGTGTTAGAGAAAGAAAGCACCACCAATAATTTATTGTGATACTTTTGTTAAAGTCAGTTTGCAGAAAGTGTAACATAAAAAACTTCATCAAACAAACATGGTTCTAAATTTTTGTTTTAAATACATGTAACCAGCAGCAACTAAATATAAGTTAAATAATGAATAATGAACCAAAGCATTTGCAGCATAATTAACCAGGTTTGTACTTGAAGGAACAACTAGAGATGTTGTTCACATCTTCAGAGGTGTATCTTTGTTTATATGTGCTCTGCTGTCACTTACCTCTCTCAATATATAAAAGTTAGAAATATATCTAACACTCAAGCATTATCCCCTTGAATTTCATGTTAACTGATACTCCAAACCTCATGCAGTCCAGGTATTTTCCTTGATTTTAATCAATCTGGATTATTTATCATGGTATGTAATTTTCCTCACAGTCATCTCAGCAAGATGTGTTCAGTTCAGTTAATTTGGATCTTGGAAAGCAATTTTCCCTGTAAATTTACTGGTATAATTAGCACGAAGTTGAACTAAATCAGATTTTTTTTCCCCCTGACCATTATTTTATATTTTTTTATTACTTTATATATGAAAAAACTCACAAACCATGCAATTCTCAAAGTTGAATCAAATTAAATAGATGTCCAAGAGCCACTTCTTGAAATTATTTTTCTTTGCTTTTGTCTGTCTAACACACCGGTGGACAATAACTGCAGTGTGCTACAAAAGACAGTTCATGAATTTGAGTGCATACCAAATTATAGATAAAATTTATGGGTTTTTTCTGCAGTGTACTTGGCTACTGATCAGGAATATTCAATATTGAACAGTGTCCTAAAGCTGCACTACACTGTCTAATTTAACTAGGCCACCAGAATTTTTTCTTGTGTTAGAGAGGCAAAAAATTGCAAGTTTTGTCTTTGAGCTAAAAATGGAAGGGAACAACAACTTCTTCTTCATCAGCAAACACTAACTCTTTGTACCATATCAGAAGGACTGAAGCTTAAATACAAAGTTTTAAGATGTTTTACGTGAAGCTAATTTTGCAGCAGTAACTAGTTCACTTTAGAGCAGTTCAGAGAGGGAGGAGCTCAAACAGTATTACTAATGCTTGAAAGTGTACAGACCTAGAGCACATGTGGAGCAGGAATGTTATTTTGGTCCTATGAATTGATATTCCAGGAAGTAATAGTACTTGCAGGCCACTTTGGTGATCTGGATAGTAAGGTGGCTAAGTTTGTAAACTAACTTTCCAGTAGCATTGCTTAAATAGCATTTCCTTAATTAAAAAGTTCTTAAGAGAGTCTTTCACTTTTTGCCATATTTTTTGGCTAAATTTAATTGACAGAGGCATTGATATGTAATTTACAAAATTCTGAATATTTGCTAAGAAGTAACACAAACAAAATCTTTGATAGTTATACTAAATTCGCTATGGTAGATTTGTTTTCAAAATAAATAAATTCTTCTGCAATTACACTGGTTGTGAGAGATACAGAACTGATAACAATGTAAAAATTTTAGAAATATGGTCTGAGGCTGGAAAGAGGAACTTTATTCATGGCAACACAACTGTCCTACCATATTTGTCTATGTCAGGGATTAGTCAAAAAATTTTACCTTGAAAATTCTAATGAAGATTTTATATGAGTCTAATTTACATCTGCACCAATATGCCACTTGTTACTGGCAACCTGAGATGGCTCTGACCTATGCCTGGCCACTACACAAATTATTGGGTTTTTATCACATAAATATTTATAATCAGCTAATTTATATTAATTATGAAGGGGAATGCATATCTTGATTTCTTGAACTCAGTGAAGGGCATCCTTGACGGTAACTCAGCAGGGCAGAGTGTGACTCTCAGGAACTCCTGTTTCCAAGGAGCTCCAAATCCTGTTTTTCTAAACACAGGTATGTAAGGGGGGTATTTTTAATTTAGGTGATCAATGGAGCTTAGAGGAGTGAGAGGTAGTTATAATATGATGTAACTGTGTGGTCTCTTGTAACACTAGCAAGACACTGGATGTTCCCTGTTATCAGGGCTGAGTTCCTCTCTGGCTTGGCCCTACACAACAGGATAGATAAAATGCCCTTGTAAAACAATGGTAGAGGACATATAAAAGGGTGAGGAAACTGATGATTGGAAGAAGATTATAAGGGCAGGGGTCTTACACCCCTTACTCTGCATCAGAGCGTGCACAGACGGTTGCCATTATATAATGAATAGGCGGGTTTTGGCTGCTGCCCAGGTATCACCGTATGCTATGTACTGGCCCTATGTGGCACAAAAAAGAGCTGACAAAATGGGAAAACCAGGACCAGTGGGCTGAGCAATACCTATCTTTCCACCAAGACCATGTAGGCTCCATGGGGATGCTCACTAAGCATGAGTGCCAACCAGCTGCTGCTGATCATGGTAGTCCTGGCCTGCCTGCCAAGTAAGCATCAATGATAGGAAGCAACAACTGCAGCAGCAACTGTTTTGTATTCTTTTGTATCTTTTTATTAAGTGCTGCATCTTTTATTCTCTTTTGCTAGCTGATATTGCAATAAAAGCTGTTCGTAGTATTGTATGACTGCTTTACTTGTCTTTATTCGGGACTTGTATCCAAAATGAACTAATACAAGGCATTATAGATCAAAAGGCTCTAGGCAGCTGGGAAACAACTTCTCAGCCTGGCAAAAGGGAAAAATGAAAAAAATTGAGCTGCAACATATTGATGTAGTTTTTGCTGCTGAGAGAATAGACAGTAGTTGTACGTCACTGTCGTACTCTGCCTCTTTCACGTGCATACTTTTCTCCCTTTAACAGTTCCTTCTTCTCTCCTTTCTACTCTTTGGCCCATATTTTCCTGTCATGTTGCCAAATAAAACCTGTATATCAAATCTGTAAAAGTTAATTCTGTGACTCCTCTGAACTTTCTGTAGTTAACAATTTTGCAGATGTAAAATAATATCAGACTTTCAAATTTTAACTAAAAAAGGTACTGACAAAGCCTAGAAAAACAACTAGATCCTTAGAAATACAGAAAATAAAGACAAAATTTTCCTTATCTTCCTGTCAAGTGTGAAGAGAAGAATTTTTTTCCATAAATGTCCTATGAACAAAGTGTTAATCTACTAATAGTAAATCAAATCCTAGTGTTCATACATATGCTTAGTGACACAACAAACAGGAAAGTAACTATAGCAGACAATTTTTTAGCCTGAAATAAATTCCTCAAATGTGGCAGAAATTCTACAATAACTTAAATTAAGGAATAGGAATAGAAAACATAATGAAAAACAAGTACTTAGGATATATGTAAAAATATTGAATACAGATGAAGTACAGATGCAAAAATTATTTAAGAAAAGAAATCTCTTTCCCTAAGACTATAGAACCATAACATCTTTCTAACATTATACTCATATTTCACTTTCATCAAGTATCCAGCGTAAGTACAAAAATGATGCTGCATCGAAGTTAAGATAAGCACTGTAGGACTTTAAATGCAGATGCCCAAGAATGCTTTGCATTGTTACTGCAAACTGTATTACATTGCTTTACATTATTTCCCAAACTCCAAAAGTGGCTATTTTGAGGGAAGTGAATTTGCCTGTAAACCCGAAGATCTGGCATGAACACGTACATATCTTACTGAAACGATGCGTACTTGGAAGGAGTTTTATCCTTTTATAGTAACAGAGTGTATGACATTTAACAATGAATTAAATATTCCAGGATCAAATAAATGTATTGTACCAAAAGAAAATGTTATCTAAACCACTTAGAAGCATCATATGAGTAAATATTTATGATAAATTGCTAAAATAATAAATTTATGTCTCTTTATCAAAGTTATGAATCTTTAGTAAACTGGAGATCCATTAAACTGTTCTGTACTGCAATAAATAATTTTAAGTGACATCCTCTGACTACATTT
Organism: Hafferia zeledoni; assembly: GCA_035583235.1. NCBI lineage: Eukaryota > Metazoa > Chordata > Aves > Passeriformes > Thamnophilidae > Hafferia > Hafferia zeledoni. Next base: position 53,195,877 of record JAWWEV010000095.1, on the reverse strand, counting down.
TATCCTCTTCATTTAACTTACATTAGCTATTATAAACTATGACCAAAACAACATATTAATTCAAAATGAATGATCCAAATGATGAAATATCTACTTGGCCAGAGATCAAATGGTTCTTTGAAAAGGTGAAGAGAGTGCAAATTCAGCACATATTTCTTTCAGTGGAAAGAGAAAACACTTTTTCCAGGACTGTCTGCTGCTTTCCTTACATCTTAAAACCATTGCATTATACAGCTGGTAAATATACAGCTTGAAAGAAAGTCATGTGAGTTTTGCATTGTAACATTAGTCTGGATGAATCCCTTATACTGACACATAACAACTCTCTGCTTTGAATTCCAGAATAGGAGCTGTCTCATAAGAAGCATTCACACCTCCACTCTGTCCAGTGACAGTAGAATTTTAGATAACTAAAGTTTTTATGTTAGAAATGTCAAAGTCATTCTATCCTGCCCTGCTAACCTCTGAAATGTTATTTCCAGTCTTACAGGCCGAGTATTTTCCTTAAAACTTCTAGAGTCCATGTTTTAGATGAAAATCTCAGCTGCATTGTAAAAAAACCTCCCGGTTTTTCAGGTTTTGGTAAACCCTTCTGGATTTAATCTTGAGGAAACAAGAAAGGAAAAAAGAAGGACTTTTAAAAGTCTTTTAAAACAAACTCTTGTGATTCTTCAGGACATAATTAAAAACAATTGGATTTAACCATACTGTAATATAATCATGTAGAAAATAATACAGTCTTGTACAAAATTGTGATCAATCTATTTTAATGCAGGAAAAATGGAGTAAACCCTTCCTGATTTGAATGTTTCTGTGGACAACTTGATCTCTGGAGCAAGGACCTTTCCAGAAGAGGATTTTGGCTGCTCACATTCTGCTCCATGGGGTGGGAGAAGCATTATTGTCATGTCAGCTAGTCACAATTCACCAGCTGGAAAGATTCCTGGACTGTTTTATTCACTCTGCAGATACAACTAAATAAAAAACAGAGCCTTCACATCCTCACACCCATTAAAACCAGACCAGCTAGCACTTTCAGCCAGCACCAAGCTATGTCAAAAAGATTTTACATTAGATATTTCCAGAAACATACAGTTTGTGACGTTCAGCATTGATAAGACAATCATATAATTGTACGACTATATGTTTAACAGACACTAACTGGATTACTACATATTTCTATTTAAATTTTACACAGATTTGTAGGCTAATATTTGGTGCATTTAGAAGTCCAGAATGAGAATTATGCACAGTATCATTAAAATTGTATGACTTTTAATAAATTTCTAATAGGGATAGCCAAGCAGAAAGGACTGTGACAGCAAATTTTAAATCCTTTGTGGATCTGAGAGGTATCTATTTCTCTGCATGTGAGGATGAAATTTTCTCAGTATCTTGAAACAGATTTTTAATGACATTACGCTACATTTTGCTACTGGCCCCACCTACAAATTAGTATACAATCTGTTTTATGTCATTTGTATTCTTATCTGTAAACAATAAGTATTATTTTGGCAATAATGTGTGCTTGTATTTGTATTATAAAACCACTCTGTCTAGAATTCCTTCTGTTTACTGTAATCCCAAGCAGAGTCTATCAGAAAACAGAACCACACTTTTTTTTTTTTGCCAAATTTGGATAATTCTCAAAATACGTCACGTTCCATATTCCTATTTACACTGCACAGTGTCTGTTATGTGGGAGACAGCTTAAACAAAGACCTGCCAAGAGGAGACAAGGAACAAACAGATTTTGTCACTAACATACTCATTAAGACTGCATGATTCCCTCATTAAGGGAATCATATAGATTATAGGTTTAATGTTAAGAAATTACATTGTCTCATTTTTTCTCTTTTTTTCTCTCCTTTTGCTTTTTTTCTTCTTCTCTTTTTTTCCCCCTCTCTATTCGCATAAATCAGCATTTTATTTCAGAAGGCTGACATGATTAACCACACATGCTAGTGATGCCTAATCCTGCATAAGGCTTTCAAAACAATATTAGTGGAGATAGGTAGATAGATAGATAGATAGATAGATAGATAGATAGATAGATAGATAGATAGATAGATAGATAGATAGAAAGTAGAGTAGTCCCTTTATTAGAAGCTTCCTAGTGCACAACAAAAGTATGATCATGTGCATCAGCCAAATGTCACAGTTTTTATAACTCTCATTAAGTAACATATTTGATGACTATACCCAACCCGTGGTACCATTTTCCACTGGTGTCTACCCTCAGTCCTCCTCAGAATTGCCCGTTGTAATCCCCCAAAAGGGCTCTGAGCTTACTCTCCTGTTTTGACTACAAGTTGTCTTATTGTCTCAGTTAGAGTGCTTGCAAGTATTCTTTAAAACAGCATGTTCTTGTGTCTAACAGAATTTCAGAGATGTGTAAGAAAATGTTCAGAAACTTCCAAATGCCACTTAAAATGTGAGAGACTTAGAACTTGTGTAACTCTATAAAAATCTATAAAAGGCATATTAAAATCCTTAGGCATCACTAGTGCAATGCAAACTTCCTGATTCTCGGGTGCGAATGGCACTTCTGTTCAGAAACCCATTGTCTGTAGGCATTGCATGACAAATGCAAGGGAATGTTTTCCTTACACATTTCTTAAAAGAAACTTAATTTTCTCCTTTGTCATCAGTAGAAGCCTAACTCTGTGGATTTTACTTCTGCTTTAGAGACATACCCCAGTTTCCAAATTATCAATTTGCTGACTATTCAGTCCCTGGTTCAGTAGAGTGTGAATGATGTTGAAACACTTGGCTTGGCTTCTAGTGCATGATATAAAATAGACAAACTTTCTTGCCTGAAACAGCTGACTCCTCTGATTTTCTCGTTTAATGCTTGCAGGACCATATTTATGTTTTCTTCTTATGTCATGAGGAAGAAGAGTAAAAAACATCAAAAAATTATGCAATTGGGTGGTTACCAAGAAGTTTAAATAGGTTTCACATTGTTAGAAAAATCAAGTGAATTCAAGAAAACATCCACACCTATTCCTGCCATATGAATTAAGGTAGAAAAATGCATCAATTTCATAGCGCCACATGATGCTACTGCCTTACACCAGACATGTCTAAGCATCAGATTCTGCTCCATCTGCAATATTTTAATTGGCAATTGTGATTTTCCAGGAATTCCAGGTATTCCATGTGTTGCAGTATTGCCACACTTCTGTTTATCAGAAGACAAATTTAGCTTTAAATGGAACAGAAGATATTAAAGTATTTCTAATTTGAAACCAAGAAACAAACAAAACCCCAAAACCATAACTAACCACAAAACAAGCTCATATACTGTTCCTCCACCTTGGAAGGAGTGAAAACTTCAACCAGCCAGCCATCTTCCTTGTGCACACATAAAATGATCATAAATAAAAGCAGGTAATTCACTATTTAAGAAACTATCAAATTTCCCTTTGAGCATAAACTCCCTGTTTTCTCTGCAAGTGAGCATCTTCTCACAGCAGATCTGATGTGGGCCAAATATAATTCCTGACATAGCAGGAGGAAAGAAATTCATCACGTTTTCATCAACCTGCTCAGGTGCTTTTGTTTGATACTAGTACTTCTATAGCGGCTTATAACAGGGCGCATAGTTGTGTCTGGAAAAGAGCTTGGTGAAGGAAAAGGTGCTTCCAGATAGTGTCATGACTACACTGAAATATCTGGCATGGCTCACTTCCCAGCATCTCCCTGTTAAGTTGAATTCACAGGGTAACTCATAACATTTATTAGAGTAATACATATGTAGCTTCAGCTGGAATAATATTTTATTTATTTGTTTTATTTGTCTCTCTGCTTCACCTACATCTGCTATAGGAAAAAAAAAAAAAAAAAAAAAAAAAATAACAAGAGAGAAATAAAAAGGAAAAGCCTCCTGTTCTCCATCTGGAGGCAATTATATCCCAAATAGTTTTGCTTTTTTTTTTTTTTTTTTCCCATTTTAGGTCTGTTTGCTAGCTAAATAAATTCAGCTAGCGTTAGCAGGAGTTTGTCTGATCCTGGTGTTTGTTCAACTGTGTCATTTACTTTTACAACTTCGACAGATATTTGTACCAAAGCCTGTGAAAGCTAAGCCTCTGAATAGCTAAGTATTGACTGGAAATGTTGCAAAGGTAAAATAAATAAAGAAAACCCAAGTTCATGTGGACACAAAATAAAGTAAGTGCTCTGTATTCAGCTTCTTCCTGGAAGACTTCTGATGGTTTGTACATTTCAATGTAGGATATACTGTTTATATAGTATACATATGTAATGATAAACTGTATGGGTACACCAATGAGAAGCATCTGTCTCCTTCTGCTGCTGAGACCCCTGATTTCTGCAGTTACAGAATCTGGCAGGTTTCCTGAAGGACTTTCTGACCTCCTAACAGGTCAGAAACAGTATCTTCCTGAAGAAGAGAGGCTTTGTAAAGGAATAAATAATACTTTATATTTCATTATCTTAAAAAAAAAAAATGTTCTTCTTATAGAAACTTGTGTAAAACTGGCTATTCATAACAAAGGTTTGTTCGAGTTTTTTTTTCTTTAAAAATGCAAAATTTCCAGTGAGATTGACATTCCACCTCCTGAAATGATCCCTGTTGCCTTTACTTGATATTGTGCCTTTGTAAACTTCTTTCAGAGGAAAGAGAATTGGGAGAGATGAAGAAAAAAAGTACATAATAATGGAAGTAGAACTATCCCAACAGTGTTAAAAACACTGAAAATTTAGTCTGGCCAGGACAGACACTACCAGGTATGTAATGGAATGGGAGGTTATTGCTCATGACTCAAAATCAGTTAATTAGCAAATCTGTTAAACTACATGAGAAATGAGATAGAGCATAATAATAGAAATCGCGTAATGGAAATGTTATTATTTTTCTGTGAGAACAGGAATTCATCTAGACCATGTGTCCTCATCAGAACCTCTGGGTTTGCTTCTAGTCACTGCACTAGAAAGAGCACTACAATAGGAGGAGAGGTTAAGAGATTGGCAACATGAATGATAAGGACACAATTTTTTTCCATGTGAAAACATTAGTTAGAAAGCTGATGAAAAAAGGGTGGTTCACAAATATATAAAACAACAAACCTGTTAGCAACATAAGACCACAATACTACTGAAAATGTTTCACGGCAAAAATCCTGACAAAGATCAAGAGCTGGATTCCCTTGCATGGACTACCCATGTAGTGAAGTATAACAGTGTCTCTACTGCTAAGGACACCAGACTGGTGTGTGTGCCAAACCCTTCTAGGTGGGCAAAAGTCTGTATTTTTTTCCTCTCTTAATTTCTTTTATTGTCCCACAAAGAAAGGTGTATTAGAGCATTAAATTACCTTGTAGCATATTGCAGAATTTTTCAATTAACACTCAAAAATTGCTTTTATAGAAACAAGGGAAACACAAAATGACTTGTAGATAATTAGCTGTTTCTAGGGCATAGAAATAAATTGTATTTACTAATTTCAGTAAGAAATATCAGTTTTCTATTAACAAATTTTTCTATTCAGATCCACAACAGACATAAGCAAATTCTAGAGTGCCATAAAATAAACATTAATATGTTACCCTTTTACTACCTTTCTCTTTTTTTAATAAAGTATCTAGAAATTAATTACAGATTTGGACATGGTACATGCTGAACTTGCGTCAGCTTGTTCCTGATGTATTTGGTATCAGATTGAATGATAGATCTATTTATAGCACTCCTAGAATTTGTGATACATCAGGGAATTCAAAGTCAGATACTTCTGACATTAACATAAATATCCATGTACATCTACAATTTGTAAATCAAACTGAGTATTTCTTGGTGTTTATCGTTAGTGTAATCTTATTCTGCATCCCAAGAAATGCTAGTGTCTCCTCCTAACATAATTTGGAAGGCTAGGGCTTTGTGGGACTTGTTCCAGACACGCACAGCAAAGCCCAACCATTTATTTTCTGCAAACCGTAGCAACAGTAGTGGTCATAATTTACTTCACTGCATAAAAAGGACTGTTTCTTGTGGTTATTCATAGACATTCTGGCTTCAGCTGTTAGAACATATTTAAACATAAATTGGAAACCACTCCATTTTGATAAAAGACCTATAGATATACTTCATTTTTTTGTTTATTTCACACTAACTAAATCACTTCGAAGGCTGTCACAAGAACCAAAAAATCACACTGAATAAACTCTCAGGTAACATAATCCAAAGTAGCAATAAGAAACTTGTCCCACTGTGATAGCCTCACTCAACCTACCTGTGCGAGGATCAACCATACTGCAGAATTTTTAAGTAAAAGCTGAAACTTTTAAACATATTACTTCTCTGCAGTTTTTTTTCCTGATTTTTCGGACCTGTGTAATTCACTTGAACATACTCTCCTAGTGCTACTTAATCTAACTTTCAATACGTTTTGCTATTTTTTCTATTTTTCTCAAGATTTCAAATCAACATCACCAAGTGTCTGAATTGGGTATGATGATATTCTGGCATGCCAATTTCTCTAAAAGAAGTCTGAGTGAGGTTCAAAACATCATTTTAGTAGTGGTATGACATTCTAAGAATTACAGAATTTCTTATCTGAATATTAAATCAAATGTGTGATGCATTACATTCACTAGAAAAGTCCACACTTAGACATTCCAATATTTAATTTCTCAGAAAATGTTAAATGAATCATCAAAAAGAACCAAGACAGTTCCAATGTGCTGAGTCTTTAATCCCTAATAAATAAAATAATAAACTCTAATCGGGTTTCTATTTCCATTTCATTACTAGTCTTGTAATAACAAAAACTTTAGAATATTACACTCTGCTCACAAATAGAGCTTTGACATAATTAAGAAACCCCATGAGAGAAGGGATTCCTGAAAACTGCTCTTTAAGAAAGATATTCCACTTTCCAACCCAGCTCCCAAGAGTTTAGTGGCTTAGAGTACAGTTTTCTGGCAGGGGAGAATCTGCCTCCTTATGTACGAGTGCTGTGAGCAGCTGGCGGCAGAAGTGGTATTGGCAGTAGCTTGAGCCTCATGACTGTTCCTCTAGTCCAGGGAAATATGCCAGATGGCAGCCAAAGAAGAAAAACAGAAAGAAAGCAGAGGAAGAACAAAAGAAACTCACATAATCCAACAAAGAACCTTTCTTTCTCTTCCCCATGAAGGTACAAGTGTCATGATCACTGTCTCAGGAAGTGTGTCTTCGTAGCTAATTAAACTGAGATATAATTCTGACATTGCCTTAATTTGGTAAACATTGATGATTTGATTATTGAATTTAATGCATATTATTGCCAGTGTCATTTCTCTATAACACTCATTCTACTTTGGACCTTATCATCTCTACAAAATTCTCTCCACAAAGAGGTTTTACTCAGCAGATAGTCACTGTGAGTTATTCACAAATCCTTCATTATAGAAAAAGACATAATGACCAGCCAGACAATCAGGGCAGATCCTGCTGCCTCTAAGGAATCTTCTTAAGTGATCCTTAGGACCTGTCATTAAGTCTGGGAGATATGAGTCTTTATTATCTAGCAGGATTGAATGTCATACGTTCTTATTTGTGTATCTCAGTTAAGTACAAGAAATTTTGATAGGTGCTTTAGTGCTTCTTCATCCATGCATGACAGCATTAGAGGTCATGAAGAAGGCTTCTCTCTCCATTTGTTCTTCAGAAGTCTCAGGAGGCTCTGAAGCATAACTGCTATTCTTAGGACTTAGTTTTTACAGTCACATCTATTGCTATTTTCTGAGTAAAGCAAAATGCAGCAGGAAACAGGATTCCTGTCTGCATTTCAGGAAAGGATGTGTACTTCAGTTTAGAGACTCTAAAAAAAAGGGAAAGAAAAAAAAAGAGGTGAGGTGGAAGAAGCAAAAGCAAAAGAGGAGATCTTATTTGTGGCTTCTGGAAACTCGATGAACTATTCTGCTTGCATTGGAGCAGACTAGTCATCTTCCAGAGAACAGGGTGGGCATACTTCCCTACAAAAATAAGCCTCCTCCTCAACTCTGAAAAAAGTTAATGGAATTGTGAAATGTTTTGGTGGTCTCCTGAGTTTCCTTATCCATTAAGTACCCACTCCTGCTCTACATCTAATGCTGTGAATGCTTGCATTTCTGGTGTATAGTGAATCATTAGTGTATCTATCAACTTTTTTGGTCTACTTTCCTCTTTTTGTTCAGTACAATTTGGTGAGAAGTTAAGTTATGGTTTATTTGATGAGACAGGCAGAGGAGGAAGAACTCTAAGGGACTGCATTGGATTCCAGCTCTTCTTTAAAAATTTGATTGTTTTAAGGCATATTTTTTCCTGTACTCTCAGAAAACTTGTGTTAGACTGGGTCTTCCACCATCTTCTGAGAGAAGCAACCCCCAGCACTTGCTGATCAGCAAAGACACTCCATTCATTATTTGGCTATAAAAGCACATTAATTATTTGATATAAAGGAGTATCAATGTATCAGAGACTCTACTAGAAATGAAATATGTAAATAAAACCATGATGGCCTATTTAATCAATAGACTATGAGTGTTTCACAGAAGAAACAGTCTGTGTTTTCCCAAAATGTAACAAAACTAAAATCAAAATTACAGACAACTTCACAACTTAAATGATTTGCTAAAAAATGTTTATCATGGAAAGCCTGAATGGTACTGTGAGATACTCAGTTTTAGAAATAAAGATACTTGACATCAGATGGTTGAGTAATGTGAGCAGAACTGTCAGTTGACATAAACAAGGTTATTAAATTACATAGGCTATGAGTACTGTAAAATTTTGTAGTGGATTTCTAAATATAACCTACAGTGTGAATGGAGCCATGGCAGTGACCTGGCAGCCTGTATATATTAAGGATTTTTATTTCTCCTCCTTATATGTATATTTAAGAACTTATATTTAAATTAAACAGTAGCAACAAATATGGCTCACATTAAATACAACTTAGACCCATTTCTTATGAAACTATCTTCAAACTCACCTTAGTCCTTTAAAACTCCTGAAAAACAAATATGTAACACTTTTTCTACAGTAAGACAAAATTCATTCACATATCTGAACTTCAGATAAGGGTCCCTTTCTTTCTATTTTTATTAGCAACTTCTAAGAATATTTCCACTTTGTTGGATGGAAAATTAGACAGTGTGCTGTATATACATGTGAAAAATCAAATTAAGCAGATCCTATATTGACATGCTACATGAAATGCTTTTATTTTTGCTTTTAAAACACTGATATATAAACAGTTGATATAAATTTTTAAAAGAAACATAATCAGCTTTCTTTAAGCAAAAAATCCATGATAAGAAGATTGCCTTAAGAAAGTCTCAACCAAATTATATGATCTAATTTTGGACTGATCCTAACTTTTTATTCTCTATTTAAATACATTTACTGTTATTATTGTTTTTGTTATGAACAGCCTAGCTTTTCCAAAAGAAAATGTTGGGATAAATTGGGCTGTACCTAGCCAGGTTTTTTAACACTATTCATCTATACAGTGTTTCTATCAATAATCCTACATAAAGAATTTAACTTCTTAGCCATTTGGTATTGTACGTGTGTTCAAATAAATGTGAGCATTGTATCAAATACAATTAAAAAGTTATCATTGACATGATACACATTAATTTCCTCAGTAAATTAGAGGATCTTAGAAATTTTATATTTGAAAATGCACAAGCATCTATTACAAATTAATGCAAGGAAGCTGGAAAACAAATATTGGTTCAAAAGCAAAAAGTAATGCAATAAATAATGGAAATCATATTTCGCTACTGCTACTTTAAAATAACAGTTAATGAAAAAATAGAATCTCTATTTTCGTCATTGCCCTATTTACTTTCAGAAATGTTAACCACAAAAATAATTTTAAAATACAATTTTCTGGCAAAAGCCTCTCAACCATAGATATTCATTCATGTTTGGTAAGCTCTATCAGTGTGTCATATTTTTAATTAAATACAGCTATTTATAGTAAGCATTGAGAAAACTTAGAATTAATATTTTCATAAGAACAGTGACATAAATGTTAATCTACCTCCCCAATTTGGAGTGCAAAATAAATTCAATTTTATTATTTACTTGAAAAGTACATCTTCATACACTTTCATGGTCATTTATTCATAATGTTTTCCATTCACACAGACACAAGACCTATTTTCATGATATCCCATGTTCAGCAATGTCATTACGAGCTCAAGAGATTCACAGTTAATACAAGCCATTTCCAAATTTTAATATACTATAATACTATAGAAGAATAAAAAAGAGCCACAGTTGCAACTATTATCACTGTGAGTTACACTGTAAGCCACTAGAAGTACCTGTAGGACTTCAGAAAGCGAAACCTCATGTTATTTCTTGGAGATGGACGGGGCATACATGCTCCAAAAGGATCCCACGGAAAGGCCATTGGCAAAACTAATTCTAAAATTGTCTAATAATTATATCCCTGATGGGACACAGCACAGTTGTGCTGGAGGTGCCCTGTACTAATCATGAAGCACTTGTAACTGTGTAAGGAACTGTCCTTTTCCTTTGGTATGCTTTGGCAGAGATGTGGCTGGCTGAGAGCACAGGCTAAAAGGATAACTGGGATTTCCTGCTGCATGAGGCTTGCCCTTTGCATAAACATCTCCTATATTCAGAGCTCTTATCGCATTATTCAAGTGAGAACTATTATGGTAAACCCTTAGATAGTTATAGCAGCCACTAAAGAGCACAGAGCCATGGAGTTAAGGCAGACCATAAATAGCCAATGCTCTGATTGCTCACTGCTGCCGAGACAAAACCCTTCAAAATGTTAACAGTCCATTAAAAGTATTTGTAATATGGATTATATTTGAACAACCTGTTCTGACTGGCATCAGATAGCTACAGAAAATGGAGAGAAAAAAAAAAGACAGACAAAAAAAATCCCAAATCAAAATCTGCTTGTGTATCAGCGTGTGGCCAGAGTACAGTAAGGAGCTAGTAAACAGGGAATAAAACTGCTACAGGAAACATGACTGCAAATCCCACAATTGCCTCGTTTAATTCGTAACTCTCTTCAAGTGTGTCTTCCATCCTCACAATTTCTTATGAGAATCAATTTATAACATTAAGCAGCTTTTCTAAGAGGACTTAATGATCTATGAGAGATCAGCCACTCTAAGAAAGTACATCTCAGTCTGGCAGATAATTTTCAGGCCTCTTTACAGCTTTTCTCAGTGACATCATTCCTGTGCTGAATTACCACCAATGATGTTGAGAACTGAACTCAGTTCCTTCCTACCTGGGTTCATTCCAGCTGAATGTCTTTTTTTTGTTTGTTTTGGCTTTTTGTTTAGCAGACTGGGTTTTTTGCTTTTTTTTTTTGTTTTATATTTTATTTTTTCTTTAAACCTCAACTATTGCATACAATTGTTTCAGTCTAGCTCTAGCGGAGTTAAAGGCAAAGAACAATGACCTTCCAACACAGGTAGGCAGAGTATTCTCTGCCTTCAGTGACCTTTGAAACACAGTAAACTCAAATATTTTTATTCATAAGAATAATGATGAAAAAGAAATTGAGTGTTCACTCAAAGCAAGGTTAAAGATGACAATTTAGAATTACTCAGGGCTGCACTGAACAGTTCAGAGACTTAGAGAAATAAGTTTCTAGGGATACATTATGACTATCAATCTGTTATCTGATGAAATGTACTATTTTCATGGTAAAGGGTATTATGAGATAGTACACTCCTCAGAAAAAAATTATAAATATGCAACAGCTGCTTATATTTTCTTTTTGGAGGAACCATTTTTCTCCTGTTACACTGTAAAAAGCACTAGATGATTAACTGACAACAAATGTCTTCACACCATGAAATAAGTTTTCAGTATAGGGGATTCATAGATGAAAACTTGTAAAAGGTTAAATGTGACTTTTGTCTGTGTGTGTGCATGTGTAGATAAAATTATAGACTAATATAATTAAAATAATATAGCAAATAATTTTCAAAGTAATGGAATTTTGATTATTCTAATAGTAATTAGTAAGGTGCTTTCTGAGTATCATAAGCTATAATCTTTTTCATAATCATTATATCAATTAAATCTAAGTGATCAATAGATCACTTTAAGCATACCTGAATGATAATACTGAATGTTAGCATTGTCAAAATCAATATTTCTTTTCTGGCAAATAAAACCAGGGAAGGATACTTTTTCATAATTGCATCCTAAGTATCTTCATATTGCCAGCTATGATTCCTTCTCACATTTTGTTTCTAAACAGGATTTTGTACAACACATTAATGCAGCAGTAACTTTTTTTTTTTTAAATAAAGAAAACTGAACCAAATGAACTGAACATATTTATTGTGAGCTCTCTTTTCTCCTTGGTATCTTTCCTTCACTGTGGCACTAAACCAGCTAATGAAGTCCACTGCAATAAGGTCATGGAAATAAGCTCCTTACAAGATTACTAAAGACTATATTTATACCTTAATATCAAACCCACTTATTGTCACTGTGTAGTGGCATGCAGTAGATCATTGTACCAAAACATATCACAGTGTTTATGGAAATACGAGGAAATGAAGGAGCAAATAATTCTGTAATACACCTTGACTTTTGCAGAGGAGTTGTTAGATCCTTCCTGCCATTTTTCTTTTCTTCCAGACCAAAAGAAAATGCTCCAAGAAGCACTCAAAGAACATAAAATGATTGACATTAAGTTGTTATTTTTTGGCAGTGTTTTGTAGAAAAAATAGCTCAATAATGTGAGTAGATAAATATATAATTTTATAAAAAAAGAGGTAAAATCAATCATTGCCTTCGGTGGTGGTCCACATCTCTTAAAAAAAACGAATAATGTAATAAAAAATTATGATGCTATATCTTTGACATTCTATGCAGCTTTTTGAAGGCAATTTTTGCTCTACATTTTTTGACAGATACTGGGATATGAGCCCCAAACTCCTAGCTGGTCAGGTCACCAATTTAGTGTGTCATTATTGATGTCTTCAGGAGCTACAAAAGGCAAATTATTAGAAACTGTTGCAACTTTTTTTTTTTTTTTAAGAAAAGGTTAATATATAAATAAATAACAAAATTAATATTTAGTATAATTAAAATGTGAAAGTTAAATTGATAATGAACAGGCAAACCCACATGTTTTGTTTGTTTCTTTTTTTTTTTTTTCCCACAGCTGAAGTCAGGTAAGTGTAAAACCTCTTGCACATACGTAGGTCTGGCAATAAGCATAAATATCTTTACAGACTCGTTTTACTTTCCTGTTTTGACAAATGAAGTAGCAGTAGATGTAGAAAACTTAAAAAAAAAAAAAACCACTAAAAAAACCCCCAAACAAACAAAAAAAAAACCAAACATGAGGTTATTTTTAAGTTGTGGAAAGCAATGGGGCTTTCCTGCACACTCCTGTCTGTACAGTCATGCTCCTCCTCTGGACAGCCTTCCTAAAGCCTCTAATCCTCTGCGTTGTTCTATTGTGTGGTTTTGGACTCAGAGAAACAGGATGCCACCATTGCAAAAATAACAATGGCATGGCTGAGTCAGGATCTTCTGGTCAAACGAAAGAGAAAGAAGAAAACTCATAGATGGTTGAAGAAGGACAAGTGACCCAGGAAAAGTACAGAGATGAAGTTCATTTGTGTAGGGATGGGGTCAGCAAGGCCAAGACTAAGGTGGAACTGCACTTGGCAACGCATGCAAATTAAGGCTTTTACAGGTATATTAATCAGAAAAGGAAAGTCAAAGAAGGGGTACCACTCCTTATTCAACAAGGCTGGAAAACTGGTAATGACAGATGAGTAGAAGGCTGAGGTACTCAACAGCTTTTCTGCCTCAGTCTTCACTGGTAATCTCCCCCATCTCCCAGATTCATATAAAACCATTACATTTTGTAGCAAGGTTTAAAAATTATCCAGAAGCAAGACCTACAAACGAATACACAAGCAAACACTCACACACACTCATTTTGTAAATAGAAAATATATAATAATTCTGAAAACATTGTAAAATATTTAAGTTTTGCTTTTTTCAGTAACTTTCATAGTAACCTATTTTTTTTCCTAGTGCTAGTTTTCAGATATGACTTGATTTGACATGCATGTATAAAGGGTTTTGTCTCATCAGTCATGAACTATTTCTGGCCTCTCATATGCCTGTTGTAAGGAAATTAATGCTAAATAGTGGTGACTAATTGAAAGTGAGAGAAAGTTTGGTGCTCTTGTCATTGACACTAGAAGTCATTAATGAAGCAGCAGTGCTTGCTCAGAAAGTAAAATATCTGTGTTTGTGATGGAAGCAAATCACATGAATAGATAAGCATATGAAGAATAAAAAAAGTGTGAAATTCTTTCCTACAGATTAAAGTACTAATACTGGAAAGCAAGAAGAGTGATGTCAAAAATGTGCCAACCTAAACAGATAGCTCTTCCATTAGACATGCATACAGATATTACCTACTATAGGGGACAGACAGCATCAAGAGGGGAATATCAAAATGAAAGCCAGGAGAGACCTGGGCTGAGAAATAACTTATTTTAATAACGCAAAATTTACTATTTTAATAGCTAAACAACACAGGAAAGTTTAGACTCTGGAAATACGTCTAATAAAGTTTTAAAGAACCCTTTTTTGAACAAGGTGTTTTTCTGCATCCATTGACAACTTCTGTAGCATGTGCAGAAAGGTATTATCCTGGTACAGAATAGTATGTTCGCCTATGGCTATTACACAAGCACTGTACACTGATATGGAGCTTACAGAGTTATAAACTACAGAATTCTTTAAACAAACCCCAAACAATTAAAAGTATTTTTTTTTAAAAAGGTGATCAATTTAAATAACATGTGATACAAAAATGCTGTTATTCCTAACAATTTTCCAATAAATTTTATTACCTATATTTACAAAAAAAAAAAAAAGTTTTGCATAAGAAATTATGTTGTGTTTTTTGGTTTTTTTTAATCACTACTGAAATCAAAGCTCTTCTATTTATCTGTTCTCTCAAAGGATGCTGATAAACTTCAAGGACAAGTGGTGTCTCTAGAACTACTGGGGCACCTAATTTTAGTGCAAATGAAATTGAAGAGCTTGTGCAAACGATTACCAGGCACCTTTGATGCATGTTTGGAGCAGGCTCATTGAAAGAGGATTTCACAGATGAGTAAAATGTATATTCAGCAAATTACCTAGGAAAGCTTTGAGTTGTTTCATGTATTCCTCAAAGACCTATCAGAGAATTAAAGTCTCACTCCTTGCCCGGAATGTTTCCAATCCTGTTTTTAGTGCGATTTCAATAACTATTTGGCAGGAACATATTCTACTCCTAGGTGACTGCAACAGAAGTGGCATCAGAGCCACTTAGATCAGAGCTAATTTGAGAAGTGCCTTGTGACAAGGGCAAAAAAAAGGGACAGCTTTGGACAGTACTGAAAAGCAAAAGAAAGAACCTTAGCTTACAGTTTACATTTTAATTTACTGAATTTACTGATAACAGATATGAGAAGTACTGTTTGCATCGTATATAGTATTAAGTGATCTTTTGAGAAAATGGAAATAATGATCCTCCTTCAATGCCTGAGCACAAGAAGATAGAATTAACTGGCAGCAAGACTTGAGAAATCCGAGTCTTAAAAGTATTTTGCAACTCAGCCCTGCTGGTCTGTGTGACAGTTAAAAAGCACGGATCAATTCTCCTGCTTCTCAGATAGATCTGTCTTTCAAAGATGATTAACAATATTTATAGGTAAGTTCTGGGTTTTGCATCAAAGTCTTCTTCCAAAGAAAGGAACAATTAAATGAAAGACATTACAGCTCATTTCCTAGAGAATTAGCAAACTGTGTTTCTCTCCTCCATGTGAAATAAACCCCGTGAAAATGAGTAGAGTGAATTGATAGTCAATATGGTACACAAAAATACTGGAAAATCCCAGAAGAGGCGCCTGCAAGAGAAGAGTAGGGATAACTGTCTGTCACCTAAATACATAAATATTGATTTAAAATGCAAAATTCCCAGGAAGTGCTAAAGTTTTTCAAGAATAAATTGAATGAACCAACATACATTTTGTATTTAAAGACAACCTTTAAATAAAGCATTCAAAAGAACACTTTAGAAATCTATTCTGTGTGTTTCAACAGTTTATAAAAATGCAAATCACCCCTCTGTGAATAATTTCTTTCCAATGTAATGAAAGTGGTAGATGAAGAAGGGAACTTCACTGATTTAAACTAAACCTAAAAGGATAACAGTACCTGAACTAGGACTGGAATCTTGCTTACATTACCCTAATGTAATCAAAATAGTAATATAATGTAATATAATAATATAAATGTAATAACATAAACTGTATCTTTAAACAAGAAATTATACTACAGGTAGGAAAATGTATTATATTGCATTGTTAATATTTTTCATTATATTTATCCCCACTTTCTGATTAAGTATATGAAAATTAAACTAAGTATATTTTAAATTCATTCTTTTAGCTGAAGTCACTGATTAATTGTGAAATCTTCACATAAGAATTACAATACAACATGAAGAGAATATTCTTATTTCAATTTTATATTGAAAGTACTATCATCAAGTTCCCAGCACAAAAAAAAAAAAAAAAAAAAAAAAAAAAAAAAAAAAGGAGAATTAATTTAGGAAGAAAAGGAAATAAATATGTCGGTTGGCATTGCAAGTTTCCCTATAAACTGAACAGATCCAAAAGTAGTATCAGACTAATTGTTGTTGCAGGTGACTGAAGAAAATTCGTTAGTGTGAATTTACTAAAAAATTCTTGAGAGAAATAAAAAAGGACGCAAAACTATAGTGTAATAGTTTTGGTCACTTTGTGTTGAGAGCACATCAAAACTACACATGAAAACATAAAGTTAACCAGTGACATTATCTTGGACCACCTGCTCCAGTTCACCCTGCTTGACCAGAGAGTGGCTTGGACTAAAGGACTTCCAGAGGTGCCTTCTGGTCTGAGTGATTCTGTGATGCTGGAAATCAATCCCTTTTTTCATAGGTTTTGAGCTAATGAATCGATGGGATTTCAGAAGTGCTTTAACTTGCTTGCAAAGTGTTTCTCCCTCTGTGAAAACATGCTTTTATGCCCTCTGGTGTCCAACAGAAAGCGTTACTCTCAGAACAATGACATCTAAAATAATAACACATCTATAACCAGATCATTTTCTTCCTTTGGAACAGTTTGTTCAGCTACTCGTCACTAGCTGTGTCTGTATGGTGAGCTCAGCTGACCTTTAAGCTATACTGACAGCATTGACCAGCTGCTTATTGGCTGCGCTAGCTCTGACACCTCATACATGCACAAGATCAACTCTATATAGAGCTTTGTCCTAATATTAAGCAAGTCCCTTCCCTAGATTCTTAAGGGCTTAAAATCCTCAGAAAATGGGGCTTAGACAACATTTTTAAAGGGAGCACAATTTAAAAATGTGATCAGTGTAGACCTCTAAGTGCTTAATAAAATATTATTCAATCTCAAAAATAAGTGATTGTAAGGTAGGAGCAGTAAAAATATATATCAATTCAATGCAAAGGTAATTGTAGCAGCAAAGCTGACTCTAAAGTTCTTAGAACTGTGGCTGAAATTCAACAACAAAAAAAGTAGCAACCATCTGAACTTTACTTACATGTACTTCTTCAATACTTCAAATTGTGAAGAAGAGTATTGGGACCATCTCCAATACACAATTCCCATACCACCTGCTGACATACATCCTCAGCATGAATCATAAATTAATTCAGCAGCCTGGAAATCAGTCCACCAGTAATAGTTTGTGCCCACTTAGAAAAGATCAAATCCTGGGTGCAATAAAAGCAAAAAATTTACATTTTCAAGTTATGATATGGCACAGAGTTTTCTGTTGTCTTGCACAAGGGCAGCTCTTTGTCACTGGCTGCTTGACATCCTCCTGCATGCAGCATCCCTGTCCCAGTGGGAAGGGACACACTACCACCACCTCCCAGCTTCACCAAGGAAGTCCATTATTCTCAAGCCAAGGCTGTCTTCACATATATGTCAAAAAAAAAAAAAAAAAAAAATCACTACCATGGAAAAAAAAAAACTAAATCCCAAACCTCTTCATTACTACTACCCTTTTACTTGTCTGTTACTTAAAAATTAATGGAAACTGAAGAAAAAAAAAAAAAAGAAAAACACAGAAAAAATCCTGAAATGGAGACTGAAAACTTCTTTTCCTCCCATACCTTCACAGAATTGAAAGAAAATGTTGATTTCCTTATATCCATTTCTTTTCAGAATAGTTCTTTGCGTAATGAAAGTAAGAACAAGATCTGTCATCATTCACCATTTTATGAGGTTGCAAGACAAAGTCTGCCTGCAGACAAGTCACATACTGTTTTTCATTCACGATGTTTCGCTTTATCATGAATGTTTGAGCAACAGATTTGTATAAAGCTCTCTACCCCAAAGAGTTAGAGAGTAGAACAAGGATCGAAGCAGATTTTTTTTCCTTCATTTCAGAAAGAAAATACAAAAAAGCAGAAATGAGAAAACATGGGAAAAGGGGTGAGTGGTTCATATGCCATGAACTGATAAATGCAGTGGATGTACCTTTGGGTAACCTTTGTAAATAAGTTATTAAACTACTGCTTTTTTCACATTATATTTCTCCTTGTAAAACTAGACCATATTGTTGCTTTTACTTATTGGTACAGCAAACTGTGATGCTTTAGTAAATGTATTTGTTCCTTTGTTACACATATGAAATTATAGAGAGTATAGTGTGTGTGTGTTGAAGTGGATAAATAAGGCCCCTTGCTGAGAAGTGGTCTAGCAATGCTGTCTCATGAGAAGTCAAGGTTCAAGAGAAGAGTACTGGTCCTGCAGTCAGGTTCATCCAGCTGAAGTTTCGACTATGCAGAAAATTTCATAAAAGCCATAGGAAAGGAGAAGTAAAGGGCTTTACACAGAATATTGTAGAACTCTGAGAAAATGAGGAAAGCTGAAAACCTTGCAGAAGAACTCCAAAAACAGATAGGAATTAGCCAACAAAGAAGGAATAAGAGATATTATAAGAAGCACAGAAATGAAAGAAGAAATACGACTAAAGAGACCTCTAGTTTTAATCCACAAATAAATTTCTGGGGAAGGAGGGTGATTTCTACTCTAAAATATTTCATCTCTTTTTTCTCTTTTTAATTAATGGAAGAAACTGCTTCATTACCTTGCACATATTTTTGTGAGAGAAATGGTGTGTTCTGTATTTTCAAATTTTTCAGCTAAAAATTATTTTTTTTCTCATAAGAAAGACAATCTTGGTGAAAGCCCATACAAAACTGTGAGCTTTTTCCCGAGATTTACCTGGAATATTTTATGTGATTTTGTCTATACACCTTGAGAACTCATGCTAGGCTTTTATAACATTAACTAGCACAGAAAATATATTTATATAACAATGAAATTGGGCACAAAATTACTTTTAAAAACACAAGAAAAAAGAAAACAGATATCTGAAAGTTTCTCCAGAAGCAATTTTGAACTTGGTTTCAAATAAGATTGCCCTCCCCCCTCCCCATTTGCAAGGGGTAAGTCAGAACTTTTGTTGTTCAATATTTTCAAATTATGTAGAAGGTGGGATAATATATTTTATTGCAAGGTTACATTTAAATAAAATGTTGAGTACTATGCTGATTTGTAAAATTGGTTGCCAGCTTCACAATTCTGAAGAACAGACAATACTTAGTTAAATGAATAAAGACATTTTGGAAATGAGTTCAATGATATTTCGGTAAATTGACAGTTGACTGTAATAGATGAAGCTGAGTCATCAGTCAATCATGGCTGAAATCAGGAAGTGCAGCTGTTGAGTGTATTGATTTCATGTCTATTATGCTGATAAGAAAGCTTCAAGACATTTTACCCTTTCTGATCAGATTTTAACTCAATATAGGTCATTTAGTATAATTTAGGTTTTATCTACTTTATAACAAAAGGCTTTTGTGATTGTTAATGTTTCTCCTCATTTTGTTATTTTGTCAATATTTCTCTTCATTAGAAGCCCAGCTATTTAAGTATTTTCAACCATTGACTGTCATGATGGTTTTACTTTATGAATCAGTTGAAATATATCTGCTATATTGGACATAAGCAAACAACATGTGATTTTCATAAAATAGCAGTGTTCTGCTGTCTGTAGAGTTGCCTTTCCAAAACTGAGGCAGATTTGCTGTGTCTGCCAACACGGGGCATTGATCTGGTAAAAATCTCAAAACTAATGAATTTCCAGTACTGTTAGTATTTTGCTGGTGTCACGAACTATCCTGCCCACCTGATATCAGACAATGTCACCACAACCATAGGTGAAGGTTGCCTGGCTCACTACAGTTTATCATGAACCAGTCACTTGGCAACTATGAACCTGTGCAGCGTTGGAGGGAAGTGAGAGGGGGTCTCTGCTTTCCCCATGTCCGAGGGGGTGCAGAGAAGAGATACAGAGACCAGGAGTGCAGGCAGTCCAGGCAAGAGAGAATTTATTGGGACATTCCATGATGTTCTATAAGATTTCAGGGGGAAAACACCAGAAAACATAGAAAGGGGAAGGGTCTAAGGTCCATTAACCAATGGAATTCGGACAAGGGCAGGGCTGGCTGGAGCCCTGGCCCTGCCCCCCCAGCCACGAGGCACAGGGGTCTAACACATGGGGCTTCCCACCTTAGAATAGCACGGCAGAGAGGGGAGGGAGCCTGGGAGCCCTGGGACACCCGGGGCTTCTGATTGGAGGCAGGCACCACCTGCCCCAGGATAAGACAAACCATCTTAATGGCTGACTCATCAAGAGAACACAGAAAGCTCGAGGGATACAATGAACAGGGTGGTGTGGTGGTCGTCAGCACAGCACAGACGAGGTAACTGAACCAGGCAGAGGATTGCAACAAAAACCCCTATTACAAGTAAAACTACACTTTAAAACTTCCAACAGCAAGTCTCTCAGTCATTCAAGGTGTTTTTCCAGCGCTGTCCTCCTTGGGATTCATTTCAGCATTTTCCTACATGAACCCCATTGGATGAAGTTAATCCCATAAACTCTGCTGAGTTTTCCTCCCTGTTTTTAAGAGCTGAACTTCTGGTTGGTGCCAAAATTATTACACAGCCATATTGGTATAGCCATTGTTTAACAAGAATAACACTTTTCAACAACCTTCAGAATTAAAGAGGAAATTAAACACTACCAATTAAGTAGTAATGCTGCAAAATCCTACTAGGTTCTCTTACAGCATCCTGAAAAATGCAACATATTCTTTAGAGGGAGGTTCATCTTGATTTGAGGACTACAATGATTTTTGAAGTGGATAATACTTCTAATACTGTAATCAGGAGTAGAGCATCTTATTTAAAAGTTAATTTATGATTTAGTGAAACTGTTTTCAAGTGGTGCTCTTAGGAGAGTAGTATGGGTGCCCTGGCACTTCAGATTCAAAACATATCTGTACTTTGGTATGTGGTTCATCTGCTACAGTCTGATAGCAATGACTGATACTAAGCATTCTGTTTTAACAAGACATTACAGCTTGTTATGTAGATCCAATAATACCCATTACTTTTTACCATAATTGCATCCACTCACGAGTAATTTTCATTTAACAATTTAATTACATGTTTATGAAAACCTACAATACAAAACGTTTAATTAAAAATCATCAAATCATGACAATAAAAAGAATTACTTTGTTTTCCAGGATTGCACTTTGAGAAATACTTAAGAGTCAAGTCTAATAAGGTATCTCAGGAATGTTAGCAATTGGCTTCTGGAAGGGGAACAGAACATTACAACTACTTGATGTTTAAAGTGTAATTTCTGGCCTTTTCATTCAAAATGCTTTGAATGGCTTTGTTTCAGTGTCTTGGGATTACATAGTTTTCTTTGTAATAAACCACTTTTCACTTAATAAGAGCAACAATATAATACTCACGTATTGCATTGACCACTTAGTTTTGTGTAGCTGTTGTATTCTTTGCAAATCTGCCTATCATGTGACAGAATGAAGAGAGTGGTATTTCTGTACTGTTCTCATGACTGTGTTGGAAAGTTTATTGTATGAGATGGAGAATCCCTTGCTCCATGTCTACAATAACTCACAGGTCTTGGCACTGTCTCACCAATTCTGGATTCAAAAATCTGTAAGAGAATTGGATTAGACAAAACTCTTCCTTTTCCTTTAAGTTCTCTTAGCAACTACTGGGAGAAAATATAGATAACTCTTTCTTTCCACTAGCCATTTTATTATTCTAGTCCTGACTGTTTATTTAATTAGTGTGCCAGTTAACATTTTGTAAATTTTTTCAACCAGATTATAGTTGTTCAATAATATTCCCCTGTCTGTATTTCAAGCAGCTAAGATGCAAAGAGGACTGTGTTTCTTCTTGTGATAAAGAAACATACTTAGAATTATAACAGATTCCCTCATCAATCAGTTCTCTTTGTGAAGAAAAATAACTTCTGCTTTACAGTACTCGAGTATTGTAGCAACAAACCACACAATCACACGTTAGCTGGAAGAGACTCTGAAAGTCACTTCTCCTGATCTCCTGCTGGAAAATGGGCTATTACCAGCACTGAACAATCCAGCCATGACTTTGTCTACAGGTGACACATTGAAGCGCTACTGCCTTTCTAGTGGGGAAAAAAAAAATAAGGAAAAAACCACCAAAACCAGACACAAAGCTGCAAAGCCATAATTTTCGAACATTATCCCTGTTTAGGTCACTATTCACTATGAAGAAAATCCCTCATTGTTTACAAGTATCTTCAGAGCTATTATTAGACTGTTACTGTTAGACCTTTCCTTAGTTTCATCTCATTCTGCTTGAATAAACCAGCCCAGCTCCTTGAACCTCTCCTCCCTTCACCTTGCAAGATCCCCTACTGGATCTTGGATAGCTTCTCCAAATCCCTCTTTAATTGGAATCCCAGAACTACAGGAAGTATTTCCGTAACTCATGTTCTGAGGGAAATGACTGTTTCCACTGATCTGCTGGCCACAGGCCTCCTTATGTAGCTCAATATGAAGCTTGTTTTGCTTATGATGAAAGTGCACTATTAGCTCATATTCAACCAGATGTCCATCAAAATCTCCAGGTGCTTTCCAGTAGAATTGTTACTCAACCATTTAATCCCTGCCTGGGTTATTCTGACCCAGCATTGTGCATTTCTCCTTACTGAACTTCATGAGGTTAGCCCAGTCTTCATGTCACTCTAAATTGCTGTTTGTCATGTTAGTCATTTCCCTTTTGCCCAATGAATCAAAATGCATCCTGTATGCTTCTTTTGGAATACATATAATCTTAATTTTATCTCAGTTTTTAATTCCCAAAAGGTACTTATCAAGCAAGTTGAGTCTGAATTAAAATGTTGAATATTTAAAAGTTATGAATTATGTAGTGCTGTATTTTATACTATTTTTAGATTATTTTGAATTTAAAAGGGAATGAAAAAGGTCAAGTGAGTGTCAAGCTAATAACCAAGTAGTGAATCAATTTTCTTGCACTGGCAAAGTCAGAAAAAAGCTGCTAAATTCTTCAGAAACTTACACATGCATTGGCAGAAACCCATACACCACATGTGCATTTAAGTGAGCAACTCTTACTATGGATGTGCCATTTTGTGCCATAGGTAATTAATTTTTTCATTCTTAAGAATGGGACCTCTGTCTTCAAGGGTAACTCCAGAATCTCCAATCTTTCTTCTTTTAGTGAACAGGATTCCAGGGACACCCTTACAGCACCAACCTCAAAATAGACTCTTTTAGTAGCAGGTGCTACCAATGCACAGAGAAAAGGCACTAAACCTCTATTTCATAAAAAGGAATTTTTGGGACATTTTTTACAAACTATTTTAACCAATTTTTACTTATCTTCTAGTGATCTACATTGTTTCTGGCATCTCCAGGAACTGTTCTAGACAACCTTAGCTGTTTCTATTGAAAACTATGGAGGATGAAAAAGAACTATTATCCCAACAGGAACAGAGTTTACTTTCAGTTTTTTAAAAGTTAGTTTAGTTCAACACATTTTCACTACTTTGTACATAGTAATGAACAAAGACAGGCACCTTCAAAGGGGGATACATTCTACGTGCCTTAAAGGTCAATTTTGGACAAAACTTTGGAGGTGTCCCTCTCTTTTCAATACTCACAGAAGAAATTTAGTGGACTGTTAAAAAAGGTGCTTTGCCTGGCTTTTAAATGTTTGGGGTGACAGTTGAATCCCAATACATCTGATTAATTAGTAGGATGGAAATACATTAATTTAACTTCTTTTGCTACCTCAATCCCTTTTCTTCAAGGTTCTAATATAAAAAGCACATTATTTTTTGCCAAAGAAATTACTTGAGAGCCACACAAAACAAATAAAAAGTTAATTTAAAATTATGAGTAACAATGTTTCGTTTCTTTGGGGTTTTATTTAATTTTTAACCAATACTTTTAAATTCTTTTTAGCATTGTGGATTATTGGATTGCAGAATATGTATTCTACACATATCTTGCAACACAGAAAACCAAACACATAGTGTTACCTCTTACTTAAAGCACCTTTCTCTTATACAACTCATTACAAGTGGTTGGAGGATTATCTTTTCCATTCCTCAAACAATAATCTGGTTGGTTGTTTATCACACATTTTCAAATTCTCAGTACATCTGGTTCTCAGTCATGCCTTGCAAATGAGGTATTAGAAATGGGGGTTGTTTGGTTTTGGATCTTTGTTGGGTGTGGGAAGAGAGAGGAATTGGTCTAGAAAGTGTCTGGCTGTTTGAGCTCTAAAATAACACAGCATCATAGGACAGACAGTGCTAGAGACTTATGATGAACCTATTCCAGATGAATTATCATAAAATTTGCTCTTTCTCATTGAGCCAGAATTTTCTGGTTGCTATGATAAATCAACAGAATATGTCCCATTACAGCTGTCATCTTGAGGATGGTACATATAGTGATAGTCTTGATATTTCCTTGTGTTTGATAATTCCTCTGGGAGATGCCATTTTGTGACAAAGAATACACATTTCTAATAATTTTATTTTGTGAAGCTGAGTGCTATTTGCATACAACCTTGAAAATGCTCTTTACAGCAGTTCAGATCTAGCTTTCCTTTGATAAGTAATATTTCTTCAATAGATGTTTTCTTTCAGAGACCTGTCATATCACACGTTTCAGCAATCACTAGTACTAGGCACATTTACTCCTTTACGTTTACTTTCTCATCAGTAAGACAATAATTTATCTCAAAGTTCAGCAACGGTATTTGTTATTATCGCTGCTTATTATCTGAGTAACTGTAATACTGAGGAGCCTTCAAAGTGCACTGGTGCTCCAGGTTGTTAGCTATGCCCTAAGAATATTCCAGTCACAGACAGGTTCTTATATTCAAGTAATTCCAGTTGGCCAATCAATCAATATCAGTAGCAAAAAGTAATCAAAATTTTTGAAGTTAATATTTATGTCTTCATTCTTTCCCCCCTGCCAAAAAAATAAGCAATAAGCAAATTATTCCAGGCACTTAGGCCACAAATGATCACTTATTAGGGAAAGGTTAAAAGCAACAAAAATTACAACATAGTGACAGTGCTGTTAAGTATAACATGGTTAGTCAACCTCTTTATGCTGAAAAGTCAGGACATAAGAAGCAAGATCCCAAACCAGCTAAAACCCATACAGGACAAGGAAGGATGAGATGGAAAAGGGGATGGGAATTCTCCCATATGGAACAATGTAATAAGTTGGTTGAGGATCTTTCTTAGTGTGCCACTACAGTACAATATAAGCTGATTTTACCATATCATCACCTACTAAAGCAGCATCTATTTCAAATGTTCCAGAAGTTTTAAGTTCAAAAATAATCAAGCCAATGGAGAGTTAAACCAGAGAAAACTGAAGGAATATGACCCAGTTTTGTATGATGAAGCAGTATCCTTTAAAATGACAACAAAATTAAAAACAGTTTTTAGAGAGCATTTCAGGCATAATTGAGCATGAGTACTAAAATATTACAATGCAGAACCTGCTTGTGAAATGAAGTTGCTCACACTAACCAGAGAACAGAAGAGAACTAAATGAAATAGCTATCCAGCTGCCTGTTATTTCCTTTTTTTTTCTTTTTTTTTCTTTTTTTTTCTTTTTTTTTTAATAAAAAAAGATGTCTTCCTTCTTGGAACAGGATGTGTTTTGCAACATGGTAAGTCATATATTGGGACTCACTGATTGTTTCATTCTGTTTTTATGGACATGAAGATGCAGCTAAAACATTTACAAATCTAAGTCCCAACAGCCACCACTCTGTCATTGCAATTTAAACATTTGATGAGTATCACTTCAAAATGACAACTAGCTTTACCAAAAAACCTATTTGTACTCAGAGGTAAGCAATCATTTTGCTTCAACTGATAGTATTACTATTCTGAAATTTCACCCTATTCCAGACCAAAATACTAATGTAGAATAGAAATTTCTAGTGCCACAAAATTTTAAAAAGCTTGCAATATGAAATGTATTTCATATTAAAAACTTTAAAGCAAAAATAAATGCTACCCAATGGGAAAAAGTTCCCCTAAAAGTGTGTTTATCCATGCTCCTCTGCACTTTCTTCTATTAGCCATGAAAATTCTTGTTGCAAATCCTCACTCAGTAAGACCAATTTGGTATGTTAGGCAATAGAACCACTCTTAGTGACTCAGTTATCTTTAATATCGTATAGTATAATTAGGGTTCTGCCTTCAACGTTACAATAATTACTTTCATTTCCACTATATAAATACTCCCATTCACCTTAATACCTTTAAATATTTTGAGTTCTACTCTTGAAAAAGCTCCTAAACAATATTTTGTACCACAAAATTAGTCATTATATTCTGCTTAGAAATTCTTCGCCTACTATTTTTGCAAGTCCTGCCTCAAACTAATACACTGAAAAATACGACTCATATACATTCTGTGTACATTTGAAATCAACTTGAGCACAGCACCTCTTATCCCTGAAAAAGATAGCAAATAGTCCCAGCTGCAGAGTACAATTATGCACTGCTGTTTACATGAGTTTTCTAAAAAAAGATGAAATGACAGGTAAAGAGCTGGGAAACTGCTTTGCATGTGGGAGATCTTCAATTCCTAATACTATTTCTAGTTGTTTCTAAACTGATTTGTGTTTGAACTTGCATAAAAGGAAGGAGAAGGATGGATAGTTACAAAATGCATCAACCTCTTACAAAGATCATGTGACTAAATTATCAACTTAAACAGAGGTTAAAAACATAACTAGAATAGTTATTAAACGAGAGTCTTCTTTCTGAAAGGTGGTAGTACAGTTAGTTTCATGCTTTAGAAAAGCCTTGGAGATGGAGATCAACAGATATATCACACCACACTCAGCAGATGCTAGCATCAGCTTCCATGTTCTTCAAAGACAGCAGAGACTGTAATAGATTTCCCATTATTAAAACAGTGTATGGGAGCAAAGTTCTCTGGCTTAAACACAAAAATGAATCACCAGTTGCAAAATCAAGTTATGCATTTGTACAAAATCATTTGAATTTCACTGCTGTTTTTTTTCTCCCTAATGTACCCACCAGTTCTGATGAAGTTATACTGGTGTGTACTGAACAAAGATTGAAGTCTACTTGGTAGGAAATAATTTACAGACCAAAGTAACACTCCCTGATAATACCAAACTCCAAAATTCAGGATTTAACATAGCCTGGTACTATCTTAGAATAAGGAAATATAATCCTGGGAGAAATTATGCATTACACTGATTTTTCAAACTGTAAACTATTAACAGCATAATCAAGATGAAAGCAGATTTTGTAGAAAAATTATGATGCTTTCTAAGCATCATATTCAAAAGTCTCTTAAATTTTCTTTGTAGTTTTGTTACTTTTTTGACAGTAATTTTTAAATTAACATAATCAGAAATATTATGGAAAAGATCTTTTTTTAATTGAGAAATGTTTTCTTTTAAGTTTTCACAGAAGATTTTGCATTCTTCATGACAAAGTTTGGTTTTTTTCAATTTAAAATCTACATATAATCTTTTCATTTCAATAAAAAATACTATGAACTATATAAGAACATGAAGGACTTTAGATTATAAATATCTGAAACTTTATTTTTCCCCCAGTAGAACAAATTCAAGGGAGAGTGATTTTTTCATACAAGAAGTTTCAGTTAGTCTTTCAAATCCATTAATAAAGAAAAGTTCTCTTCATGTCATAGTTTGATAAAACTGATTGGAAATGGCCACACTGAAAAATATACAAAGGGATGTTTCAACTATTTTGCCAAAATGTGGAACAAATATATTCGAGATAGAAAGGCAGAAATCACTCAATGTAGTGCATAATATCTGACAAATTGGAATAAAAATTAATTTGTAACTAATCAAATTCCTAGTATACTTTTTACTTGAAATTTAAAGACAATAATCCTAGTTACTTACATTTAAAAAATTAAGTGATCTTTCATCCCTGAACAACTTCCTAATTATTTGTAACTGGTCATATATACAGTACAAATATAACTTCGTGCAGCTATATTTACTACTGTTGCCTGATATTGTACCTTTTCCTTATTTCACGGCACATCTCTTCCATGATTCAATATTGAATGCACACACAGTGAAATGTTTTTTGTAGCATGCCCTTCTCCCCGTCTCTCTCCACAAAAGCACAGGTTTAAAGGCAGCAAGCTGTAGACAAGGTAAACACTTTGCTGAAGAATAATAAAGTCTCATACCGTCTCCTTTGCTGTTTAATATCAATTGGCTTGTTAATGGCATAAGGCGATCCGTGAATGTAAGCATTCTGGAATCTAGACACTTTCCCCAGAGTCGGGTGCTGACAGCTAGATGGTAAACTCATTTCATCCCAAAAGAAGCAGCATAAAACTAACAGCCCAAAGGATGCCTTCCTGTGAAAATTTGAAGCAAAATATTACGTAATCAACATCACTGAAGCTGTTTCAAGGGAACCAAACAGTCCTTTGCCTGGAAAGCAAATGCAGCTGTCATCCTCATGGATGCAGGAAGTTGGCTGCTTATTTCCACCCAGTCATAGTCCAACCAATTAGTGATTGAGCAGATAAAGCAGAAAGTCATTCAGGAACAGTTTCTTCCATCTGTGGACACTAATCTTTTCTATAATATTTTTTTTTTCTTCTTCTTTATTTGGTGGCGACAGACGGCTTAATCAGTTAAGACCAATATCTAAAAAAGCCAGAGACTGAATTTACTTTGAAGCAGCAGGTGAGCCAGGAGAGATGCTTTTGCACATATCAAAAGATCATTGTGGGAGGAGGAGGATCTCCCCACTGGTACATTTGAAAAGGTCAAATATCATATAAGATTCCTAATGTAAATTCAGACTGATTACATTTGTTCTAAAAATTATTTCAGAATTTAATATATATACAAAGACAAAATTATTATCCTATATTTACGATACATTTTGTGAACTTTTATATTCCCTGTTATGTTTCTTATTGCATAGTGGGACATTCTCGACTAACACAAAGTAAAAACACGTGTATAACCCTATCTAAGAACTTACTTTGTCTTTGAACTACGGGAATATATTTAATTGCTTTCCCATATCATATAAGACATTTTACAAATTCAACTACTCAGAATTATCAGGGAAATTGCCTTTATTTGTGAAAG
Source organism: Hafferia zeledoni (assembly GCA_035583235.1). NCBI lineage: Eukaryota > Metazoa > Chordata > Aves > Passeriformes > Thamnophilidae > Hafferia > Hafferia zeledoni. Next base: position 53,166,208 of record JAWWEV010000095.1, on the reverse strand, counting down.
TCCATCTACTTGGCCTCCACTACCTCAGTCTCTATGCAATGGTTTTAGAGGCCCCAACTACAAAAACAAGAAAAGTAGTACTGCAGTACTACTTTCACACACAATCAAATTATGAAGTGGATTTTACCCTATAGCATGAGAATTTGAGGGATCCAAAGGGGATGTATGTTCAGCACAACAAGAAAGCCCTATTGTGGAGAACTAGAAAAGCTAAGGGGATTTTTTGTATATCATATATAAATACTATATGCAACTAAATCTATCTGGCTGATATTAATCCCCTTGAATTGCTGGCATTAAATCAAAGGAGGCTGCAAAGGTTGAAACCTAACAGGAAACAAGAGAAAAAGAAAGATAAGGTTCTTTGTAAAAGCAATGGATGGGGGAGTGTTCCCAAAAGGAGAATACTCTATGTTTGGCTCCAGAGATGGTGGCAACCTTTATGTTTCTCAGGCTGCAGAGAACTAGACAAGGAAAAAGAGACAATAGACAAGAAATTGCCCATGATGTCTCAGTGCAAACAGACGGGTGGCAGAGATATCCAAAAGAACGGGAAGCAGGAAGCCTCCCCTTGGCACTGCTAAAATGAACTGGAAGCCGGGGTTCAAAAGTTCAGATGCATCAAACTGCTCCGGCTGCAAGCACAATGCGGCTGCTCTGTGTGCTGACATCCCTAATGCCTTGCTGGAAACAATAGCAATTTGTTCTGGACTTTTGGCAGGTGTCAAAGTCCTCACAGGACTTTGTTAAAGGATGAAAAAACAGGCAAACAGTCAGATATATTATATCTTTCCTTGCATCTAATACAAGCAGATAAATGTAACGTATAACTTATTTTTGGTTGTTCTTAATTTTATTTGTTTTCTGAAATTGTTTTGTCTGTATAACTGGAGTATAATTTTGCATACACAGCTATTATAAGACTGAGTTCAATTCAGGCAAACTTAAAACTTCATTAACAGCCACTCTGTGGAAAGACGGGTGTGTACTCTTGGAAAGATGAAAATTGCTGAAGTGAGAACAGCTGAAAATCTGCATTAGTCTTTTAAATGTGACAATATTAGTATAAGGCTACATCTGATTCTACTTAGGGTATAAGATACCAATAGTTAAAAATCCTTTAGAAGAGACTTCAGCTTTTTCTAAGAAAGCTAAAATGAACAAATTAGTCTAATCTAACTCTCAAGTATCCGTTATCCAACATACAGACACAGCTGCTGTGAAGAAATAAAAAAACTAAAAAGAAAGCTGCCTGAATCCCTTGCCTTATAGCTTTCTAACTTTAGTTAAGAGAGAAAAATGAAACAGTAAAATTTAACAATATCAAGAGTAATCAGATCAAAGTAAAATCATAGTTTTGTGGATGGTTTGTTGGGTTTTTGTTTGTTGAGGTGTTTTTAAGTCCAGCTAAAGACAGCAGTAAACCAGTCTTTCTATACATGGAACAGTTTCTTCCTTGTTAATGAGGTGGAATAGTTTATTTCCATTTCATAATGGGAACATATGCACAACTGGAAATATTTGCTCTAGATACAAAAATTGATTGAAGATTCTTCACTGAAGAAGGAATTAAAGTGGACACAACAGCACTTCAAGAGCCATGCTGTGTCAGTAAAATTCTCCATTGCACTGCTGATGCCTGTGTCCCAGTCAATAGGCTTTCAGCATTGGGCAGGAAGAGCTGGGAGGTTTCAATCTTCCTCCCAGTCATCTACCCATCTAATTTACAGGGAAATTTATCGTAAAAGGTGTCTTCTCATCTCATGATCTATGGTCACATGTGGGATGAGATATCATATCAACTGCAAAGCACTTTCTACTGAATAGTCCATTGGATATAACTAATTTTATCTTATTTGGGTAGATTTAAAGTATGGAGCTATTATAATTTTGAAGTTTCATTGATACCAGATATGTTCAATGGAACATATCTTTTACCTGACAGCTCTTTTTTTTCCTCAGTGAAAGAGAAATTTTTGAAAACTATGCACTATACATAACTTAAGCTTTAAAACTGTTGTGAAGTATGCATCTAGAAAAAGTGAAATTACTTTGGCATAAAATTTCTGAAATAATGTGTTTCAGGTAATTAGACCATATTCAAATTACTATCGACTAGGAAAATTTCACTGGAACAGTTTAGCATCAGGATATGTCAAAGGATATTTTCAGATTGGATTGGCTTTTATGGAATTTTGGCAGAAAAATTAAAAACAGTTTCAGATTGATAATATAAGAGGAATGTAAATTTTTTCATGAGGATGTAGTTTCAAGTATTTGACAATATAAAAAAAACCTCTAAATTCAACATTTGTGTGAACTAAATGGCTTTCAATGAGAGGTATTTGAGATGGCGTAAAACTCATCTATCTTTCCTGTGTGAAAGGGCTTTGATATTCTGAATTGCTCCACAGCTCAATTTAAATATCTCAGATTTTTTTGTGAAAAATTAAACTTAACCATAGTTTATGTCCATGATATAATTGAAGATTCAAGTACTATTAACATTTTCCCATTTACTGGTCTTACAAAGACATTTTCAATACATATTTTTTACATTCAGCTTTACAAACAGCTATATTTCTACTACCCTTTATTCATATGCCCAAGTCCAAGTGAAATACAGAATACTAACTTTGTGTCTTTTAATGAATTACATTCCTCTTGTGATATGGTATATTTGTATGACTACTGTCTCTACCAAATTTTGACAATGTCTGCAAAGCATTTCAAAGTTATTTTGATTTGTATTTGGCACTAGAAAATAAATAGGTATTAAATAATAATTAGCAAAATCTTCACTTGTTGTATGAGATAAATTACATAAGATTTTGACTCATTACTACTGCTAAATTGCACAGTTTTGCCTAGACAGACTCAGCCAATGTCATGGGCTTCACAAGTTCACAGAACATTTTAAAGAAAAGGCACACATTCCTCTACATTCAAAGTCAAGAACATGAAACGATTCTTCTTGATCCATATACTGTCCGTTCCTATCTACTAACTAAATCCTTTTTCTTCTGACAAGAATTTCTTCCCAGAAATATCCTGAGTGATAAAAAATTGACAGACAACAAGAAAATGTGACAAATTTTTCTAATGAAGACATGATCTCTTCAGAATACAGAAATAGTTAGAAACCTTTTTTTGTATTCAGAGATTGGACAAAACTCCCCTCTCCTTAACTGTTTTGAAGTTTTGCTTTATACACATTTATTTCTTTATGTACTTTAAATCTTGCTGTTGATCATATCTGGACTGCTGATTATGGTCACCTATTTAACTCTTAGTTTAAAAGCAAAAGAAATATAGTGTTATATCAACACATCGCATTGATTGATGAATATTTGATTATCCTTCACAACTTTTTAGGTGAAGAATTTCCTAAAAAAATTATGCTCCTTTATTTACAAAGAAGTTTATTGCCAAAATTGTCCAAAACTATTCTCATGTGTTTTTATTAAGTGCTGAATGTACTGTGACTGATACTGATCTGAGAAAGTATGCTATGTGTCTTACGAAGTGCCAGACAAAACAAAGACACAAATGAAAATCCATAACCTAAGAGTTATACAATAAAGTTTTGAGTAAGAACTGCACAGATTGCATAGACATATTGTGAGTCTATCTGTTACATATGGGGATAACAAAAAACATTTTATTTAGTATATATCAAACACATACTGGAAAATACCCCTAGTTCAAAGGAGTGAGACAAATATTCAATAATGGCATATGCTTGGCTTCACTTTGAAATGTTTAAATTTGCTTTGCAGAGATGAATCTGTTTTCAACATATGCTGTTTTAACTGTGCCAATAAACAGTTTTGCTGTTGAAATGTGGGACTTCATACTGCTGTCTTTTTTTATAATTGACTCCTACATATTTTGCTTCCCTTTATCTCATTCACAGGGAATCTTTAATGAAAAGATTAAAGATTTTTATGTCTTATTGATATTATAACAAGAGAATCTGCACTTGGTCCATTCAGCACAGCACCCCATTTAAAACACTGGCCCAGAAACTTACCATTTATTTTGCTTGCATCCTAACGGCAGAAACTAGAAAGGTTTTGCCTTGATTGAAATTCTCATTGCAAGGAAATCATATTGTTCTGACAGAAAAATTATTTAAGGGCATAAAGTAGCTGAAAAATAGAAGCAATTTAAAAAATCTAGAGTTCTTGTTAAATTCAGTCTGCAAATATAGGTAGTGTCACTGTATATAATGTTACTCATTAAAGGACATTAATGACATACTGTGGTAGTTACATAGCAGAACAATTCTGTTTATTCATCTCTCCAAATGAACATCTTTCTTGAATATCAGCTGCTACTATTATATTTAGTATATCAAGTTAGTAATGCTAATGTTGTCTATTGAATAGGCAAAATAAAGACATTTTAGAAATGTTAGATGCTGTTAATATGCCTTACATATGTGGCATGACAGATTTCAAATTTTTCTGTTTAAATTTGTGTATTCTGCTCAGGTTAAGAGCTAACTAATTTTTGAGTCCAATTCTTAGCTATATACCTATGTTCTTTCTATGTGATATCATCTACCATGCACTTACTTCTTACCTTGCCAAAGCAAAACAGGTATTCTGTATTTCCACTCTATTCATCAGGGCTAAATTAGAACTTGCAATGTACAGGTGAAAGACTAAGTATCTCATTACAGGTTTCTATGGACAACTAATTTTCAAAAAAGATATTTTTCATTAGAAACTGTCAGTTTATAAAGGTTATAATTTCTGACTAGCTTTCTGCTTTCATTAGTTATTTTATTAACAACTCCATGAATATAGCAAAGGACTGTGCTGTCCCCTTGAGCACTACCTTTATCAAGACTTTCTGATTCCCACAGAAAAGGTGCAAGGAATAGACTACTTTATTTAAGTTAACCTCCACATTCTATGAGTTTTGAAAATTTACAGCATACATCCAATAGTATTCATTATCTCTTTCCATCATGTTATAATCAGTCTTAAAGCCTTCCTTTAAAAACAAGTTAAACAAAACAGAAATCCCAGTAATATTGTCCACATGGCTCACACTCTCCACACAAATCACCCTTGAGAGAAAGAGTGGGATTGATGTGTTTTCAACTTAGTCTACCTCACTTAAAAACAAAACAAAACAAAACAAAACAAAAACCCAAACCAAAACCAAACCAAACCAAACCAACCAGCCAAACAAACAAACAAACAAAAAACAGTGGAAAAATATCCTTTCCTGAAGGCAAAGGAGTCTTAATTTCAGCATTGTCTAGGGAAAAGGAGAAACTTCTGCTCCTAAAAATAGGGTGAAGTAGCATGGTTATGGTATACAGCTTGATGTAGGGCCTATCAAGGTGAGTTCTTGGTCTGAGTAATTTTCACAGTACTTTATTTCTAATTTTAACATGATGAACCACTCTAAAGATTGAAGGTTTCATTTAGTAATAGCACTTTAAATACATTTTCCTTATGTTTGAATTAGACTAACTCTTAAGGTGCTGAGTGTCTCACAGCTGTCTTGACTACACTGCAACCTGTCAGAGCTGAGTCTAGATAAAGGGAAGGGTATGTATGCATGCATATGGCTGTGCTGCATCAGCCTCCCTTTTGCTCTTGTTTTGTTGGTTAGGGTGCTTATCTGAGCCCCCAGGGGACTGATTCAGCTGAAAGAGAAAACGAAGAAGTAATGTTTTGTTGGGGTAAGCATTCAAACTTCTAGAATGAGAGAAATTATGCTCTAGGAATACTGATGTTCTTCCATCAATACTGTCTAGTGTGACACCCCCAAATTTAATGTCTACAATAGTGATGTCTGCCATAGCCAGGTGTATCACGGAATCCTTATTGTCCCTTTCATGAAAATGTTGAACATTTTCATCTACAAATGTTGTTGGTGAGAGATGTGATCAAAAAGGTGCTGTAAAACACAAATAGAGAATCAAAAAATCAAGATGTTGTTTTTTAAATTCAATACCCAAGATAATTAATGTACATTTTTGCCATTAATCTTCCTGTGTCTGACAATAGAAACACTGCCATCATCTTATCTGTTCAGGTTACTGCTAATATAAATACACAAAACACTTGTCAAAACCTCAGATATTATACTGCTGAATAGTTCAGAAAAGTGAACAACAGAACTGACATTTTTTTTCCTCAACAGGACTTACAATGTTTTGTATTATTTGGAGCTCAGTTGCTTTTTCTTAGAGAAATATAAGGATTGTCCAAAAAAGAACACTGAAATTAAAATAAGAAACTGTCCTATCTGTCCCATTGAATACATGGGGCTAAGGTCTTTTGTAAAAGTTCACAATTATGCATCAGTCAATGTATGCATGGTCAAAATAAAGTTTATAAACTAAGCATAAGTTAATCCTTTATGAAATTGGAATGTGAAATGTTGCAATGCAAGTTTCTTAATGCATTTTTTAAGGGTTCTAAGTAAATGGAATTTTAGTATGTGCAGCAGATGAAGTAATTTGAAAAATGGTGAAAATATTCACAGTTTTGAAAATAGTGCATAAACCACAGTCTGCATACAAGAAACAAACCCTCTTCTTTCTACTCATCAGTACTGCATTTTAGTATTTCCACTGTGATAGCTGTAGCACTTTGAGCTGCATCAACTATATTGAGTATTGTGTTCTTTTCCTTGATATCACCATCCCAATTCCTAATCTCTAGGGGAAAATAATTTCAGGTGCTGCAGAGAAAATTGCATGCTGATTTGCAACTGAAATCAGTAGACAATATGCTTTCACACACAGTGACACAGCTTCTGCATTGCTGTAGGTGGCACTGTGACAGGTATGCTACTATGATTTGCTTTTTTAAATAAAAGAATTGCTTTATTTCTCTTGAAAGATATGTTGGGTAGGGTTTCCTTCCCCTTTTCAAACTGTTGAAAATAATTAGTATGTGCTAGTCCTCTCTCCCAATATAATGGGTATACCTGTCTCTATTCTATGTCTATTAGGGATTAGGTCTGGTTTTTACCAAAGTAAAACACAACCCACCACCCTCTCATAAGAAATAATTCTACACAAAGCGGCTTCATTGTATGAAATGAGTCATGCTGTTTCCTGGGGTAAGCTGCAGAGCAAGAGTTAAGGAGAACAATATGGTCACCAAGTATTTACAAATATTACTTCACACTTCTCTCAAATTTGATGAACATATGTTGAAGACAAGTATGAAAGTGAGGAGAAAAAGACAAGCCGTTATCTCAGTTTTGTATTGTAAATAATTGTTCATGCATAATCATTTACATGTGTAAATAAACACCATCACAAAGCTCTTCGAGCTTTGTACCAAAGTCTGGTTTTCCTTTCATCACCTTAGATTTGAAGTGCATTAAGACTTCTCATTCAAACTGGTAAACATTAATAATCACAGGCGACACACTCCTATCTTATCAGAGCCTTAAACTAGTAAGGAAAATGAAATAAATACACTCTGTAGTGTTGATGCTAATTAGGATCTTATAATTACAAGTGCTAAGGTGTCCCTTGTAAACATTTGTTTGTTTTCCGTGACTTGAGGTTAAAACCATGAACAGCATCAGATGGCACATGATGCCATCTTAGATATAACTGGCGCTGGTAAAAAGCCAGGGGGAGATTTCAGAAAAATTGCCTAGCAAGCCCTGAGAGAGAATTAGGCAAGTTACTTCCAGAGTTGGATTTGGGCAAAATATTAAGGTCACAATACGTTTTTATTTTATCTAAGTGTCACGGTAGATCCAATTGTGGACAACTGACAGATTTTAGCCCCTCAGGACAGTTGAGATGAGAATTGCCACCATAATCAGTCAGAAAAGACTGTAATGCCACTTTTAGACTTGCCATGTGATCCTGTTAACTTTATATATTTGATACAGCTGAACATCATGTTGCTTTGTTAAAGCATTTTGAGAACTGCTGTGACTCCAAGATAGACTTTGACAGTTATCCTTGAATGGGGATGAATCAAGCCTTCATGTTTGGTGATGATGCTCAAGGATACACTCTGTGATCACAGCAGGACAGAACTCAAACCAATGGTGAGGAGCTTATATAGTTTTTATCTTTTCAGGAAGACTTTGCACTTTTTTTTTTTTCAGCAAGCACAGAGAAGATTTTGTACAGTGTGTTTTTTTGGTATAATAAAGCAAGGCTAAAAGTATAATTTAGAAGATGTTACCAATAAATTAATGCCTTGATTTAAGTGGAATTTTGAATCCACTTTACTAACTGATTTCAGTTGATGTTGCTGTGAAGAGTCCCTTGAGGAGATTTAGCCACTATTGTACTCAAAGCTTTTGTGCACCTCCCATTGAGGGAGTAGCCATTGAAAAAAGAATCCTGCAGAAAGAAGTGGTGTAAGCAGAAGAGTTTGAAAAAGGCCAGAATGAGACTCATCATGAATCACAGGGAAGTGATTATAAGTCTGAGGATGGAACACAGTCTTTTGTACAGAAAGAAACATTCTTTGATGCAAAGCACTGAGGTGCTGGAGTGGGTCCAGAGAAGAGCAACAAGGCTGGTGAAGGGACTGGAGCATAAGTCCTATGGGAAGAGGCTGAGGGAGCTGGGGTTGTTTAGCCTGGAGAAGAGGAGGCTCAGAGGTGACCTCATCACTGTCTATAACTAC
>JAWWEV010000095.1:53133148-53152451 GCA_035583235.1 Hafferia zeledoni | reverse complement strand
AAAAAAAAAAAAGCTAGATGAGCATGTACATCAAAGTGAGTTCTTACCAAATGGCCCTTCATTTTTATTGTCTTGGATTTTACCTCTTTCTTTGAATTTCAAGAACGCAGACAAGATGTTAGGAAGAAAAAGACAGTGAGTACTTACCTAGAAAACAAAACATTAACAGAGATATTGTTAGAAGATGGAAACTTACAATTTTTACTTGTATCAGTAGCACATAAAAGTATTTACAGAAACACTAGGAAAATTGATTGTTTCTACTTAGGTATCAATGCTATTTTTTTTGCACTACTGCACCTAATATGAAATTAGTAAATAAATACATATATAGGACACTGTGTTTCTTTGAGATTCAAAATAATTTCTGAATTTTGTTACGACTCTTCTTTCTTATAATGCTAGCTTTTTATACAGCACTTATTTTTAACAGATTCTGTACAAAATATTTCTCTTTTTCTGTGGAAAATGTCACATAGATTTTTATTTAAATCAGCTACAACTAGTGGTTTCCAACATATATTTTTGAACAGTTGAGCTTAAAATTAGTTTTATGTGAGTATTATTGAATATCACTATAGTTCTGATATCAAAATCTGTAAGTAAACCTTGAATTCTTATCTCTTCATAGAAAAAGATGTTTTGCAGTCATTGTACACATAGATAGACCAAATTTTAAACAACCTAAAAATTAACTATTGAAGGTGTTTTATGACCTCTAAAGTTTCTTTGCTATTCGGTTCCATCAAAAAAATCTGTGTCACAAATTGGAACTACAAAAAAAGACTATAAAAATTCCCTGAGTTATAAGGAGACCTATGTAAAAAAAATTCAAGAATTCCCTGCATTTAAAATGTGGGTAGATCACCAGGAATTTCACCAGGGCTCAGTACAGTGTTTCCCTCTAGTAATTTATCCAAATTTGGCTAATAATAAGCCATAAAGAATTATTTAAAAATTATCATCTTCAGTATTCTAAAAACACTCGTTTAGTCACCTCAGTTACATATGCAAAGAAACTTCTGGCCAAAAAGCCCCTCCAAAATAAAAAAAATCTAAAACCAAATTCAGTGTTACTGAATTTCCAATCTATTATACTTTCAGTAGAATCACTGTGAAAATATGATTAGCAAATATCTGAATACTCAGTCCAGAAGTGACTCCGAAGAGCCTCATAAGGAATATAAGGTTATACAAATGAATTTGACACAAATTAAAAGTTATTGCTACTGTAAAATTCTCTATACATGCATATTCATAATTTGTCTGGGCTGCATTTGGTGTCTCTCCCCCAGCAAATACCAAAATCACTCCCCGGTGTTGTTGATAAGCCAAACATCTGGATTCTTTGGATTTCATGACCTCTCTAGATTTTCAACTAGACAATTAATGAGACTCCAAGCACACACAAATCCAGATCTTAATCAATGACAGGTGCAAAACAGGGAGAACACCAGAGTGGAAAAGTTATTTGTTAGAGAATCTGTAAATTGTCTTGATTAGCAATCATGTGTGTATAATACATTCTTACAAATGCTGAAATTATACTGTATTAAAACCACCGGGTTTTTTATTCTTAATAGTTTTGTTTAACTGTTTGGAAATAAAAATCAATAATACAGCCCTAGCAGAAAAGTATGGTAAAGAGCCTTTTATTAGACTTAAATTAGAGCTGTTACAAAACTGAATTCTATGTTGTGTATAATTCTTAGGGGGGAAAAAAGGAGTGGAAATATTTTCTAGATGTGGGTACAGTATTCATCAGGCTAAAGGAGACCTTAAGCGGCTGAAGGAATGTATATTATTAATTGAAGTCCTCAGTACATGAAGGCTGGTAATATTTATAATCAGGAGAAGCTGACAACGGACACTTCCATGTTTTACATCTGTAAGTTGACTTACATTTTCACTTTGTCAAAACAGGTTTCTAAAATATCATTATAGCTATTCTTTAGCCTTAGGGCATAGAAGAAAGAGGAAGATTATAAGACAATACCTGAGACAAATGTCATGAGAAGTATTTTCATATTTAGGATTAAAAAAACAAAACAAAACAAAACAAAACCAAAAAAGCCAAAAAACCAAAAACAAACAAACAAACAAAACTACAAAAAAACCCAAAAAACCAAACCAACACCAAAAACCAGCAGCTAGCAAAAACCCCCTTCATTTTTAACTTTTTTTTTTTTCTTTTTTAACACTTTAAGGCAGCATATAGATGTATGTTGTACTGGTGTAGAGTATATCTAACTCTGCCAAGCAATGCAAATAGCTTTCAATATTTCTTCAGCCTCAGAGGATCAAAACAAGATGCACATCCCAGTACACTGTACTCAAATATCACCATCTATCCCTTCTCCCCTCATTCTAGCTTTAGTGATAAAAGACCCATAGAACAACTTCTGCTAACTGACCTAGGTGCAGGAAGAAGCTGAAAAGCTGTGTTGTGTAATTGTATCGGACAGAGTCAAGCCCAGGTTAATGTATTTGCTTTCTCAGTGGGGCTTATTAGCCCAGGTTAATGTGTTCACTTTCTCAGTGGGACTTATTTGATTGTCTGCCAGACTGGCTTTTACCTCAGGCACTTCAGACCATTAATGGAACAATCACAAATCACAGAACTTTTCCACTGACAGTAGGAAAGTGGTAAGAGTTGAATGAAGGAATGTCTTGCTGAGACATTTGGTGAGGAATCATGAGTGGACTGGGTCTGAATAGCACACATAAGAGGTGAGAAATATAATTACTGTACTCAGGTACCTATAGGGAGGATATAGGCAGGTAAAGGTGAACCCTTCTCATGAGTTCATGGAGAATGGAGAAGGAAAAAACAGTTGCAGTTTGCACAAAGCAGTGTTTTGGATGAACATGAGGAAAAAATAATCTTCATAATGATGATGGTTAAGAGCAGAAACATAACACAAATGAGCAGCTGCCTGAAACTTTTGTGGAATCTCCATGCTTGTAGCTTCACTAATGAAGGCCCTGGGAAATTTGATCAAACTTTAATATCAGTCCTGCTCTCAGTAGAAGATTGGATGAAATAGCTTTCAGAGAATCTTGCTGAGCTAAATTATTTTATGACTCAGTGGTTCTAACTCTGTAGTTACAACTAATAATAAAATAGTTTTATAGAAAGAAAATAGAAATGAGAGGGCCAAAATATTCTTTATACCTTTCCCTTTCCTCAATGTGACAGCAGACATTCAACAGCTGTAGGCATCTCTCCATGCCTTTCACACAGCAGGACAGAATTTTATTTTCTATACTTGAAATTAAGAGCTTCCTTTTTGTCGTCATTTTTTTGTGCAGCCCAGATGCTGTGCAAACAATTCTCTACAATTAGGCTACAAATGCTTGCTTAGAACACATAAGTATTGTTAAACATTTCCTGTTTCATTAAGTACCATGTTATAAAACAGTTTTGAAACTCAGGAAAAGGAATGAAAGACTTCCTAAGAAGCAGTGTTATCTGTGTACTAGTTGTCTCTCTTAGATGTGTGAATTGATATTTGCTTTTGATCTTTTATAATCTAATCGTTTAAAATTTACTTTTCAAATATCTATGATAATTTAAAAATATATGTAAACTTTTCTTATTGCAGCTTGTGTTTTTGGTGTCTGGGCTAGGTTCTTTCCAAATAGAGTGTGTTGAAAAAAAGTTATGGAAATGACACATAGGAACAAAACTAAGGTATACTATTAAATATATTAATAACAATAACACATTACTATGTTAAAATAGGATAAGATATTAAAAATGTTATTTCGTAATGTCTGTGTACCATTAATTATTTTTTCAGCCAAACATGCTTCCTAATGCCATATTGGAGAGACAGATATCTTGGAAGCATTCAGGAGTTCTGCATTTGTATGTTTTATGGTCCACAGAGGATAGAAAGTATGAACTTCTGTGATGAAATTCTCTGATAGTTTAAATATTACAGTGGACATTTTTGTGAAGCCCAAAATTATACACAACCTTAGAAACAAGTTCCATCTTTGTAAATCTATTTGCTTGACGTGCAAGGCTATGTGGATTTATAATGTTCAAATGTTGGCATTGATGGATAGACTCTCAGTGGTGCTGTTGCAGAACTAATTAAAGCCACAGCTGGAGGAAGAATTACAAAGACAAGAAGAAATCTGGAGCAATTTTAGTTCCTCCCCACAAACACATTCAAATCCTCTCAGCCTTTTTGTAGGAACTAGATGAAGATGTATAATTTGCTTCTCACTAGACTGCAGAATAAAAATGCTTGGATAATGAATATTTGAAAACTGAATGCTATATGGCACTGCTTCTACTTCTCTTTTGTTTGTTCTTCTTAATGAAAGAGATCAAAGATACCCATTCTGAAGATAAGGATTTTCAAATGCTGATGGCACACATCAGGCAGAGTCATCTTTGCATGCTTCTGCTACCAGTTTGTGCTAGTGTAACACCAACAGGTAGAGGAACTGACAACAGTTTCTGTTTTAAGAGTTTTCATCATGAGAAGAAAATGTTAACAGCTGTATACAACATTATTTCTACCACCTAGTACTGTTTGCTTCCTTTTTTCCTCTTCCCACACACCTTTTGTCTTTCATATACTTCTTTGTCCTTAGTTTTGCATGAAATCACTGCCTTCATGTCCATTTGGGAACTCTACTTAAACTTTAGGACTGAGAGGTACACGTTTTGTGAATGGCTGTGACTTTCACTGTTGCTACTAAAGGTATTCCTGTTCTCTCAGGAAAGGTTGCTGTTTGCAGGGAGAAGCTGGTGAAATGGAGTGTGTGAGTGCTGCTGAGACACTTGCACAAGGACTCACTTCAACAACTGTTGAAAGGAAGTTGCACTAACCAAATGGATTTTGGATTTCAGCAGAAGTGCTCTCAGGCTTCCTCCTCTGGCCAAGCTCCTGGTAATGACAACACTGTGAGGGAGCGGTACTAAAGGCATGGGAAAACAGACATGTCTGTAAGTATTTTCAAAGTGATCTTTACCCCACCTTGAAAAAGAACTAAGATCGTGCAGATGTATTGCCAAGAAAGGCAAGGGATTGGAGATTTCCTACCAACAGCACCACAGCAGCCTCTTGTCAGAACATCACCCTTAGTAACAGCCCTCTGAAGACCCAGGCAGGAGGTTTTCCGTGCCTTTCTGTGCAGCAGCAGGTTGTTTATCGGTACTGGACCTGCAGCAGATCCTGCAGGGGTCCTGCATGACTACATGGAGTGACTGAGAGTTGCAGTTCTGGTTGCATCTGATTATTCTGCTTACTACAACAGCTCTGATGCCAGGAACATCGGGTCTTTAGAATACCTGTTTCCATTACTATTAGGTAAAACAAAGTAATGATGAATTTTGACCTGCTGAACACATAATTTCCACACCCATGTTTCTGACCTTTGACTACAGGCATACCTTATGTGCTCCCATTTGACCATTATGCAGACTTCTAAGTCACATAATCTGAAATCATGATGGCCAGAGTAGAAAATGTGTTTTAAAGAAATTGATTAAAGGACATAAGAGAAGTTGAATTGCCTTCTACCTACTGCTGCTCTCCTCACTTCACCACTGCAGTTCCACTCTCCACAACCTTCCTCATATTTGAAGAGTGAGTTTGGTAGTTATAATTCCAATAGTCTCCAAACACTTCAAGAAAAACCATTTTTCTGGAAACAAATACAATTAGGTGATACCTAATCTGATAGCTCAGTTTTGAAGATTATGTACTATTTCATTCTTAACTATATGACTATTTTAGTAGTAAGACATGATGAATATGAAATTTCTGATATATTTTACAGTTCAATAGGACTGTGTTCCAGAGAACAGAATGTGTGATACAGTGTATTTTAAGGATTTCAAAGGTTGCTATGACAATGAAAATAATGCATTATTCACACAGGTTGTGAAGAATGGTCAGTGACATCACTGAAAGATAATCAAGATAACAAAAACTATCTTATGTTTGTTAAAGGGAAAGAGCACAGAAATGTTCTATATGTAGAAAGGTGGATATGAGCATGATAACATAATGTCAGTACCATCCTCAGACCAAGACACCATATTATGTAATTATTACTTATTTATTTATAATTTCTGTATCATTTTCCCAATAATATTTACACAGATAGGACAAGGAAGTCTCTATGTGAGAAATGGCTGTTGTATTGCTCATAATGGGTAATGCAGCACTTCCCAGAAACATGCTAAGAAGGAGGAAGCAGGTGAATGCAACTCTGGAAACATTAAGTAAGAAACAATTGACCTCTAAAGAACAGCTGTTTCCCAGTAGTTCTAGCTGAACCAACATGGCTATGATCCATGCTATATAGCACACCAGACCAAGTCTAAAAACTAATAATCTAATGTTTCTTTACAATCTGAGGCAAACCAGGTCACTGTTTAGCAAGAGTTATACAGACAAATACTTCAAAAGTTTAGGTCATAATACATGGCTAACACACTAGTTCTGCAGTCAAAACTCCTATTTGTGGACAGTCAACCACTCCAGTATCTCAAAAATGTTTGTAAAAAGCAGGGAGAGAGCCTTTTTCTAGAGGGAGATACTGATAGAGCAAAGGGCAAGTGCTTTAAAGTGAAAGAGAGTAGGTTTACATTAGATGTTAGGGAGAAATTCTTTACTCAGATCTTAGTAAGCCACTGGAACACGTTATCCAGAGAGATTGTGAATGACCTATCCCTGGAAGTGTCAAGGCCAGGTTGGATGAGGCCCTGAATAATCTGATCTAGTGAGGGACATCTCTACCTGTGGCACAGGGATTGGAACTATATGACCTTTGAGGTCTGTTCCAACACAAACCATTCTATGATACTATGATTCTAAATCTCGTTTATACCCATCCTGATTTCAAGCTGTTGGAGACTCCAGAAACATTTGCATTTTTAAAGGTACTGTTTTATAGAGAGTCAGTCATGTAAGACCTGATAAATATTATTTAGGATGATTATGAATATGAATTAAACACAATCAATTATTCTTGATATATTCACAGCATCACTTACTAGAATTTTCTGCTGGGCAGCTATGCAAAAACATAAGCAGAAAAGATCCTCAGTTCTAGAGCTTAGATTTTTTTGTTTGTTTGTTTTCATTTGCTTTGAATTATTTTGCATCTTAAGTACAGATAAATAAAATCCAAAATTCATATAGCTTCACATGATGCAAAGTTACTCAGAGCAGAAGGCAGCAGTGTAGCAATACTGATTGACAAGAAAATATTCACTGTTGTACCTCTGTCTAATTAATTCAAAGTGACATTCATCACTATCACTTTGGATATCTCAGAGTAGTGTTAATTACTAGCAGCATACAGTTACAAATTTTTAACTGCTTATTTTCTAAAAATACTACATTTTCCCATAATAAACATCTTGTGAACATATTACTTAGATTTATGAGATAAAAGTCCTGTTACAATTTCTGATCTACAGATTGAGATAATAATTGATTTATGTTGCATCTGCATGCAGCACACATTAAATAGAAAGAGATGCAAATTTATGTCTAGAAATATGCAATCCAATGAGCGACATGCCAACATGTATTGTTCTGAACCCACATGATGCTCAGTTACCACTACTAAAAAAAAAAAAACAAAACAAACAAACAAAACAAAAAAACCAAAAAACCCAAAAAAACAAACTTCCGGGTAGAAAACAAATCAAAATTACACTTCCTAAAGATTATCTGGTCTATAGTACACTTATTTCATGATATTTCTTTTTAACTCCACAATATGCAAACCCGTTAAACTAATATGAAATACTAAATCATTTTCTTAAAATGGCATGAGAGGTAAAAAATGTCCTTGGACAAGAAAATGTCTATTAACATGATTAAGGTAAAGTTCCAATAGCTATTATTGTGCCTCTTTACAGATATACTTAGTCAATTTTTATGCCATGTAGAAGTCTTGCAATGTGATTACAGATTGTAATAATGTGTCTTTCCTGGTTGTAAGAAAATATTACATTTTATTACGTCATCATGATGGATGAAATTTGCCTAGGTCATCATTGGATTTTTTAAATAAAAATAAATAATATTTCTTTACTGTTTTATCATGTTCACATAATTAAAGACTTTGAAACAGTACCTACACTAAGAGAGGATGAATTGAAGAAACTACCTTTATAATAAACTTTTCTAATTTCTCAATACTTCTCTTGAAATTTTTTCTTTGAAAGTAAGTAGATACCTGTTTGGTTCTCTGAAGTGTGAAGTCCATGACTGTAAGACAGGAAATCTGAGTTTGGAAATCTGAGAATGGGAATATTGCCTATCAAAATAAAATTTATTACTAAAGTTTTCCAGATGTTCTGCCTATCACGTGTCAATAACTAGGGCACCAAAAAGAAGCCATTTGCAATTTGTCATGCCTCTTCATACTAAAGCATCTAGAAGACAATTTCATTTACATTCAAGATTTACAGTCTGAAACATCCTTCACTATATTTTCATAAATGTTTCAGCCTTTCTGTAAATTTATCTTCAAACCCCACATATGTTAATTACAGTCTAAAATGTGTGTAAAAAATGTAACATCACATCTTCTCTGTCCTAAATTTCTGAAGAAAAATTCAGGACCTAGCAAAAATCTGTCTTCAACAAAAGTTTTATTTAATCCTTTATATGCTGCGTTGCCACTCTAAAGAGAACTGTTTGCTCATTGCTTTAAACAGCTATCCTTGAAAAGGCCTAAATTACATTTTTCATTAAAAATTGTAAAAGATGAAACTTTTACTAACGAACGAACAACAAACCTAGACGCTTGAAATATACTGATCTCTTTTTTTCCCCTGAGCATTCTTTTTCATATTTGTCTGAGGTAGTGTAAATCCAATAGAAGTCTTCTAATTTTGATTGCTGTTTTTCCAGTGTGACAAAAATTATATTGATATTACCCTCACAAGAAAAGAGAGTAACAGCTTCATGCAAACTTTAACAACCCACAGAGCTAGGCTCTAAAATATAAGCAGAATAGATATGATGTAAACTACTAATACTTAAGCAAAACTAAATCTGAATTTCTCTGAGAAGTATAAGGGATTTAGATGCCTCTGAAAGACCCTGCACCAAATATTTCTATGGAAACTCTGTAAACCCAATATTTATTTATTAATTGATATTCTTTGCACTATAAATTATATACCTATAACTTTATACTTATAAATCTATGTATATACTGATAAGAATACAGTGACATAAGTTATGTGTGCGGTTTTTTTAGAACACAGAATTTGAGACATGTTTACAGTTCAATGATGTAAAGTCATATGAATTTCTAAACTGTATTTCTAAATTGCATCATTGTAGGGGAGGTTTGGCCTGAGCCCCAAATGCACAACCCACGATCCAGGGGCTGACAGGTAGGCAAGGTCACTGTAACCTTGAGGCAGCCTGAAGGTGGGTAAACAACATCAGGCCCGGGAAAAACACAGCCTCGGTGGTGCCAGGGACGCCGCCAGCCTCATGGACACTGCCTTTCCTCCAATCAGCACACACTGCTGCCTCGTGGCCAGAACCTCTTACCCCATCCCAAGTTGTTGTTGTCCACATGTTCACCTCACAAAGTTATATTAACCCGCTAGTTCCCCAATAAATTTGAATGTTCCTGTTTTTAACCTTAGTGCATGGCTCTATCCCTATGGGAATACGCACGTATAACTAGAAGCCCAAACCTGGGGTCACGTCGGGGTGGCTGGCAAGGACATGCCAAGCCTCTCGCAGAGCTCGCTTTCCCCAACACATCATGATGATGTAAGAAAGGATGTTAATGACAAGATACTCCAAAGAAAGGTAAAATAGCATTTCCTTCAAGCATTGAAATAGGAAACAATTTTTTCATTTAAACAGAGGAAGGATTTACTTCCTAATCCCATCTGTAAGGCTAGAAGACCCGTCTAGAAGATTTTACTATGAGGTTATTAGGTTTTTTCACTTAAGAAAGCTTTCCTGCTTGCAAGAGACATGTGTACAGAAACAGCTTTAGATGTTTTCACCTCTGCATTCCAGAAAAACTCTCCCTGGTATGAGAAAATAGTAAGTCCTTGCAGACACGTTCAAAGGCCCCACAGAGGGAGACAGCAGGGAAGATAAAAGCTCTGAGAGGCACAAGGGGCTTGTCTTTCCCCAGGCCTTGAGTTTGAAGTGCCATTAGGATTAATGTTCTTTTAACTCTAGTTTTCTTCACTTTGGGAAAAAATCTTCCTACAATCCTTCCACTGCCTGGCATTTCAGGGGTACCTTACTCACACCATCTTAGGAAGAATAGTGTGCAAAATAAAAGAATAGGTAACCAACATGGCCTTGGTCCTGGTATTATCACATATGTTATTATTTTTATTAAATAATTCCACAACGTTTAAGAAATATTAAACCAATCTCACTAAACCTGTCCTCCCCTAGTAGAGACACTACTTTTTCCTGTGATCACTGCCATTAAATTCTGTTTACGTTTTGAAGTCAGGCAGATTTAGAGAGCATGGTGCACTCATGCAGATTAGGGTCTGCAAGGTTATTGATTATTTTCTTTTCATTGATGTTGGCTATTTTTGCAGCACACACATATTATGTGAGTATATTTTACATTCTTCTTTTTACACTGAATCTCAGATTAACTTTGCATTGCAGAAAATTAAAAGCACAGGCATCCTCCTCACCAGAAGAATGCCCACAGAAGCCAACTTCAAAACTGCTTTCAGCATTCCCACTGCCAGTGATGTCAGGTTGCCTCAAAAGCTCTAATTTGCATAGCCAGCTTCTGACATCTGTGAGCGTCCTATTTCTCCAACATTATTTGTGACTTAAAGCTGACCACCATAAATTTGTGATATCAACACCAGTCATTACTGGAATTTTCTCATTTCTAGTATCCTTTCCATAATTTTTATAATAAACAGAAGTGTTTATTTCCCATTTATTTTTATTCAAATTCACAATCAAAATAGTTAAGATTTTTATTGAAGGCTTCGGACTTATTTGGGACTGGTTGAGAAAAGTCCTCTCTTGCCACAGAAGTGCTAGACTTTGTTACATATTTCCCTGCGTGTTTTGTTTAACAGTCTTTAAGACAGATGCCACCTGTGCCCTGAGAAGCACAGTGCCTGTTGCCAAGGAAACACCACTCTTCTCTTGCATTCTTTTCTCTTCCCTTCCCATCCCCCAACCCCCCACCCCCCAACCCCCCCCTTATTCCCATGCCTCAGCATCAAGGGCAAATAGAAAAAGGCTTCCATGATTGCTAACATATGAAAAAATAATACCTTCAAATACTAACATAAAGTAGCACAATATTCGAGTAATATCACAAATTTCGAAGACTTCTTAGCAAAAGTGCAAATTGTAAATTATGACTTTTCATTAAAATTTTTCATAAATATAGCAAATCAATAGAATAGTAATAGATAATAGGATATTAACAAGCATTACATTCCTAGTAAGAGCTGCAGAATGCAGACTCTTGAACCCTTCAACTATGGTAGCAGAGAGAAAGATGCTCTGAAGAAAAAAAATCTTTACTGTAACTGTCTGCAGCCCAGTGGAACAAGTCAATTAGATTGATTACAATTGAATTTAGCCACAGGTACAAAGATTTTCCTTAACAGTACAAACAAGATTTAGTATTCAATTACTTGCAAGAACATCAACAAAAAATCTAAATCCCAGTCTAAACAGTAAAGCTGGATCACAGCAAAGTCTGCATCCTTATCATGCTGCATTTCCCATAACTTCCATGTTTCCAAAGCCCACTTCTAGTTGTCTGAGCACTTAAAAGACAGGTGAAGCAACCTTATCTGGAGATGTTTAATCTCATTTCCCAGAGCCAGAGGAATACACCTGCACATCAATGTCTTACAGCATTTTCTTGGGAAACAAAGCTAGTACCTAAATATTGTAAAAAACAAAACAAAAGGAAAGAGGACCCCAAAGCCACAGAATAAAAACCAAATGCAAAAATGGCCCCAGAAATGGGTATCATTACTCAGGCTCTAAAGAAATGCTAGCTTCAACAATAACTGCATCTATTTCTGGCTCCAACAGATAGAGCAGGAATTGTAACAGTAAATGTTTTCAAACTTTTCAGTGCCATTAAGAAATAGAGATGCTACGAGGACTGTGGGTGCACCATGCAACTGTGCATGCAATTGAGACTCAATTCCTCTACAGGCACCATTCCCACTCCTATCCCACAGTGCTTGCTGCATGTGAAACCTCACAATCAGTTTGCCTAAATGGCTGAATGTGCAACGCAGAACAGTATTCTGCTGCTTTCCACCACTGATTAGGGAGATGGAAGAGATGGGAGAGAACAGTCTTTTACTATGGAAAAAGTTTACCCCAAAACTCTGCTGCAAAAGTTTTTAGTTTTCTCTGTTTAAAAAGAAACCCAAACAATGCACATAGTATTAAAAAATTAGTAGAAAACAGCCAGTAATTTATTTATGGACCTCGTGTTGTGCTCAGATATTGGGTACCTGCCGATGATTATACCTTTACGAAGGACAGTGTCGCAAATAAGAAAATGCTGCAGTCATGGAGGGTCCTAGACCACACAACAAGAATGTGGATCCTTTACAATAAGCATTTAATGCAAATAACTTTCATTTTATGAGGGACTTCTTAAATACATAATAATCAAATTGAGCAACTAAGCAAAGGCACGTGTAGTATATGAATGTATAAAGACCAGGCAGGTTCAGGAAACCTGGGGTTTGCTGCTTTCTCTCACACAAGATCAATGATGTCTTCTGGGAGTTAAGTTCTCTGTGCTCTTAATTTCACTGAAAATTTAAAAATAATGTTACTCTTTCCAATAATTGTTTTTCACAGCTATCAGTGGAACCTTCACAGTAGCTAGCTAGCTAGATATTTCACATATTGAAGCATTTAATTGTATACAGTTCCAAAATACATGACCACTGAAGGAATTAAGACTTATGTTCACAGATTTATCTAAGCCCATTGTCCGACTTTAAACCCTAAGTGAACCACATAATATTACAAAATATACACACCTCTGTGTTTGGAAAAAAGACAGTTCTAATGACTTTTTAATGGAAACAATCATATTATCTTGCACTAACTAACAAATTTGTTTCTGTATTTGCAGGAAATACGCTAAAGCAAAAAAGAATCTGTAAGTCTTACTGGGTTTTAAGAGAATATATTTGAGTTAAAACATGCTAGGTTGAAGTCAATATATTTTACAAAAACATCTGACATGAATTTTCAACAAGAAAGATTCTGATGTCCAGAATGATGTTAAAATTTTAACAGATACTTCTATTTATTGAAGTAATGGAGAGGAGAAAGCTATCACTTTAATGTTTGTGCTGCCTTTGGACTCCCTTTCAATTCTTTGATGAAAAAAGTAACACTGACTGAACTTTCTCATTTAATCAGTAACAAAGTTTTTGACTTTTACTGTTTATCACAAATGTATTTCTGTTCTACCCACTTTTCCAATTAAAGAACAAAATATAAATTAAATCCTTTTGCTTTCTTAACATTGATAGACTGACAGCTTTCATCTCATAATGCATAAAGGGGATTGCTAAGATAATTTGCCTAACAATCTTGGAAAACGATCTTAATTCTCTTGGGTTTTCATTCCTCTTTGCATCCTTTCACTTTATAAGGTTCCTACACTGATAAGTTTCTAATTTATGTACTTTATTCTTACATTTTCTGTCACAGTTCATGTGCGATTGTTTCAAATAAATATTTTCCTTGCTTGATCAAGACATTTTTATTTCCTTTTGACTGAATTTTATGTTTTCAATGTATTGTAAGTAAAAAAAAAAAATAAATTAAAAAAAAAAATTAGTCAGTTATCCATACTCAAAATTACTGATGGACAATAAAGCTTGAATATAAGTGTTGTAATAGATTGCTGAGGGTTCTCAGGGCATCTGAAATGCAAAATACTTTTGTATAAGCTATTTCTGTGTTAGTACCTTTCGGGTTCAAAGGTAGTCTGCACCTTCCCTTTATCTCAATATATTCCTTGAGGTGAGGGCACTTGTGTGTCCCTGTTCCTGACATTACATAGGCCTGAGAATATAGGAAAGTACAGAGAATTCTCAGACAATACTTTATAAATACTAAACTATTTTTTCACAAATTAAAGTTGAATACTTTTTATTTCAGTGTTTAATTATCTTTTCCTTTTATCAGAGCAAATTCTTGCATAAATTGTTGCTCTGCTATATCAGTTAACCTTAAGAAACTCTGCAGGACTTAAAACTAAAAAATTCTTTCTGAAACACAGTCAGGATCATTGTCTCAGCCTGTCAACTCCATGCAATATCAAAGATATAACCTAAACAAATACTTCTTCCCGTCAAAGACAAAACTTGCCAGCTTAGCTTTTTTTTCCTTGGTACAGTTCCAGATTTCTCAGTCTGTTGCGTTAAAAAGATTGTAAAGATGCCTTTACAAAACAGCAAATCTTGCAATCCTGGCAAACCCTGAAGGGAAGAAAGCTCATCAGGGAATTTAGTGATATCAATTATTATAACTATAATAGAAAATGTTCTTCAGCCTAATAAAGAATTGATTTTCCATTAATATTCTTCCTGGAAAGACTGCTGAAAAAAGGAGTAGGAAGTTTTATTTTCTTTCTTCCTGATTACAAATTCATTATGGAGGTGTGCATAACATCAACTCAAATACCAATATTTACAGAAAAAAAAATTATCTGGGAAAGAGAAGGCAAATATTGAGCATTTAAATCAGCATGATTTTGAAGCTGAAAATAATTTAAATTGTAATATGTATTAATCTTGAGAAATGAAGTATATTTTTTCTTAATCATGGATCATGTCTGTTACCAGATCGTTAGGTTAGGTAAAGAGTACTTGCATGTCTCAAAATTCATATGTCAGAGAGAAGTTTTCCTTTAACTGTTTTAAAGAAGAGACCAGACTAGGAATCATGACAAGATTAACAGGAATCCAGGTCATTATGAAATGATTAAAGCCTGTAGTTAGCCAAGGAGAAATTTTGTTTGTACCTTAACTTTTAACCCCATTTGGTTTTGAATTATAAGCACATAATACAAATATGCCATTTTTGAAATTAAAGAGTTAGAAACCCTTATGAATTCAAGCAGATAAAGAAACTTCTTTACAACTTCTCTTTAAATGTGCATTTACTGAAAGTGCAACAGTTCCACCTACATCCTTTAGACAATCATTCTTATCAGTTGTTTGCTGGGTGGCCAGAGCCAAATTCCTTGATCTGACACAGGTTACACGTCTATAAAATAAGCATAAAATTTCAAATAACAGGTTTCATAATAAGGCTGAACTATTGTAAATAACCAAGCAGAGAAAATCTCAGGGACATCCTACAGCAGGGGGAGCTCTAAGACAGGCTGTGCTCTCCAACACTGCACCACAATCAGAAGCGTGATGGGGGAAGGAACGCAGGTCAGAGGGATTTGATGACGAAACAAAACTTCGAAAACTTTTTCTAAATATATTTGAGGCACAGACAGGAAAAAAATTCACCAACCTTAACTCAAAATATGATGCTAAATACAGGACATTTTGTTGTGGAACTATCAGTTGCTACTTAGAACTATGGTCTGAGGTGGGGAGGAGGAAAGTCAGTGACAAACATGAAAAGCACTTTGACAGACCCTCTAAAAGAAGAATTTCAGAAAAGCAAGCTCTGAATGTATCAGTGAATTCTCTTTTTTATTACAACAACAAAAGCATTTGAAGAACAAGTATCTTCACTTTCCCCAAGTGCTTCATAAATAATCTATATTTCAGTAAACTACACGGGATTTTGTTGGTGTCTTCACTTAGGTTTTGCACTTTTTAAAATGGTAATTGGAAGATTTCTTTTCAAGGGTCTTGTAACTTTTTTTCAAACTGTCAGGTTTTTTGGAGGGGATTTAATCATGATTACTGTCTTACACATTAGCCTCAGCCTTGGAGTCAGATAGTGTGAAAAAAAAAAATCTGAATGACTAGCCATTTGAGCAATTATATAGATAATTTGAAATGTGATTACATTCCTAGAATCTCTCTGATGAAACCAAATATTTTATGAAAATCATAAATGAAACTGATGAAACTGGAAAATTCTTCTTCAGAAGATGATGGCTACAGATCTCTCTTTCACTGCAACACCATCATCCCTGATTGCAGAGCTTAAAACAATATACAGTTAATAAGAAACTGTATTCATTCTAGTGTCCTAATAAAAATTTGAAATATTAAGTTCTGCATAGACATAAATGAGAATGGTAAAGAAAGCAAAAAAACCCCGACAACAACAACAATAACAACAACAACAACAACAACAACAGAAATATCCCAAAGAGGGACACGAAAAATACAGACATTTGAAAAAATATAGTAACTAAAGGCTTTTTTATGCATGAGCCAAAGCAAAAGAAAATATAACACAATGAAATTTAATTAACCATTGTTTCCCATGTTAACTAGGAAATGATTTGAACATTTCAAGGAAATAAGTAAAATGGGCAAAATTGATGAATATCTTGAGGTCCCTCTATGAACAGCAACAATTGTGAATAGGAGGCATTTTAAACACATGTAAGAGGGCAATGACACTGAAAATCTATTTATTAATCTTTCTTATCCTGAAAATGTAAATTCCCAGCCTCAGTAACTCTTAAAGCAGGGAGATGGCCACTAATATTTTTCCCTCAATACAGGCTCTAAAGTCCCAGGTATTTCTGACAAGAGTACTCAGTGAGCTGCTTTGTGTATGCAGCTGAGGGAACACCTCACATGGACTCCAGTAAATCAGCTGATGTTTTGAAGCTTATCTAGATATACCTCTCCTGGCAGTAAAATATTAATGCTGGTTTCTAAAGTATCTCGTATCATTTGTCATCCACTGTTGCACTTGACTGTAATAATCTCCCACAGCATTGACTCAGATTGGCCAATTAAAACATTGTTTCCTGAATTTCTGTTATATTTTTCTTGCATTAGAATGTATATATTACCCTCTTCTGTTGTTTCTCTAGGAAAAGATAAGATGCAGATTATAGCATTCATAGCTTTTTAATAACTCTGAAAATTAGATTTAACTAGTAGCAACAGGCAGGTCCCATAATTCTAGCGATGATGTTTTTTCCAACTTGTGAGACTGTATAAGAATACTGCACAAAGCCCAGATATAATATTATAGCTTTGCAGTTCAGGCTTCAGGTTCATCACTAGAGATTTCTCCTGCCTAAACATCCAGCAACTAAGCCAGGATTTCAGGTATCATACTACATCTTACATAAATACATCTTTCACACTTTGGGAAACTGTAGCTTTGTGGAACTGCAGAGAGCAGTTCTGCCACTGAGAGATAAGCTACCACTTTTAAAATAGAGTTTACAGTGTCCAAAAGAGACGTGACACAAACTATGGCCCTAATTTGCAAAACACAAGTATATCATCCTAGAGAAAGTATACTAAAAAGCATTGGATAAAATGAAAAAAAAAATAGATGCTGCCTGTGCTTAAGCTGACCTGCAGAGCACTTTAAAAGTGGAAGGAAATGACACAGTTCCCTGTTTAACTCTGGCACATAAGTGGGATAAGAGACTAGATTGCCTTAAGATACTTCCATCTTCTGTCCCACCAACTATCCCAGCTTCAAGACAATAAATTCATTATTAGAAATACACAAGTAAATTTGGCTTTGAACAGTAAAAAACAAACCAGAAAAGACCCTAATGAGTCTTTTATATATAGTAAAAAGATTGGAAAAACCCAACATGAAGAATGAATTTATATTCCAGTAACTCCTACAGGCTCTACTGAGTTACTGTACTTAATGCTGTCTACAAATATGTGAGACTACTGCATCAAACTACCTTCAATTTGAAGGGTGAAAACACAGAAAGCAACTGGCCAGCTAGACACGGGAATCAGTAATGGAAATTTGATTACTGGATTGTTTTATATTTTAGCTATTTAAATAATAAAATATAATTAAAACAACTAAAACAATTTATCATTTTGAGTTTTCCATATAAGACTAAGAAAATGGATGGTCAGAAGAAACTACTAAAACTCTAATGCTTTATTTCTGTACTGGAGATAAAAATATTCTGAAATTAGAAACTGGTAAAGAAAGGTCTAATGGATTGCTGCCATGGAGTTAAAGATATCAGATGAGTGGGTGAATTTTATTCGCTCTCTTTTGGATGAGAAAATCCTGAAAAGCCAAGATAAAGATCCAACATAAATATACACATATGATACATAGGTGTGTGAGAGTGAATGCACATGCAAGAGAAATATCCCCCTAAAGGATTGCATTTAGACCTTTGCAAAACATCAAAAAAAGTAAAATAAACAATGCAAAGGGACATCTTCAGTTGTTCAAGAAAGTCGTGTCCACTGAATAGGTTTCAGAGTGCACTTTAGATATCTTCTTAACCTAATTACCTTTGCTTTCAGGTTTTTGGCTATTTTTCTTCAGCAGTGTCTAACTTAGTTGAATTGCACCAGTGGTTTTGAGTCTTGAATTGAATTAAGTGGGTGCTAAGACAAAAAACATTTTAATTCATTAGGTAATCCATCAAAAGAAAATAAAATCAACAGAATTGCTAGAAGTCTATGTTGAGGGTAGGAAACTGAATAATTGTATAATCTTCAGGCTCTTTCAGTTCTGTCATTATAGACACCGCAGAGTTATAGTTAGGCTTATATAAACATGTTTTTGTTTTGTTTTGTTTTTTTTCACACCCAGACAATTTGACACACTTTTGCTCTAAATAGTTAATGAATTCAGTGGCTTTGGTACCTAGTGCAATATATAAGAGTAAGAGCATGCATGGTCATCCTGTTTATTTTGTGACCTAAGATAAGTTCAAACATCATGTTTGAATATGAACTTGATCAATAAGAGGTGGTTTCAGGTTTCCCTACATTTTCTTCTTATAGTTTGTCTCAATCTTCTAAGATTTATTGTGTTCAAAAGTGAAAATATTTTTTTCATGTTTGCCATGTAAACACTTGACTATTTTGTTCTGTCTAATGAAGAAGCCTAAAATATATTTCCATCTACTTAACCCCAGACAGTATTTCCAATGAAAGTGGTTAAATGGAGCAGAAAGGTAATTCCACACATTCTGAAGCTAGATGTCTTTCCATATCACTACTACCATATACTTGAGTCTGCCAGGTGCTACTGTGTGTGGGATCCTGCTGCCCCAGGCACAAGGGATTGCTGGAAAGTATAAGGATCCGCATGCTTCAGGGGAAACTGGCATTTAGCACTGTAGTCAAAAT
>JAWWEV010000095.1:53095430-53123061 GCA_035583235.1 Hafferia zeledoni | reverse complement strand
GGAGGGAAGAAAAGAAAGGAAAAAAAGTTTGAAGGAAAAATTGAAAGGGAAACTACATTGTTTCAAGAATAAAACTCAGTACAAAAGAAGAATAGAAACAATTAGTGCAATCAACAGTCATGTTGCTGGAGATTTTAGTATCCATGACTAACTTACTAAGTATGAATTATTTACTGGGGTTTTGTGGTTAGCACTATGGAATAAGGAAGAAAAAAGAATATGCTCAATCAGATCTTTGCTAGATAGTTTCATTTGAGTTGTTGAAGAGTTTTTAGTAAAAAGGCTACTTTCTTGTGCAAATAATTCATATATAGGAGGGACAGAATCTACTATTAATCAACATTTACAATTCAAAGGAAGCTCTTTTGACAAAATGATAGCATTGTTGTTAGCATTTCCTGATATTTCTTTTAAGGTACTATTTTGTAGTTGTTAATAAATTTGCCTAAAATTAGTCATCCAATCAGAAATTTTTCATGTTAGGGATTAATCACAATGTTGTTCATTATTTACACAGTAGTTTTGTAGAATGAGACTCTGAACTTCTGTGCAAGGTTGGGATACCTAACCTCATTCACATCCACACCCTTCAAAGATAACCTTCATTATCTCCCTCAATTTTGACAATGTTTAGCTCTGAATTTTGAAGACAGATTAATAGAAACAGAGTATTGTCAACTGCAAAAAACTTGGATTTAAATTGGATTACATTTTATACTAATAAGTAGTAGAAATGCTGGATAAATTTTTTTTAATATTGTAAAGTACTTACTCTACAATAGCCGACATTTCTTCATACCCCAAATCCCCATCTGTAGAATGCATCTAACAATATTTTGTCAGTGCTGTTACAGCACAGATTGTAATCTTCACAAATGGCAAGAATTAAGGAAATCTCATGAAGAAATAGGCCTTTTCAAATCTGGTTCAGGTTTTAAATTATTTTGAGAAAGAAGTGCTGAATTTTCTACTGAACAAGAAATACTGGGCAACTGCCAAGGCAGTGGAGGGATAAGGTGTTTTGTGGAAGCTATAGTATGACTGTGCATTTGGAACAAGTACCTCACACACATAGCAATGCCAAGTTTGCAGTCACCATATGGTGCAAATTACTAAAACAGTAATATTTCCTAACTTTTTTTCCTTCAAACCTTCTTGATTTTAACATTTGTTTTCACCTAAGCTCATAAAACACAGCTTTGTTCTTTCCTACCAAGGTGACATATATGATGCTAAATGTATTCAAACAGCTACACATGAAATCATGCCTTAGTACGTTCTGTAACCTTCAATGCGAGGAAATGGGGAGTCTATTAAAAAGCCTCTTTTGCAACTATTCAATTTACATGTGCATAACAAGCTCATGAGAGTGTAATTGGTTGTTTTCACACTCCCCATCACCACACTTTTTGAACGCCTGCGATGTACAATGCACAAAGTTGGCTTGGTACAGCCAACAAAACTATTTAAACACTTTTGAATGGTTTTGTAAATGTAGATATTTTAATTCTGAATCAGATTAATAGTATTATGTCCCACTATATTTAGGTACATGAAGTAAGGATGAATAATTTCTTGTCATGACATTGCCTTCAAAAGTGGGTATAAAATGTTTCAGCCTCATATTTCTAGTTGCACTCGTACCTGGGTCTGAAGGGAAAAAAATGTAACTATAAATGTTTTCCCTATGGTGTAAATGCCAGGACAGAAAAAAATTAATTGTAAAAATAAAATTTCTACCACAAGAATATTTAAAATAGTAAGTAAAAAAAAGTCCAAACAATTAATATTTGTCTTTTCTATAAGGTACTGTCTTGCTGTCTAAATATTGATAAATAAAAGACAAGGAACTGAATGGCAACCAGAAACTTCAGAGAGATGCTTTCCTCAGTCTTTCACAATGATCTTATCCTAAGGAGGGTAAATCAATTTTAAAGGCTGAGAGACAATTACTATCCACCTCAAGGATGAATATTTTTTACATATGACATAAGTATTTTTTTTTTAAAAAAAAAAGGTCATAAGCTTTTTTTCAGTGAGAAACTGATAATATCTGACAACAATACCCATTATTCTCTGAAGAAGTTTCATAAATCTAAATTTCAGTGAGTAATCAGTTCACACAAAAATATGATTTGAAATAATGTAACCTGGCAAGATCCACATTCCAATTGAAAATGTGGGATGTTCTTCATACAGTAAGTTCTTGTAACTTGATTTCCTACCAGAGGATGCTGAAGATTAAAATGTTTACAAAGTTGATAGAGGAGACTGAACGAAAGTTTAGGAAATACTTGAGCTGAAAATCGTTGGAGGCTGGATAGCAGCTGTAGGAAGCATCATATTGTGTTTTCTCCTGTGAGCACCTGCTTACAGGCATAATACCAGTCTAGAAGTATCGTTGGTTTCCCCCATTACATTCACTCCTATAGTACTAGTACACTTACACAATACAGCTGGACCATAAGATTGAACTAAAACAATTTTATCTGGATAAGATGACAGCTTGCATAATCTAAAGAATTAGAAAGCAGAAGTTAAGCTTCAGGACCCCACCAACATTTTGCTCCTGTCATGCACTTCTCTCTACCTTTGGATTGCACCATGCTCCTGCATTTGGACTAAACCCTTTGAGGCAGACATTGCTTCTTACTAATTCTAACAATGAGTAATATCAAAACAAAAATCTTAATCTTGAGCATAATGTTTACTAGAATAGCAAACTGTTATAGTAAAGAACAAGTCAAACATTTCTTTAAACCAAACACTACAGGAGAAAGTTTTTTCACTTTCTCCTCTCAAAACACAACTTCTAACTCCTACAGAGAAAGGTACACATTCTATTAATTTCAAGACTGAAAAAAAGAAAAAAAGAAAGAAAGAAAAAAGTGACATTCAGATAGTTTATATAGAAACTAAAATATATCTATATATCTTTTGCATTAGGTTAGAAGCTGTTTTGTGTCTTTCTAGATCCATCTCTGACAGTCCCTTCAGGGCAGATTTTATGGGATAACCAAACTTCACATATGTCTATAATCTTCCCACATGAACGGCCTCAGAAAACACTTTAGTGGCCTACAACCTTTTGTGGTCCTTCCCAAATCTATATCTAATGTGACTTGTGAACACAATCGTACCCAAGAATTGATGTCAAACATATCAAGCAGGATGCCAAGAAGAAGGCAGGAGTGAACAAAGCTGCGTCTTTCAGTATGTGAAAAATCTCTACTTATTCATTAACCTTGACACATACTCCTTCTTGTAAGCTATTCTGTAATGCTCTACTTATATCTGCAAATGTCATATTGCAAAGCATCAAAATTAGGTTGACATTACAGACATTTTACTATTTCCTCTTTTCTCCAAAAGTTCTCTTTGAAAGAAGACACTTCTCTTTTCTGTAGATTAATCATTAAAACAAGTTTTTGTGGTTTGTTTGTTTTTTGTTTGTTTGTTTGTTTTTTAAATAAACTTGTAAATATGGGGTGCTTTTCATTTTTATTTTATATTCATTGAAAATATTGGTAGAATTTTTGTTTTGATTTTTTTTTCCAGAAATGAAATAAAGATACAGCTAAATCAAGTGTTGGAATTGAAGATTTGAAGGTCTTTTCCAACCTTAATTATTCTATGATTCTAAGTATAAAATAAACTTAAAACCAAACGTGGTTTTATTGTTCTGATGACTGAGAAAGAAACAGGATGTTTAATGGAGAATGGAAAGTTAAAATTTTAAGTGTTGCATAATGGGGTTAATAATGCTTTTAAGAATCACACTTTGTATGGATCTTATGTCCAAGTTCGTGGTATAATAAATAAGTAGAGAGAGAAAACCATGGTAGATGAAACTGTGCCCTTTAGCATGTTGGGAACATATTGATACCTTTGACATCTATAGGCCTTCTCATACCCCTCAACTTTTACATTAATGCATTTTTCTTGCTAATAAACTGCGCTTGTATCTGTTGAAGAAAACCATCATGCAGAAAGGTACTTCACAGAGGAAAGAATGAGTCTGAAAAAAAATGAGTCTCATTTCTTAGTGATAGTTATCAAAATTTGTTTGAGAAAACAAAACTCTGTTCCATGGGGGGGAATCCAACCAGATCTTCTCACCTACACTTCCCAGACAATTTCAGCTTTCCTATGAGCATCATTGAAAAATGAGCTATTCCAGTCAGGTCTGTCTGTAGGCATTTTTTCTTTTAACTGTTTCTTTTTTCTAAGAGATAATAAAAGATGATGCATCAAAATTAAGCAAAAAGGTTTTGTCTCTGAAAAAAAATGTTACCTAATGCACAGTTAACCATTTATAATCAGCATCAAGCTTGATAACCTGTAGACTTACATTTGATTACATCTTCAAACTATATTCTGATTCTTAAGAAACCTTGGTTTATTACCTGACGTGTGTCCTAAATTAAAATATAACCTTGGAGGATTCCAAGGACTCTCATCTACAGGCTCTTATCTTAAAAAAGTCTACATTCAAAAAGAACTCTGAGTGAAACATAAAATGGTAACTTTTTAGTAATATTAGTAGATGAGATTTAGAGAAAATTCAAATGTTTTAACTGGCATAGGACTCTAAGATTTGCAAAAAAAAAAAAAAAAAAAAAAAAAAAAAAAAAAAAAATCTCAAAACACTTAAGCCAAGAAGTGACACTAGATATCCAGTTTTGTCAAGAATAAGTAGTATATGAAGACAGAGGCCAGCATCTAATTTATATAATTTTTATGACTCTTGTGCAGGACAGGCTCAACAAAAAGGACCCCTAGAAGGAAAACAATCTAATATTTTCAGAGTGGTATCAAAGACTTTGGTACTGATATTAGCTCTATACTTCTAATGGATATTATTAACAACATATAATTTTAGGATAGTTAATATCTTGTAAAAACATAGTTCTAAAATTATACAGAATTCTAGTAAACAGAAAAGAGTTTGACCTCCAAAATCTACCATCCCTTTACAGAGGATATTATCATGAGTAATAAGCACACTGGCTCTGATGAATGTGAGCCTCAGGTCTTCCACCACACACGGTTGATTGAGTTGAATACTGGGCCGTGGGGTGATCTGTTTCTTTTCCTTGCCATAGCATAGCAGCTAAAGACTTTAGAGAATTCCTTATAACACAGCAGCTCAGTCAATATGCTATTTCTCATATCCAGGAGGAGGGCCACTAACAGGCAGAAGCAATAATGGTACTCAGAGTCCTGTTCACAACAATAAAATAAGCTCTTTGACACAGCATCTTTTGTTTCTTTTTCCTAAAAGGCAAGATATTTGTCCTTGGGAATTTGTTTTAACACTGAAAAGTTTACAAATAATCAGTTTACTATTTATGGGAGTAGCTAAAATCATAATAATTCTGGACTATCACACACACAAAAAAAAGCTATCCCAACACAATTTTCAAATTCACAACCTGGAGCCTGGCACATATACATTAAAGACTTGACTTTGACATATATTTAGCAAGCTCAGCTCTCTTTGATTCATGGTCATATTCTTTAAAATTAGAAACTGATTATTTCACTGGTTCCAAATATCAATTTCTTGTACCAGCAAGTGGGGGGTTTTTATTATTATTTTAATGTAGTTTATTTTAAAGCCACCAAAAAAACCCAAACAACCCTGAATTTTTCATTAAGCAAGGGTAAAGTTGCATTTGGTGAGACAGAGACTGGGATTATTTTAAATACCCACTTTTTAACCAAGATTTTTCATTCAAACCTGTTGAATTCATTAGAGCAGCATTTAGATTAAAAAAATTACAGTGAAGGAAAACGTGAGAGAATTCCATGTCATACAAATAGGGGAAAAGGGGCTAATATTTTAAAACAATATGTTCTCTCAAGTGGATATTAACACAGGTAAAATAAAGACTGTAGGCAAACACAGGAAAACGAAAACCATTCTTTTTAATTTTCCTCCACCTCTCTCAGTGTGTTATTCTGTGTTCATGTGGTAATTTAGGACTTAGTAGGCCTTAAAGCTACTATGTAGATTAGAAGGGACTGTGCCAAATCACAACAATTCAGTAGAGCAAGTGTTTGGAAAGCCATAACCATGGGTACCTAAGGCTGAGGATAAGGAATGGCTGGCTATTTGAGTGGCAACATATATTTATATCACCTTAAAGAGAAAAAAATTAGATGTCAGAGAGACTTAACCATTGATTTTAACTCTGTAAGGAATAGCTAGAGAAAAAGAAGGGGGAAGACAAAGGAAAACACTAACACTACATAATGTTAAATAATTATATAATTATAAAAAAACTCATTCAAAAAAAATCTGTGTGAAATCTTGGTTCTGCAGATTCAAATGTTAAAAAAAAATCAATTCACTCATTAATTCACAAAGACTTACGTATGGCCATTTGAGAACCCTGACAAAGGTTTTCATTGCTGCCACTAAAAAGGAAAGAGCTTTTTACACTGTCAAAAAATACTTAATAGAATAAAAATAAAATCAAGTATGCAGGGTGCTTTGCTCCTACAATCACAGTAATTTGTCATATACCTTTTGAGGAAATTTTTCTTAACAGAAATCTATCAGAGACAGCAACTGTTTTTGTAGTGCTTCTGCAAATTGATTTTTTAACACTGGCACAATTTTCAAATTACCTACATTTGCTACTTTTAAAGAATATCTAGAGCATCATCATCCCATCTAATTATTGTCATAACCTAATCAACATTTCTGCTAAAACTACCCTGAGTTTTTGGGTTTCCACTGTATTCATTGTCTTTTAGCCCCTTCAGATTTGAATTCTATTAAATATTCAGTCAAATAGATTCATGACTACTGGAAAGCAAAAGACCATTTGCTATGGAAGATTTTAATTATCCTTACATTTCTTGTCACAGTGTTAGTCTGTTTGCAGATCCCTAAGATGATTCTGTAGTTATTGTGATCAATGACAGTTAATTACTTTGGCTTGAGTTTTTCTTAGTTCCTACCCCACTATCATGAGGCCTTTTTTTTTTTTTTTTTTTTGGTCAAAAAAGTAGTCCAGAAAATCTGCATGATTCTCTTTTTAATGAGATGTGAATGTCAGACTAAAGAGACTAAATAGTGACATGGTAGAAATGAAGTCTAATAACATAGAAACAGGTGTCTGATGTGTTGCAAAGTAAAGATATCATTAGGACTAGAGAAAGAGGAGAAGAGCAGTCACATGGGTCCTTAAGAGTGAAATCAGTAATGTTAGTGAGAATAATAGCTGCTGACGTCTCAATGAAATTAGCTACAGCAGAGCTGGATTATGAGGCACTGAAATAGTATTCAGAGAACTCAGAACTGACCTATTAATCACATACGGTGCTGAAATCCCCTACTGGGTACTAAAAGCTCACCAATGAGAATGTAATTCACTACAAATTTTCTGATATTTATAGTCAAAGTCTGTACAGAGAATTAGGGTATGTGAGCAAAAAAAAAATCAGAAAATAAGTATTCGGAAACTTCTACTGAAGATACTACATCTTGACTGAGCAAGGAAAAAAATCAAACAAAAAAACCCCAAGAAAATGAGATGATGTATTTCCTAGCTTATAATTTTCAGTATGAATTCTTAAGAGTCTACTTGTCTTAAAAAATTATAGAGAGAAAACTCTTTATTAGGTTCCAGCAACAGCCATAATATTTTCAATTGCATATGTTATTAGCATTGGTATTTTGTAAAGCTTGCAGCAAGATGTGCAGGAAGAAGTATATAAAAAAATATATCAGAGGTATCAAGAAAAGACATACCACAAGAAACAAAAGTAACGGACAATATCATCATAAAGGTACTGAAAATAACAGTGAAAATTGAAATGTAACACAAATAAGGAGCATATTACCAAACATTACTAAAGAAATAACAAAGGAGAAAGCATTCTTAAATATGACACAAATAACCTGTTTGAAATACTATTTGAAAGTTGTTGAACAACTATCTTTTCAAACATCAATCTATCCTTTGTGTCTAGTGAGGAGCAAAAACAATGTAAGGTATTGTCAAGTACACAAGTTAAATCAAAATAGAAACTATTTATATAATTGAATGAGAGAAAAAACATAGTATGCCTGTTACTGTATTTCAGGCGTTACATTACTCTCTTGATATAATATGCACGAAGGAGCTAAAGTGATATAAAATTTCACTCAAATAATTCATGAATAATATAAGAGAAAATTAGGCTGTCCATGAAAGGTATCCAAGCTGTTAGTATTTAAAATATCACAAAAAAAAAAAAAAAAAAAAAAAAAAAAAAAAAAGTAGGTGACAAAAACCCCCTACTACATTTCTTTCAGTTATTTAGTTTATTCAAAAACATTGAAATTCAGAAATTACAGAAAAATATGTATACGTTTTTGGACATATAGTACACAGAAAATCTTCAGCAGAGTAACAGAATTATTATATAGGTGATGGATAGATAATGAGCACAGTATATAGTTTGCATTTTATTTAATAGCTTATTATATGGGGACTATTTTAAAGACATATTTCATAACATGTCAGGTTGACAATACTTGAATTACACGGCACAATGAAATTGAAAGCTATCATTATATTCAATTATACAAAGCTGTTGTGCTCTGTCGTGCTAGTTTTTTTTGATCCAAATGAGGTAGGAGCCCTGTGTATTAAAAGATTATAAAGTAATCTAACAGCAAAAACGGGGGGAAAAAGTTTTCAAATAATACACTGAAGTAAATAGAATTTTTATTCTGTTATCTAATAAAAGAAGCCCTTGAAAATCAATTTAGATTATTCATAAATTATTTTTAATCTGTTTTTCTCACTAAGATGAAAAACGTATTGAGATAAGAAGCTGCTGCTAGGGGCATCATAATTTATTAAACAGCTCTGCCATGAGACAATAGGATCTAAATTTAATTGCTTCTGCTGTCTGCTGATTGCCCTATTCACCTTGATATAGAACTACTGTGGGAGCATTCTATGTAAAATATAATGGCTCAGCGAAAAAGCGCAGAACTAAAGACATGTAAGATTATTACATGGCCTGGTATTCAGAGCATTCCTCAGGTCTGTGGAGTTGGAGAAAACAAACTCTACGCATCCTTGTTGTTATTTTTGGAGGAGGAGTATACCATCAAAACTATAAACTCTCATTTGAGCTTGGCAGACTAGTCCAGCACAGAACTACTTTCTCCTATGAAACACTTTTTTACATGTTGAGGCTATTTATGCAATTTAAGACAAAAGTGCTATTGGTATTGACTGTAGCCACATTTTCAAAGAATGTATTGGTGCAAAAGTTTTCAACTGTTATAAATACCATTTTCAAAGATGTAATTGGCATTTTGAATTTTCTTCCTGGATCTACAATTTGACGAATAATCTACTTTGTTTCATTGTTTTAGTAACTTTAAGAAAAGTAGTTGATTACTAGCCCATAGTAATTTATTTTTGGACTGGTAAATAAATGATACATTATTTTAAAAGAACAATATTAACAGTAAAAATAGAAGGAGAATCCAAATGGGTATCAATGATAATTTAATATATGCCTAAAGTTTACACATTTTACATATTACTTATATTGCAGAAAAATAGATTAACTATTTGAAATATCTTAGTTGTATCACTTAAGCAGTTCTACCAGATCCATTTTACTCACAGATTTTAGTACTCTGAAATGACAAATAATATTATTTAGTCATCACAGAAAAATAAAATATAGCAGATTAAAAAAAAAGTCTGGGTGACACTGTCAGCTGCCCTGTTGTCAAAGGCTCCACATCATACAAACCTTTCACAGCTATTTGTAATATGCGACAGTCAATTACTTCCATGCATTTCTCCAATGTGCTGTTCAAAGGCTGTTCCAGTGGCCAATTAAATCCCATTGATTTCTTCTATTTTGCCAACACAGCTCTAACAGAGAAGTATTAGAAAATCCATTAGAGTTGTAGCTAAATTTGCCTAGCAGTGTTGGTTAAACTTGCCCTTAAAATTGCAATAGAGGATCTACAGGCAAGACATTTCTTTTACCATCTCAGGCATATCTTTATCAAGAGTAAGTTTTCTTAAATTTTGTGGGTGTGAATTTTAAGAAGAAATCTCTTAGACTCTGCCATCAGCCATTTCCCATAACTGCAGATAAATATTTGGAATAAAAAAATTACATATTTGCCATTCAGTTTCATAGTGCATGAGGAATTCTGATGTTCCAGAGTTGAAAATCTCTGTACAGTGGGAATATCTATCACTGAACACATCTGTAGACCATTTCACAGACTCACACAGAATCACAAAATAAGCCAAGTTGGAAGAGCCCTTCTTTATTTCCCTGACCTTACTTCTATTGTAAAGAAAAATAATTCAATGATAAAAGATATTTTTTTCTGGAAAGGAAACTGCATGAATTCATAGCAGTCTCACATAAAAATCCTTGATTTCAGCTACCTAAGTCCCTGGTGACTGAAAAAAAGGCAAACATTGCACCTATTTTTAAAAAGGATGAAAGGAGGATTCTAGGAACTACTGACCTATCAGCCTCACTTTTGTGCCTGGGAAGATCATGGAATAGATCCTCCTAGAAGCTGTGCAAAGCCTCTTGGAGAACTGGGAGGTGATTTCAGATGGTCAGTACAGCTTCACCAAGGATAAGTTCTGCCTGACCAACCCAGTGGCTTTCTGTGATGCATCAACTACATCAGTGGACAAGGGAAGAACTAACAATGTCATCTATCTGGACTTCTGTAAAGCCTTTGACACAATCCCCCACAACATCCTTCTCTCTAAATTGGAGAGAGATATATTTGATGGATGGACAGTTTAGTGGATGAGGAATTGACTGGATGGTCTCATCCAGAGGGTCATGAACAGTAACTTAATGTCTGGATGGAGATCAGTGATGACTGGTGTCCCTCAGGGGTCCATACTGGAACCAGTACTATTTATTATCTTCATCAATGACATAGACAGTGGGATCAATGCACCCTCAGCAAGTTTGAAGACAACAGCAAGCTGAATGGTGTGGTTGACATGCCTGAGGGATGGAACATTATCCAGAGGGATCTCAACAAGCTCAAGAAGTGAATCCATGTGAATTTAATGAGGTTCAACAAGGCCAGGTATAAGGCCTTGAATCTGGGTTGAGACAACAACCAACATCAATACAGTGTGGAGGGTGAAGAGATTGAGAGTAGTCCTGCCAAGAAGGATGTGGGGATGCTAGTGGATGAGAGGATAGACATGAGCTGGCCATGTGCATTTGCAGCCCAGAAAGACAAACATGATCTAGTCTGCACCAAAAGCAGCGTGACCAGGGATGTGATTCTGCCCCTCTGCTGTGTTCTGCTGAAAACCTATTTGGAGTACATTGTCCAGGTTTGGAGTCCTCAGCATAGGAAACACATGAACCTGTTGGAATGAGTTCAGAGCAAGGCAATGAAAATGATCAGAAAGATGGAACACCTCTACTACAAAGAAAGGCTCACAGAGTTGAAATTGTTTAGCCTGGAGAAGAGAAGGCTCCAGGGAGACCTAATTCTGGTGTTTCAGTACTTAGAGGGGGATTACAAGAAAGGTGGGGGCAGACTCTTTAGTAGAGCCTCTAGAGATTGGGCAAGCAGTAATGGTTTTTAACTGAACGAGGGTACTCAGCCTAGATCTAAAGAAGAAATTTTTTGCAATGAGGGTAGTGAAATATTGGAACAAGTTGCCCAGGTGAATGTCCTGTTTCTGGAAACATTTAAGGTCAAGTTGGAATGGGGCTCTGAGTAATCTGATCTACTTGAAGATGTCGCTGCTCATTGCTGAGGGCGTTAGACTAGTTGGCCTTTAAAGGTCCTCTCCAACCCCAAAACATTCTTTCATTCTATGTGCTCCCCAAAGAGACTAAGAACACTAAAGAAAAAGTTTTTCTTACTTTTTTAAGACATGTAAGCATTGTGCTTTCTTCAAAATATCCCCTAACAAACACTAATGACAGTGCAAAATTTATCCAGGACACCAAAGCTTCTTTTGATATCAGAAATATGATATATCTTAAAGCCTGTAGCAGTCACTGTTGCTATGACAAATCTCATTCCAAATGTATTGATGTCCTCAACTTACGTTCGTGAAATCTAAAACTGAGGCATCTTGAATACTCAGCATTTTTAGAGCGCTTAAAGCACTGGAGAATAGGAAAGAAGAGTAGGTTTTTATAAAATTTAGATATGCCTCTAATTATCTCATTCTGCATTTTCTGTAGCTGACAGTTAAAATATTGAGCACATTTTCAGTAAGAAAAATATTACATTATAATTTTTCTGAGAGTTTCTTTCCCAATCCTTACTTCTGCCTGTGCTACTGATAATGTGAAAGCGTAACAGAACTTGGCCGACCATTCTGTGGGTACATTCTCCAAGATTTCAGAGGCAACTAAAGCACTTAAGATCCATATGAGGGGCTTTTTAAAATATTCAGAATATGATATTTAGAGAGAAAGTGTCTAGCTACCAGAGATATAGATTTATCATTGCTGCAGTCTCCGTTCTGTCTGTGTTGCTGTCCTGAACATGTCTACATGGATGATGCTTTGACTCCACTGTTTCCCATCCATGTGTCTGTAATAGACTTCACTGGCACCATTTTCACAGTACACCTGAATTGCAACACTAAGCTGTTGTATGAAGAACATGAAGCTTAGACAATTCCCTCTCAAGTGACCCACCTGCACAAATTAGAATTGAGGGTACAGGAGACAAGCAGCACTGAGCTGACAGCAATCTCTGCAAGGGCTTTGCTGGGCCAGCCAGTGCCAGAAGTTGCATTGTCAGGTCACTAAAGTCTTTCCCAGAGACACAGCACAAACTTGAAGGCATTTTCCAATCAACACTGTTCTATAAAAGAACTTAAATGTTAAAATTTTTATCAAGAAAAATTTGATTGAAATCAAACAACAGGTTTCAAAGGTAGAAAAGGGAGGAAACAGATACATATGATCAGGTACGCCTCATTTCTTTAAGAAACCAGGAAAAAACCCCATATATAAATACTTTTATATGCAAATTAGAGTTTCAAAGCTCAGCATTCTGTATCTGTTCACCTCATTAATAACCAGTAAAATACCTGTGAATATATGGAAAGCAAATGGCATTTCAGGAAGCAGTGAACTTGAACTTACAGTCACAATTATGCTTACTTATTTTATATTTTTCAAGTATCAAAATCTTTATCAAAAGTACTGCACAAGGAGATAACCAGCCCTATTTTTTTTGGACAGAAGGGGCTGGTCACAGAAGTGAAACATTTCAATGAAAGTTGCAAAGAGAAAGAATTAAAGTCTTGCAGGTATGTTTGTTTTCATTAGCGATTCATTTGCTTGTATATTCATTTATTTATTATTTTTAATACAGATTACACTACTTGTCTGATCAGATCTTTTCTATTTGCACGCTCTAAAGACAGATTCTGATAATTCAACTATTCTGTTTTGGGAAGTTGTATCATTTTTCCTATCAGAATTTTTTGTTTTAATATGTTGTATAATGAATGAAACAATGGCCTGAGTATCTGATCTCCTAGTAGGATTGCATGAAGTGATGATTCAAAAACATTTATTATGCAAAAAAACTCTTAAAACATTTATTCATAGTCACTTTGCAGGGGATAAGCAGTGCTGTAAATCATCTTCTCTAAAATCCTTTTTCTACTTCATGGAACAAACAAGTGAGCCTCTAGCTGGTACAATCCCTACCTTATTATGACTTAATCTCTGATTCCTGCTTGGTTGCCATAAATAGGCAGATATTAGCTCAGCTGCAGCTCAGCATGCATGCCTTTTTGTGACTGTGGCATTCCCAGTGGCAGTTACTTCACCACAAGCCACATCTCTTTGCAAAATGAAATCCTATAGAAAGAAATATTATTAGGCTGTGAGGATTATCCAGTGTATAGAGATTCCACTCTTGCTAAAGTTACTGCATAGCATACTTCACCAACATATCATTCAATTATTTAAGCACAACAGCATTTAAAACATGAAAATGTTTATTATATAGATAACCAACATAGCACCGCAACTGTATTTTTATCCAGCTATAATGTCTAATATCTGAAAATAATCCCCCTCCACTCTAAAAATCTGCCTAATATTGGAAATGGTAATTTCAGTATTTGTGGGCTGTATATTCCAAATATGGTTGGACTAAAAAGAGGAATACAAAACCAAAAGCACAGTAGTACTCTCCTTCTCTGAGCAATTTCTAGGACTATTATAGCTTCATGGAACAGGTCACTGTACTACAGACATTCCATAAGAAAGACCACTTTCTATGCCAGTTATTTAAAAGGCTTGAAAACTCTCTGGGGGAACTGTACAGTGTCTGCTGTATTTTTACACTGAAGAGCTTTCCCCGGACATTTAAGGTGAAAAGTCCAAGCTGTAATGGAGAAAGTAAAGGTATTTGTTGATTTGTAGCCCTCACCAATCTCCATTTCAAGATCTTCCTGTTAAAGTACCAGACAAGAAAACCACACTCTCCCAGCATTTGAGACAACCAGTAAGAATTGTGGAAGGGCTGAAAGTACCTGAAAAAATAAGCGCACATAGAGACGAGTATCTCTCAGCCTGGATATGAAAATAGCTTTTCTGTATGACACTATTCTAGCATTCAAGGAATTTGTCTCCCATTTTCTGCCAGGTGTAAATTTCTTCATAACTCCAAACTCTAAGCAACTTATAGGCAAAGTGACAGTTTTAATTTCACCATGTCTGTTTGGGTTTTGTCCTATTTGGAAACAAGAAGGTAAGACACTATAAAGATGACATTCTGGATTCCAGATGAAAAAACTGTCAGATAGTAGAATACATACAGGGGACAAATGCAGAAAATGAAAGTCTGTGTCTAATTTGGGATATCTATAATGGTTCAGAACCGCTATTTACAAACTGAAATACTGAAAAAAAGTGAAACATGGGAGACAAATATCAGTTATAGGCTATGTTTGTTAGGGCAGTTAAGCCATGAGACCTGCTGCATGAAGTCACACTTTATAATGGGAAAGACAAAATGGAGTGACAGATTTCAAGAAGGTTGCTGGGAACTTTCAGGTCCTCCATGAATTGAAAAACACTGGATGAAATACATCTATCTGAGTTTAAGAATTAAATAAAGTATCTGAAGTTGGAAGCTTAAGTTATCATTTAAATGCCTAAATATAAATAAGCAGATGAATGGACGCAATCAAACGGAAAGCTAAATATATTTACTTCTCATACTTGTATTTTTTAGTAAATAAATCTGCTGTTGGAGGATGACATGATTTGTACATTGTTATTTCACTAAATCCAACTTATTAAAATTGCATTATTTTGTCCTTATTATGTACATTTTAGTTTCATTGAGTATTGATTTCCATTGATTTCCATTGATTTCTGAATGTATCTAGATACCAAATGTGGCAGGATACTTGTTCCTCTGTCTGAAGTTCTGAGACCAACTATGGATGATGTGCCTCACTCTTTTTTCAATTACTACAACCTACTCAATTAAAGTAAAATTATCCCAAGAATTTTCACTGTAAGGTGATATTCTTAAATTCAAGGAGCACAAAAACAAAATTTCGCAAATGGTCTAAGATGCATAAAATCTTATACTTGGAGCATGGATCAGGAGCAGCCTTGGAAAGAGAAACTTAGGGGTATTTGTGGGTGAGAAGCTCAGCATTGCACAGCAATGTGCATTTTCAGCCCCGAGAGCCAATTGTATCCCAGGCTTTATCAAAAGCAGTGAAGCCAGCAGATCAAGGGAGGGGACTCTGCACCTCTACTTCACTTTGGTGAGCCCCTACCTGGAGCACTGCATCCAGCTCTGGGACACCCAACACAAGAAAGACATTGACCTGTTGTGGAAAACTCAGAGGAGAGCCACTTATGCGGA
Source organism: Hafferia zeledoni (assembly GCA_035583235.1). Taxonomy (NCBI): domain Eukaryota; kingdom Metazoa; phylum Chordata; class Aves; order Passeriformes; family Thamnophilidae; genus Hafferia; species Hafferia zeledoni. Next base: position 53,107,160 of record JAWWEV010000095.1, on the reverse strand, counting down.
TCACAAGGATGGAGCACATCTCCTACTGAAGACAGGCTGAGAGAGTCAGAACTGTTCAGCCTGGAGAAGAGATTGCTCTGGGAAGACTGTATAGCACCTTCCAGTACCTGAAGGGGGCCTATAAGGTAGTCAGAGAGGGACTTTTTGCAAAGGCATGTAGTGATAGGACAAGGGGAATGTCTTTAAATTTTAGATTACATACTAGGAAGAAGTTCTTTACCATAAGGTTGGTGAGGCACTGGAACAAGCTACCCAGAGAAGTTGTGGACTTCCCATCCCTGGAGATGTTCAAGACAAGACTGAATGGGGCTCTGAATAATGTGGTCTAGTGGAAAGTTCTCTGCTTATGGAGGAGGTTGGAGATGGATGAATCTTTAAGACCCCTTCTAACCCAAACCATTCTATGATTCTATGATTTGATGAATTAAGATGATTTTTAATTGGTTAATATTTGGTAAGGATGAAAAGCATCAACTAAAGCCCAGATCTACAAAATCAAGTTTTCTTCTTAAAATAGCAGTCAAAACTAGTCAGCCAGCTATTGCTAATATGTTTCAAGTATTTAATTGTACACTAAATTAATATAACTCTGCAATCAAACATTTGATAACTAAAATCTACTTACTGCCCTAAAAGCATTACTTACCTACAGAAAATATAGCTGGATACTGGAGAAGCCCAGAGGGGTGAGTTGTCACAGATACAAAGGCAAAGAATACCAACTTTTGAAGCATTTCTTCCCTAGTATCCATATGCACATATCAATGGGATCTGTGAGCCTCTGTGCTCAATGCTTCTACTGTTACCAGAAAGCCTATTTCACTAGGAAGGGCTTACCCAGTTCTGAATCTCCAAGGTATATTACAAATGAGCTGCATTTTTTTCCAGTGCAAAGGAAGCTAAACTGAAACCTTTAAGTTGTTTATGAGTAACAGAGGGTATACTGAAAGCAACAGAAAACAAATCACTCCTAAAAACTCTGATGGTTTAAGAACCTGTTCTTTAAAATCTGTTCAAAAAAATTTGTAAAGAAAACAAAATCAATTAATAATGCAGAATAAGATACATGAAAGGAATGGAATATAAAATGCTATGGTACAATATGGAATTCCTTTTTTTCTTAAAATATTCTAGAGATCATGTTATTGTTCAACTAGGCACAGAACTGACCTTAGAATTTCACCAAATAACTGTCGTGTCCTACAACTTGTAAAGGACACACCAATGTTCTGTTAGAGTTACATACATATGATAATAATGTAGGATTTAATCCTTAGCTACTAACTTTAAAAATGTTTCCATATGTCAGATCAAATACTAAACCCCATTTGTTATTGCTATATAAAACCCATCAAATAAAGAGCTACATTTCATTACAGATGGAAAGAATTAAAGTTATCTCTTATCACCTGTATAAGAATTTTCCATTTTTATGAAGGGAACAAGTCGTCGTCTGCCATATCAAAGTAAACTAATTAAAATTACACAATAATAATGCAATTAAAAATAATTTCTTCAGACAACTGAAAATATGAAGCCATGCCACTGGAGAAAAAAAAATTAAATCCTCCACATGTTTTTGGCATGAATAAAGCCTTTCTGTAAAAGTCGTGGCATAATTAGACTAGAAATTTTCATTTTGAGAGTTTAACCAAGACAAAACTAAAAGGAAACAGATTTCTTCACATAGCTGTATTTGAGACTTGGGTACACTCTATTTCACTATAGTTTGCCAGAGATTGGGTATCTTTACTATTCAGGCAATTGCTTTATTCAGTTCTCATGAGCAGGAAGGTTACTGCCTAAACAAGACAGAACACAAATTTTCATACCATTTTTCCATACACTTTTTCAAAAACAGTAATAAATTCTCAAGGTAATCCAGTAATATCAAGTTAGGCAATCTTAAATGTAGAGAAATAAATGCCCCTTCTTTCTGTTAGTATTTTTACATGCTTCATAGAATAACTGGATCAGACACTTAAAATAGTTATGAGTTTCCTATGAGAAATGATGAATGCTTTTTCAGATGCTGTGCTTGGTTCTATCCACTCCTTTGAAACCTTTTATCTTGTGGCTGCCATTTTACTAATTACATGGAGTGAGTCACACAGGGAAAATTATTCTGTTTATTAACATCTACTGACAAGTAGCTTTTACTGGAAATATTTTTATATTTTTAATGGTTAAAATAACAATTATCTTAAATCATTCTGCTATGATCAAAGAGTTAATTGAGTCACAAAAAATATCAAACATCAGGTTCTCTGGTTAGGTTTTGGTAGGCAATACTGAAATAATATTAGCATAAAAATTGCCATTTAATACAGTGTACCAGTGAAATCTATTTCTATTTTAATGAGATGGAAGTATAATAAGCTGTAAATTATATGTGTTGACCAATATTCTTCATTTTTTTATTAGCTTTCAACAGTTTTTGTCCTTCTCTCCCCTCCCTCTATGCTTCTCCCCACCCACAAATACTGTGTTGAAATTATCAAAGTAAATAGTCAATCTTCACTTACAGACATGGGCAATTCTTCAGTTGTCTCTTAATTTTCGAGTAATCCTGTTAATTTACCTAAATATTTAACACTATAATTTCTTCTCCTAGTAGGAGACAAATTTGTCAAGTGAACCTCTCTGTCCCTCTGTGAATGAAAGACCATACTCACTAAATTCAGGCCAGAATGTTTAGAAGCATTATAAGCACACAATTTACAAAAGACTTCATCAATGAAACAGCATAATTAATTAATATGTAATCAATCATGTTTACTGTAATAATAAATTTTGAACGTTTCTGAGATCTTTTGTTCATTACTAAGTTATAATTAAGAGATAGTGGTGTAGGGTAATTTTTGCTGAATCAAAGCACAGCTGTGGATTAATTCCTCCCAAAGAATAGAAGGCAATTCTTTGCAAGCAAGCAAGAGTGAAAGAAGTGTAAAGGAACTGTATGAACACTCAAAAGGTGTTCAGCTTCAGCTTCGTTTCAACTATTATGGCTGGGATATAAAGACGTACATCAGAATTATATCCAGGGACAGCAAGACTTTCTGCAAGTTTATAGGATCTTTCAAGAAATAACTTTAACTTAGCCTGAATTCAAATGGTTAAAGGATATACTCTACTTACAATGAGACACAGTGTTTCAAAGTGTTTTCAATACAAATTAACAAAAATGGTAGTGCATCAAAAAACCCCACAACAAATGACAACTTCATTTATAGATTATATGCTGAGGACAGAAGAACAAAACACAGGCCCTGGCAAGACCTACATTTCAAAGATTAAAAGTTTAGTTTGACTCAGTTGTGGTAATATGAGTATAGCAGTAATCCAAAAAATGAAGATTATATGATCTCCTTATTCTGGAACAACAGATTAAAATCCCAACAGGATACTCATCTACACAAATTGAGCAATGGCAGTTTATATTTGGTCATATGTGTGCAAAATGCCTTAACTACTGTGTGGAAGACTACAGTGCGCTTCTCTGGTCAGGGATGTAATTTACATATACATATGTTGATATCTAACCTAGCCATCAGGAAGGCTGTCAGGCTGAACCTAGTAGGGTATCCAGAGTACTTTCAACTTTTCACATGCAAACATTACAGTCAAAAGGCTGCTAATATAAATAATAAACAAATGAAGCTTTGCCCTCTTTTGCAAATAGTAGAAATTATTTCATGTCTTCCTTAATATTTAGCATGCTGAATGTTGGTTAGATGTTACTGGGCAGATAAGGTGTTAGACATACAATGGAAAAGGCCTAAGATATCTTAAAGGGAAACCGTTTGTTTTAGTCAGTATCTTAACTCCATTTCACTATACTCATTCTAACTTGAGAAATAAACTTCCACAATGCCTGAAGGAAAGTTACACCTGTCACTGAGCATAAGAAAACAGGGAATAAGGTGACCTTTCATATTTTGCAGTACTGTGAAAATCTACTGGTCACAGAGACTAAAATTCTTTGGTCTTAAAAAGATTGCTTCTAAGTTTAAGAAATCTTGATTTTTCTTTTTCCCAAAGTCATGTTCAAATCCAGATTTCCAAAGGATGAACTGAGATATTCCTCTACAGTTTTTATGTTAAGTATAAAATATCTGAAAACTAGCCAAATACTGTGTTGAAATGTAGTTAGGAAAGAAGACTTTTCTTCACCCACTATAAAATACAAATATTTCTAGAACAAGCAGATGAATAAATACCAGCACAAAAACACTGGGGTTGGAAATGAAGAGTTATGCCATCAGAAGAGCATAGCACTGGTCAGACTCAGTTCTCCATGATATCTTCACGAGCTGAGGTGACTCATCATGTCCTAAGAACTTAAAGAAAACTGATTTCATACATTAGCATAAAGATCTTAATTTTCCATCAGTTTTCTTTGCAGTTACATATTCTATTTTTATACACTGGAAGAACCTACATAACAATGGAAAGCCAAACCAATTCTGGCTGGCTGAAAATCATACAGAGTTCCATAAAATGTAAAAATAAAAAAAATTATCATGATTATTTTAGAATACTGGCTAAAACAGATGACAGAAGCTTGTTAACAATTACGTTAATTCAGAGATTTACACATCACAGAACTACTTATGTTGGAAAAGACCTTCAAGATCATGGAGTCTAACCTTTGACTGAACACCATCACATCAACTAGATCATAGCATAAGTGCCATATCCAGTCACTCCTTGAACACGTCCTGGGATTGTGAGTCCACCACCTACCTGGACAGCCCATTTCAATGCTTAACAACCCTTTCAGTGAACAACTTCCTCCTGATGCTCAACCTGTACCTCCTCTGGTGCAGCTTGAGGCCACTTTCTCCTGTCCTGTCACTTGTTGCCTGGGAGAAGAGGCCAACCTCCACCTGGCTACAACCTGCTTTCAGGTAGTTGTTGAGACTGATAAGGTCTCCCCTGAGCCTTCTTTTCTCCAGACTGAACAACCCCATCTCCTTCAGCTTTGTTGCCCTTCTCTGAATTCACTCCAGCACTTAAGTGTCCTTCTTGTAGTGAGGGGCCCAGAACTCAACACAGGATTTGAGGTGTGGCAGCACCAGGGCCAAATACAAACACTGCCCTGGTGCTCTGGCCGCACTATTGCTGACACAGGCTAGAATGCCACATTGGCCTTCTTGGCCACCTAGGCACATTCTGCCTCATGTTCAGCTGCTGTAGACCAGCATCCCCATGTTCTTTTCCACTGGGCAACTTTCCAACCACTCCTTCTCCAGCCTGTAGTGCTGCCTGTGGCTATTGTGACCTAAGGGCAGGACTCAGCACTTCGTCTTCTTGAACCTCAAACTATTGGCCTTAGTCCATCAATCCAGTCTCTCCAGATTCCTCTGCAGAGCCTTCCTGCCCTCCATCAGAACAACACTCCTGCCCAACTTACTGTCATCCGTGAATTTACTGAGGGCACAGATTTGGTCCCCTCATCAAGTTCATCAATAAAGATACTAAACAGGGCTGCCCCAGGGCCACTCGGGACTGGCTACCAGCTGCATGTAACTCCATTCACTACCACCCTTTAGACCTGGCCATCCAGCTGGTTTTTTAAGCCAGTAAAGAGTGCACCTGTCCAAACCATGGGCTGCCAGTTTCTCCAGGAGAGTGATGTGGGAGACAATATCAAAGGCATTGCTGAAATCCAGATAGCAACATCCATGGCCATTCCCTCATACATTTAGGTGGGTCACTTGATTTTCATTAAATATGTAAAGCCAAAACGGTCAAGTAAATATGGTGGGATTAAAAAGGAACCAAAAAAAGGATTTTTTTTTTTTCCTTTATCACTGTCTTGGTAACCAAACTGAATGTCATTCAATCTTTAAAAAGCTGGTAGAAAACATGAACTGTCTTGGTTACATTTTTGATTCTGGAGTTGATAAATTCACCTATGGATTAATTTCAAACCTTTGCCAGTTTAAAGACAGATATTCTTGAACACAAAATACTACTCCTCCTACTATCATCACAAATATGTCTGGGTATTTCTAGGATTAACTTTATCCTCACCAAAGACATCACTTGCCCCAGCCACTGTACCCCTTTAATGTATTTTTTATTTGCTTCTCTACAATCTAAACTCTTTGAAATAGTTTCAGGCAAAATACCTCTTTTATGTCTACTCCATTCTCAGTTTTATAAGCCTTTTAGAGTCCATTCAGATTATAGTTACCCTTATATGTCTGATATAGTTTTGTTCCCAGCCTTACTGCCTGGGAACATATATATTTTTTATAGCTGCTTTTTGCCATTGTCAATTCCTTCCTGTTTCTAAGATTACCAGGAGAGTTCAGTTTTCACTACAATTCCAAAAGCTTATGGGTTCCTAATTAAACCCTACTCTGAAGGCCATTACTATTTGGCTATTCTTTCCCTAAATCCACACAGAGCACCTAACACAAAAATAACATTCACCCCCTTAACTGCTTACAGAACACTAAATCCTGGCCATTGGAAACAATACATTACATTTTAGAAAGATTAATATTTTTATCCTCCCCTGACTCTACTCCCCATATTCCATGTGAGAAAAACAGGAACTGGCACATGGAGGCATCCTGCATGTCTCTAGGGTACCTTTAAAAAGGAACATCTCTCAGATACAGAAAATTGTGAGTTCTGCTTCGAAAATATTTGGTTCTGTATGCACACAGAGGTTACAAATATCATGAAGGAAATTATGCTGACCGTAGAACATCTTTGATGTGTTGCATCAGCTTTGAGGAAACATTATTAAAGATGATCAAATAATACTTGTATAGAGTAAACACAAAACTATTTCTGTTCCATGAAAGGTAGTCTTTATATTCATTGTCATCCTTTAAAGGACATCTGAAAGTAGCATGAGAGATGATTATATACATATGGAAAACGTTTCTTTGGAAAATTGCTATTCACAGTAGAAAAGATGGGCATATGTTCCAGGCAATGCATTGATTTTTGAAGGTTCAGAATTAAAACAAAAGCAGTGACTGGTGACTTAACACCCTAGCACCCATAAATGCTCCCTATAGACCTACTGTAGCATGAATAAGCAAATTTGCCAATTCTCCGAGAGCTGAGATGAACAGTGTGCTAGAAAGATTTGCATTCTAAATCAAGGTTTGTGTTAGGTAAGCACAAACTCAAGCATGGTATGGTTTGTATTCAGATGAAAAATCGAAAATATAGCACATATTATCTTCCTACATCTTCCCAGCAAACACTTCTGCCAGTCTTCCCCAAATAATGGGTTCATATACTGTGACAGAAAGCAAGGGGCTGGTAAGGATACACAGGGAAGCCAGCTTTTAGAGATTATACAGAGAATGGCCAGTTTGTCACAAAGCTCTCTCTACAGATTGAGGATTCATGTTTGAGAAATGCTTAGTCAGAAGATGAACCCTGAGGGTTAAGATAATTTTTCTAAGTCATTAAATAGAGAATTAAACCATATTCTTAGAAGACAATGGAAGCTATCTCCCTGCCAGATGACTGGGCACACCTGCAGTGTCCTTTTCACCACACACTGCCAAGAAACACCCCACCACCCCCCAAAAAGGGAAGATTAAATACACCCAGGACCTCGCTGTTCATTTTTTAAGGGGACATGGCTCGAAGCTGGCCCTCACGGGGTGTTACAGAGGCTGGGATGGCCTGCTGGTAGGGCGGTGTGGAATGCAGCTCGGAGGATGAGGGGCTGCGCTGGGGGCCCCGCGCTCCCGCCCACGACCCGCCCCCCCCCTCCCCGCGTGACTCGGCGCGGCCCCGGTGCGGCCCGCGGAGCGCTCAGCCCGCCCGCCGGCGGTCCTGCTCCTCCCGCACACACAGAGCCTAACCCCGCCGGGGGCAAACCTGCCAAGCCAGCAGGCATCCAAACCCTCAACTTGGATGCGGGTCTGGGGTGGTTTTTTTGTTTTGTTTTGGGTTTTTTTGTGGTTTGTTTTCTCAAAATAGGTCCCATAGCGTAGTTTGCAAATAATATTTTGAAAGATTCCATATTTACTCAAAGGGCAAAAGTTTTATGGGGAAGCACCTTCGCCTCAGCAAAAAATATTCATTAGGCACCAACCAAGGCATTGACTCCAATATCAGGAGAGAGACATGACGCAACAGCCACTGGTAGAATTTATAAGCAAGTTGACTGCACTGTATTGCAAGGAAAGAAGAAAGGTTTTTCAGTCAGGAAGAACTATAGATGCCTGTGATTCAAAGAGGAAACAGATGTTTTAATGATGATAAAGGGATTTTAATGCTATATGATTGACTCTGAAACAGTCACATAGAGAACCTACCATACAAAAGAACTTATTAAAGATTGCTATATGAATGAGCATTTTTCCCTGTTTTCGGGTCACTTGAAAGTACATAGATAAATAAGTTCCAGGACAAACAAAACAATATCATAGGGGGAAAATATGTCTTCATTATTTCCTTCAGATCAGGCTAAGAAAGAAAACAGAACTGTTCCTTTGATACAGGAAGAAAACACATCTCCTTGCTCAAAATACTTTTAGCATAAGAAAACATGACCATAACAATTCAGTTTTTATGACTTGCATATTTTGTAAAGGCAAAGGAGTGCCAAATTCATATTACTTCATCACTACTACATCTGTAAGATTTTAATTTTTCTCATAGCTCGATTAACCCTCTTTTGACATTAATTTAGGGGGAAACATAGCATCTGGTATTTACCACAGTATTTTGGAAACAAGCATTTTGAGTTTAACAGTCTATAATGTGTATTAATTACTCACCATATCCATGAATGTCTCCTAAAGGGGAAATTATTCACATGCATCATGTTCACAGATCTTCCAACATTAGTGTTTTCCTTGTCAGGCAGATATATCTCTTATGGTATTCATAGATGCATGCCAGAGCAACTGCATGAGCAGTCAACTGCAGGAATTATTGCAAGAATTACTGTAATCCACAAAAATAAAAATTGCCAGGATCCAATGAAAGTCTTCTCACAGGGTTCTCTAGGTACATGTCCATCCATTTATGCATCATTTGCTATTTTAAAGAAACATTAAACTAATCAGTATACGGAAACTGTTCTGATAATGCCAACAGTTTGCCTTGATAAAAATCCAAGTGCTTTAACTGTGAATTAAAACATCTTCATATGCAGCATTTTGGACAGTTGGAAAAGGCTAGTTAAAAGATAGTTTCTTGTTATCTGTGCCAAATCAGTGTTTACGGGGAGAAGTGTAACTTCGGATTGCTTTGCCATGTTCAGAAATGAATACTGCTTTTTCTTCTTTCTTAGACACATATTCATCATGGTCAATTTAATGCAGTTTTCCTTTCTTACAAGCCCAGGGAACAGGATGATGTTTAATAGCCTTGTACGAGAACCCCAAACTTCTTTTGAATTTGATATTGTGACTTTGTTTCTTCAGTTAAGAAAGAAGGAAGGAAGTATGCTTTTTCCACTCCATAGGACAGGACTACAGTTAGATACCATAACAAGATATGATCATATCGTGACCAAATTCATTTTTGCTGTCTAACCCTGTGATAAGACTGCCTGCTCCCTTTAAGTAAAATGACTAAGCTATCAACTCTCACTGCAGAATCTAGCTCTGTTTTGATGTTACACTGTATATAAACCCACGTGCATCAATTTGTACGTTGCAAAACGAAAGCAAAGCTTTAAGTCCCGTGTTACCTAAGCATTCTTTCTATACTGTCCCTTTCCCCCCAATTCAGCTCCCAGACAGTAGTTATCACTCCTTACGCTCTGGTAAGTATCCTCGGGAAGATTCTTAAGCCCAGGCTACAGAGACGGCGTCTATTTTGAAGCAAATGCAGAGTCAACAGGTTCTCGCTTCCTTCTCCAGGAAGATAATTTGCAGCCTTTCCTCGGGCTCCTGGTCTCCTTGCCCAGCAGCAGCAGCGGCGGCGGCAGCCCCGGACAGTGTTGGGCTGCGTGGCACTGGCCCTGCAGCAGACTGGGCTCGGCTGCGGAGAGGGCTCTGCCTGGCAGAGGCTGTGCTGGCGTCAAGGGGGCCCTCTAGGTGGGTTCTCCCGGCACCGCGCATCCTGCCCTGCCGCTCCCACCCGCCCAGGATGCAGGGTAAGAACTGGGCACTGGAGAAAAAGACGCAGGAGAGGCTTCCTTAGAATGGCCTGTGACTCCCTGGTGACAGAAAGCGCTGAAATTTTTTCATGGAAGTGCAAAAATCTGCAGGAAAAGCGGCGCTCAAAAGCAGAATTCACAGTGTTGGTCTCTACTGAAATGCAAATGATTTCTAGATGAGCTTTTCTGCTTCAGCATTCCCAGGGCATACATTGTTTGCTTGCAATTCTTTTTACATGGTTTACATTGCACTAAGACTTCTTAAACTTCCAAAGACCCCTTGCCCTTTTGACAGGAAATCCTGCAGTAGGGAAGCCAGCTGCAACTTCAGAGACATTAAAACGTGTGATAAGACTTTGTATTTGATTAGGGTGTGGGTGAACTTGGGAGTAACATGATATGCTATTGCATGTAACATTTATATAGATGTTATTTCCTTAAGCTTAGGTCTGTTGCTTGTCACAACTCTATTCTACAATACCCCAAATTAGCCCCAGTATGGTTTGCGCCACCCTGAAGGAAAAATAAAATATTAAAGTACTTGAATGTCAAATGTATTGACAGTGAAATGGCATTTATTTCAGTTCAGAAATAAAAAGGGAGCATTTGTATATTACTATACTTTGAAGACTTGAAGAATAAAAGTACAACAGATTCCAAAATTTAAAGAGGGACTAGCATAATTTATGTTCTACTAGTCTATACAGATGGGTTTGGGGTTTTTTTGTTTTTGGTTTTTTTTTTTTTTGTTTGTTTGTTTGTTTTTTTACATTTAAGCACAACCATGACAGAAAGCAAACCATGAGAATTACAAATAAGGAGAGTGAAAGTTAACATTTTTTGCTAAGATTGCAAAACAAAGTATGTAATCATGCTCAATAAAGGTAAATATTCAGTATGACTTTTAAAGGGACCAGGTAAGCCATTATAACTGTTATACCATGTTCACACTTTATGTAGAAAGCATCCTCATTCCACCCATCCCAGTTAGCTTGGGAATTTATACCAGAGACATCTGAAAATAATATAAAGTCTGAAAGTTGAAAGATCATGTGATTAATCTGAATATGAAAAGAATCACAGCTATTCCAGTTGTCTGTTGCTTTCTCTAAGCTGGATATGTCTGCTATAAAATATTAACTACACCAAATGCTACGTAAATCTGCATCACCATTATTATTTCATATTGCATTTATCTCACTGCATACTTGCCTGATCACCAACATTTTCAACAGTAGACTTACATAATGACTTGTACTTTCTTAAGAAAGCACTTCTCAGCACTGGCCTATCACCAACCACATTTGAGATCTGTGAATGAATCTATCCTGCATCTGTGTTACAGTCTGGTTTTCTCTAGTATTAAGTTTAGCACAAAGCATAGCACCCATTGACTCAGCTAATTTCATTCAGAAGCAGAGTTGCAGAAGGAACGTGGGCATACACAAAGTTACTATATGGTATTACAAACCATTTAAAGAACTCACCAACAAAGTGGAATGCACAATATACGGGCTTTCCAGAATAGGGTTAAATTAAAGCTAGAGACTTTAGCAGTAAGGAATTTTTGCTATAATTCCAGTACAGGTTGACTTGTGAAATTCTTCCTGTTCAAGGCAATAATAATTTGC
>JAWWEV010000095.1:53072843-53090741 GCA_035583235.1 Hafferia zeledoni | reverse complement strand
ATTCATATCAGCCTTACCTTCTCTACAGGGTTGTGGAGAAAAAGTAGCCTAATACATGTTCGGGGGATTGCCTAGCTTCAAAAAAATGTCCTTTCCCTTCCTCCTATGTGGTAATGTTTGCATTACATTTGGTACGCAGTTGCACAGCAACTGAGAAGATGGATTCTTTCTACATTGCCAAGTATCATATATATTCTGAACACAAGTATATTTTGTAGAAGGAAGGATAACTAGTTGAATTGAACAATTTAAATATGATTTACAAAAAGAAATGGAGAAAAAGGATTTTCCTTGACAATTCTTGTGTAATCTTACTTAGCCAAACTTTTTTTGACACTTTACAGGTGACTTATTTTCTTGGATGGAGAAAGGAAGGAAGCAGAATGGGACACATGAAAATACAGGACAATACTTTGAGACATTTTTTTCTGAAATGTCATTTCTGCTAATATATCTTATTTTTCTATCAAGTATGCTTTTTCTGATGTTGTCAAATACACAGTTCAGTCAAATAAATTTCAATTTATGACTTATGGTATAGTTTAGAGCACTTAAATTATCTTATTAATGATCTAATAAAAACTTACTTAAAGCTCTAAATTGTAGATTACCACTCATTATAATTAATGAGGAGATTTCTATTTTTTTCTGGAGATGTTTATTCATCAAAAAATATTTCTTATTACTTTTGAGATGGAAACAGACATACTGTAATTTTTGCTTTCAAGAAAGGGCAATAAATATTTTCTGTGAGGATTCCTGAAAATTCTTCAGATGCCTTAGTGAATTTTGCAATGTTTTTTCATATTAAATAATCCAGATCCTCCAGCTTTATATCAAATTAGAATCTTTGATAAAACTGTTCTGAAAATGAATCAATTAATCAAACAAACAAAACAACAAAGCTGAACTACATTACTATAATTTCTTTTTGAAATCAGAATATGAAGTCAGATATTTGAGAGCTCATGTACACTAATGAATGAAAATCTTTTTTATTTGCCCTGATCTGCCTTAGTTTTTTTTTTTTATTTTTGATTTATTTATGAGCAAAGGATTTCTGCCTGTTTGCAACTTAGTCATCAATAAATGCATTATGTCAAAAGCTTCAGGGCTTGCAAAGTAAAATCACTTCAATATTGAGATTTTGTCATAAAAAGGTTACCAATTATGAAAGTAATAGAAGTAGTGTTGTGCCACTGAACTTGTCTTTCAGTTGTGGTCAGCCCATGCTCATTGCAATCAATAAACTTTCTATTTGCTTGCTGCCCTGAAACTTTCAAAATGTTTCAGGACATCAAACACATAAGACCCACATTCCTCCTACTGAACTACTGCAAGATCCCGTAATCTGATTCTTCTCTGTAGTGGTAGTGCCTTAACACTGAGTCATATGAAGTGTCACTATTGCACTCCCTGAATAAAAAGACTAAGTAAAATATTCTAGTAATATTTTATTTAGGAAATAATAATTACAGTCTTTTTTTTTTTTTCTTGTCTTACTACCTCCTCATCTCCTTAGCAGTCTTTTCTTGTACCCATGTTTTCCATTTTAAATAGCAATTTCCCAAGGGATATTATAATAAAGATCACCTACATGAATCCACCTACTATATTTTCTAGAAAATAAGATTGCATACAGCAAATGAATTTAGTAAACATATATGATTTTATCTTGTTATCCATTTGCCTTGATGACCAAGAACTTTGGTGGTCAAAACTTTTTTTTTCCTTAAATGAAAAAGGCAGTGGACCTGTGTAGATCACTTTTAGACTCTTAAAATGCAAGCAACATCTTTACTATTATTCTATTCTTGATTTTATAATCTTATTAACAATTCCTACTATAAGACTGAGATTTCCTGTACCAGTTCTTTCAAAGTTCTTGAACAAAGATCATCCAGTCCCCTTAACTTTAAGAGCATTAGTGCCCAAGATTTGCTTTCAGATCAATTGTCGCAATTTAGATTTAAGTACCTTTGTTCCTATATTTTGTTCCTTCCTTTGTACCTATCTTGATGCTTAAAATAATTCTTGCAATTAACACTAAGACATTTAACATCCTCCATTTACTGTAATTCCAAAATCAGCCCTATAGCACAAGTCTGTACTGCTGCCTTTCTTAATTTACATTGCTTTTACAGTTTATGCATCTTCTGTTTTCTGTTGGTTCATTGAGTATTTGATAAAGAAATTGAACAGATTTATCTTGTCAGACTATCCAGTCCTTACCATAGTTTACAGACTTTTTTGTGACAAAAACATGAGAAGTTTGTTTCTCAAAATAGCATTATTCCCGGTACTGATCCTAGGCAACATTCATCAAACACTTTTTTGTTGTTTTGTTTTTTGTGGGGTTTTTTTTGTTTTTTTTTTTTTTTGTTTGTTTGGTTTTTTTTTTTGCATTACACCATCCTTTCCATGTCCAGTATTATTTTCAATTCACTGAACTGTAATTCGGCTACCCCTATTCATGTGAAGGGGATCCCACAGAACTGATTTCTGCAAGCTGATCCTGTGTTATTGTCTAACATGTCTTTAGAACCAGTTTAACCCTCAGGAGTCTGCAGAACATGTTTGATGCAAAGAGTATGATGCTGCCCTCCTACCTTTATATGCATGTACTTATGAATAATACTTTAGTACTTGATGCGACTGGAATTATCATAGTAATTATCTTTTGTTCACAAGTACTTTTTTTTTCTCTTTATCAGATGTTTATAAAACATGAATGTGTAATTGCATACTCTTCTCTGGCAATTTCTAGCATTAAGTGACTATTTGTATTCTGACAAAAAATACCTATATTTGTAACTTGTATGAGAACAAAACCTCATAATTGAAAAGACACTGCAGCCACTGGCTTCTTCTGTAGAAAAAGTGGTTAAGAATTACCCCTGAGCTTCTTTGTTGTCTCAGTCTTTAAGGAAACCATGTAAGTTCAATTGCTGAGTGCCCAAATGAAACCTAATTCAGGTAACAGTTCTGTTTCCAAGTTGTAGATGACAGGGGAAAAAAACCCTAGACCTTTTATAATATTAAGAGATTCCCACTGTCCCAGGAATAGTATACAGATGTTACTCTAATATATACTGCTAGATGAAAAATTTGCTGTTTGTGTATGTAGCTGGGATGGTGCTATGGACCAGCACTCATTGGTAAGTATACGGTATTTTATAGTTACATAGAACCACAGATGCTTAGGGTAACTAAGAAACATCAAAAAGAAAATATCTTTACTGCAAATGGTTTTCAGTCCTAAAATAGGTAGAAAACTGAGGGAAATTATTATTCATTACATGGAGAAGTGGACTAATATGTTCTTAACAGAAGCAGAATAATAAGCTGATTATAAAGTACTTAACAAGATTTATAAGATGAATATGGGCCAATACTCCCTGTATACAAAGCCATTCTTAGTTTCTTTTTAATTTATTACAATAAAGAGCAAACATGTGACAATCTAAGTAGCAAACCTCTCTGATTTGTGGATTAAGTACAAATTTGCATGAGATTATAGCAGCTTTTTGTAAAGACTGAAGTCTAAATCCTACTGCATTACATCACTAAAAATGCAGGACAACCCAATGTCATCCATGGTGTTAACCACTAACAATGTGATTATGAACCAACTGAGAAATTCTGTGAGGCCTTGACAATTATTTCCTCAAATATACATGTAAGAAATGGAAGTCTTCTCAGCCTGTTAAAAGTACAATGCTTAGAAACTGGAGATTTCAAGAAGCACACAAAACAGAAACAAACCTTCTTTTTCCTATAGCTCCCAATGTTTTTTGAAGAAAATACCCCTAAACTGAGTATCTCTGAGACAGGCAACAACTTTAGCTGCTTTAGACAGCTCTATTACAGACTGGTCTCTTGTCAGGCTACTGAAATATTCTTCAGCAAAATTCCTCCATTTAGCAAATTATTTAAGCCAGATGAGATTTCAAAATGCAATGGGACCCATACACTTTAATTTAATGTATTTCATGTCTTTGAATGATCAGTTGTGCCTAGACCTTGTCCTCCATTATCCCTGGAGACTTTTAGCAAGTTGTTGCACAATATCCTAGAGTTATATTATCCTATGTTGAATTTTAGACCTCGTCAGGGAAAGTGAGAACTTATTACTCTCCAGCTCTATTAAGATATTATTGCAAACACAATGCACCTCAGTGACATTAAAACCAAACAAATTCAGTTTTTTTCTGGTATTTGATGACTGAAAACAGGAACATATCACTGGTTCAAAGGCAGACATCTTCAGGCCCAGTCAGAAGATTTAGGTCTATATAGTCAAGCCTTCTGATCAGTAGATTTCAGCATTTGGGAAATTTGGAAAGCTGTCATGACTTAAATTGGTTTTCTGGTTTTTTGCCAGCATAATTAATGAGAAATGGGGAAACTTTTAACACCACGCAAAGCTAAGGTAGTACTATTAAAAGTATAAATACTTAATTATTGTGCTATTCTTGAGCCATTGCTTTTGCTGATTGTCCAAAACCACATATATTAAAACAGACACTGCCTCAGTACTAACTACTAAGTACAATGTAGACAAAATCTAAGAGATTATTAAAAATGATTTCTCAGGAAAACAGATACATCCTAAAGTTATTTTTCCTTAAATATTAATTTTCTACATTTCCTTTTTGCTAAAGTTACCAGAATACTATTATTTCCTGGAAGTCTGATAAGTAGCCATAGTTCCACTAAAAACAAGTTTTAAAGCTCTTACTTGTGTGTGCCTTCATATGAAATTCTCCAATGCAGTTGCATATGAGATAAATTCACTAAAATAAAGGAGAAAGAGAGCATGCTTTCAAAGTTATTTTTGCTGATGTTCCCTATTTTCAAAATTGTGCAGATAACTTTTGCTAACTAAATGAAACAAAAATATTTGTCTGTATAATCCCAAATATTTTTTTCCTGTGCAGGTCATTCCCATAACATGTATTTCCTGCAGTGTTCTGAGAAGATTTTGATTTTTCCTCTCTGTGGATTCAAAGTCTGTGTGTAGGAAGATAGATGTAAATAGATATTTATTAGTAATCATAGGTCACACATTGATTTTTCTGAGTAAATGACACTGTCCTTAGAGGAGGATAGCAGCCTGGATATGTTTACATTCTCAAATATTCTCTCTCAGCTAATTTAGGTAACTGGGGACAGTACCATCCCACTACTCACTACAAAATGATTATACAAATAATTTCTTACTGACCTCATGATTTGCATATTAAAATAATTCCTGTTGAGCCCAGTTCTGATTAATATCTTTATTGATTATCTGGATGAGGAGATCAAGTCTACCATTAACAAATTTGCAGATAACAGCAAGTTGGGGGCGAGTGTCAATTTGCTGGAGGGTATGACTTTGCAGAGCAATCTGGACAGGCTGGATAGATGTGCTGAATCCAATGATAGGAAGTACAACAAGACCAAGATCTGGGTCCTGCACTTTGGCCAAAACAATCTCTTGCAGCGTTCCAGGCTGGGGACAGAGTGGCTACAGACCAGCCAAGCACAGACGGACCTGGGGGTTCTGATCAATGGGAAGCTGAAAATGAGCCAGCAGTGTGCCCAGGTGGCCAAGAAATCCAAAGGCATCCTGGCCTGTACCAAGAATAGTGTGGCCAGCAGGACCAGGGAAGTGATTCTTCCTCTCTACTTGGCACTGGTGAGGCTGCACTTCGAGTGCTGTGTCCAGTTCTGGGCCCCTCAATTTAGGAGGGGGATTGAGGTGCTGGAGCAAGTCCACAGAAGGGCAAAAAGGCTGGTGCAGGGACTGGAGTACAATTCCTATGAGGAGAGGCTGAGGGAGCTGGGGTTGTTTAGCCTCAAGAAGAGGAGCCTTGTGGAAGACGTTATCACTCTCTACAACTACCGGAAAAGAGTTTGTAGCCAGGTGAGGGTTGGTCTCTTCTCCCAGGTAGCCAGCAGTAGAACAAGAGGAACTGTCTTAAATTGCACTATGGGAGGCTTAGGTTAGACATTAGGAAGAAGTTCTTTCCAGAGCGTGATTAGGCATTGGAATGGAAGTCACGACCTCTGGAAGTATTTAAGAAGAGACCGGATGTAGCACTTAGTGCCATGGTGTAGTTGACTTGTGGGTGCTTGGTCAAGTTTGGACATGATGATCCCTTAGGTCTTTTCCAACCTAGTTGATTCTGTGATAGGCTAGTCTGTGCCCAAGGTATTTATTGTGTTGAAGATGTAGATAACTCATGGAAATGAATTTTAGATTGTTAAATGCAAGACAGCAGTATGATATATGTGACTTACAGCTTTCTTTTGCAATACTAAGCTAAAACTGAATTGCCAGCATCTATCTTACATCTTCTCACAATGTTTTTTTTTAGATACTAATTTTAAACTTGTTCCAGTACTGAACTAAATAGAAAATTCTTGCTGTACTATTCTCTACTATATATTTTTATTCTTCACTGCCAATTCATGCAGAAGATTATGTCTTTAGAAAATATTCTGTGGAGGAAAGAATACATGAATTTCATGGCTTGTATTTGACGGGTCAAACAGAAATCTTCTGTATTTTATAGATTCTGTATTTTATAGATGTTATGTATGTTATGATGAACACAAGTTTAATACTTATAAGAAACCTCAGAAAATTTCCAATTTTCTGAATCGATTTTGAGTTGGAAAAATATTGGGGAAAACAGTTGTAAACAGTCACTTAAATCAATGTTTAAACTCTAAAAGTAAAACTTAATTGAACTAACAAATTTAGGTTTAGGGGCTTTTTTCTGTTGTTTTATCATTTTAAAGGATATGATGCAATACTCTCTTTTTAAAAAAATGAATATACAATTTCATATTCCAAAAGAAAAATTGAAGGGGAAAACAATATTTCTTACAATTAGGAGAATAGCATTTTTGCCTAAATTTAGATTGAAACATCTGAAATTGTCCTCTAAAAGGTTGAACATAGAGCAGCTCCAGTGAATGAATAGGAATTTGGAAAGCTCAGTACTTGAAAAATCAGTATAATTAACTATGCTTGTAATACTGAAACCCAGATTTCTTTTCTTTTCTTCTTTTCTTTTCTTTTCTTTTCTTTTCTTTTCTTTTCTTTTCTTTTCTTTTCTTTTCTTTTCTTTTCTTTTCTTTTCTCTTTTTTTTTTTTTAAATTGGGACATGCCAAATAAACTCGTACAGAAATCATACCAAACACAAAACTATCAGTATGTATTTCAACAATGGGGTGGCTGTTGTAAATTACAAGTTACATCTGGGCAGAAACCATGACATGTACATGGAAGGGAATGCTAACTAAATCCAAGATCACCTGGTACTCTGCTCAGTCTCGTCCTTAGAAAGCAAGGATCAGAAATGGATATGAAACTCCCAGTTTCATTCCTTGAGCAGTAAGTACACCTTTTTCTCATGACTGAACCTAGTTTTATAGTATTTCTTATATGGAACAAAAATTTGAAAGTATCTGAAGGCCTGAAGTCATCCGTAGGTAAATGAGCAACAAAGTTCAAACATGTTTTGCAATTACTTCCGTAACAATAACTATTTATACCAAGTAGTCATGCAATTATAGCATAAACATATAGCATAAAATGCAAACTTTTCACAGCTGTCAAGAAGTAAAGTTATTTAAGAAGAAAAATTCTAAACTGAGAGCTGGTGCATTGTAATAGTCTCAAATGGAAATTTTGATGATATAAATCAAGTGACATGAAATCATGGTATGTAGATTTTCTATAATTTATCTAGGATATTTAAAATTTTAAAATACAGCGACTAGTGCAACTCATCTCGACCCAAATGCATGTTTCATATAATTTTATATAAATTTATTAAAAGGTAACAGGCAGAAATTGAAGTTAACTGAAGCATCATTTCATAATGCTTCCACTGATTGAAATTCTCTTACACATTCTATTCTGGGATGTTTCATAGGCAGCAGTATACAAATGTCTTCTACAGATAAATTACAGTACTATATAACAAGCCATTATTCAAGCTTTCATTAAAAATTAAGTGTAATCTCTACCAAAAAAAGGTAACAGAAAATTTAATATAAAGGTTTTACTTCAGTATTGTGCAATACCTGATCTGTGCCACACAAAAAAATCACTTCCAGAGAAAACATGTTCAATCTCAGTTAAATCTATCTTAAATAATTTTTCAAAGATTCATTATTCTTTAAAAAGCATTTAGAAGATGTAAAGCTAGCTATGACTGCCAAATATAATTAATCTAGGTAATATAATACACCAAAAGTGCATGTAGTACTGTTCAGTAATAAATTCCCTAGTGATACTTAGGAGTTTGAGGGCCAGTGACAATTAGCCAGTAGCATGTGTTATTTTTAGGCTATGGCATGCCTTCTGGAAGGTTTTTTCATGACCCTTCAGGAATTTTCTAATGATTCTGTATGCAACATAAAAAACCAGACAAATATCTTTGAACATAATAGAAATCAGTGCTTAAATAAAATGTAACTAGTAATGAAAGCCTTCATATATAATCAAGAGTTATATGTGAAAAAAATTATTATTGAAAATATTTTCTAACTATCAAATCTTAATGCACCTCTTAATGGAACTAAAAACTATACAGAATAGGAATTTTTTATTTTCAAAAAGTAGTCAAGGTACTGGGATTTCACATGCATATAGAAGGAAGATCCTGTGACATGTACTGGTTTATATTACCTATTGTTATGGGTTTAGCTAAGTAAGCCTAAATTTAGGCTTTAAATTTCAGACTAAGCCTGGGACTGTTGGCTGACTTGAGCTGGGCTCAGCTAGCTGACAGCTGATTTCTTCTAGCCAGTGGTATTCTATACCATATTCCAACATCATCTTGAAGTGTAGGAGCCAGTGCAGGAGTGGTTTGGTCAGCTCCTTTGTAGCCGTTGTCTCAGAAGGACGCACCGTGCCATCCCAGGAGGGACGGGGAGGTCCAGGCCCAGCACCGGCTTATCATCATGTTATCTTAGGGAAGTAAAATGTTTGTTCTTAGTTTTTCTCTCTGCTTAAGTCTGTCTCTGGGGAATTGACTTCTCTAGAGTTATTTGTAGTTAGAATAGTGGGATTTGTGTTCACTGGGGAGTGGGAAGTTATTTCTTGATATGTCTAACTTGTGTAAATGAGTGTTATATTGTAGTTTCCTCTTAATTTTCTTTTTTCTGTATAAATACACATAGTTTAAGCATAAACCTAGTTTGAAGGTTTTTTTCCTTTCCTCCCTTTTCTCAGTGGGGAAAGGGAAGCTTTTTCCCTCTGTGTTGGGCAGTTGGCATTTTGCCAGCTCAACTCAAGACACCAGTTAATACTACAAACCTCAAATTAACTTCAGGTTGAAGATGCATTTGATAGAAATTATTTGAGTTTGGACAGGGAGGTTTTATGGAAACATGCTTCTTCATCTGCTTTAAATTTATTTTGATGTTTTAAGCGTTACATTGACCCAGATGAAACAGTCAGATGTGCATCTTAGGAAAGTGTAGAGGTTAGTCAGATGATGAAGCCTCTATATTTACATTAATTTTTCTGGGAAAGTTATTTTTCCCATATGATTCTGTAATTTTGTTATTGCTCATAAAAAACTATTTTTCATAAAATTCAATTTAACTCAGACAAGAATTTAAAGAAAATATAACATATTTTGGGGACAAAATTATTAGCTTCTCATATAATAACAATGTTTCCTCCTCCCTCCAGCATTAAATCTCCATGGTTTTGCTTATAAACTCAAAAGTTCCAGAAAATAGACTCTCTCTTTTTGAGTTTTAGTTCCTTTTGCATGATAACTATTTTGCAAATGAGCAACATTCCTGTAGAAATCTCATGGAAAGGTCTGGAGAACATAAATTAAGCATTTTGTACTTAATTTTAAGTACCTGGTCTATCTGTATACATTCACTAAAATAGGTGTAACTTTCAGATCACTAGGCCATTTGCAGGCACACACAGATTTAGAAATAGCTGAAAATACAACATATGCAGTGTGCCATAAAGTTGTCATTCAGGTTTTTCAGGAATCTTCTGGTCGAGGTTGTAGTAGCTGTGTGATGCTCCTAGTCAATTTCTGGCACAATGAAGTCACCCATAAGGACATGGGGAGCTGACTTGGAAGTGTCATTGATGAGGATAATAAACAGTACTGGTCCTTGTATGGACCCTTGAGAGGCATCATTTATTACTTGTTTCCATCTGGACATTGAGCCACTGACTAACTCTTCGGATGTGATCATCCAGTTAGTTCCTTTTCCACTTAATAGTCCATGCATGAGGTTCATCTCTCCACTATTGAGAGACAAGAATGTTTTGTAGAACCACGTCAAATACTTCACAGAAGTCCAGGCAGATGATATTCAGTTGCCCTTCTCTTGTCTTCTAAAGCAGTCAGTCCACCGTTTGTGAAAGAAAAATTTTCCCTTGATGAAGCCACATTGGCTGTCTTTAATTACTGTTCTATCCTCCATATGCTTCAACATAACTTCCAGGAAGATTTTTTCCACTGTCTTAGTAGTTACTAAGGTGAGCTTGGTGGATGATTCCACATGTCTTTCATTTAACTTTAAAAAAATTATTAAATTGTGAAATTACCTTTTCTTTAGTCTCTGGGGAATCCATCTCACTGTCATAACTGTTGTAGTATGATGGAGCGTGGCTTGGTAACTATGCCTATTCTGACCAACAAAATAAACCATCCAAACTACTTATGAGAAGCCAAGCAGTCCTACAACTAACTTTGAATAAGCAATTAATGAGCTCCAAATACTGGCACTGACAATTTTCTGGAGTGTCTGATAAACAGCTCACAAGCATATTGCAAAGAAAGCTTTTAAATAATTACAAATTGACATTAAAAGAATGAAAAACAAGAAATTATAAACATCCAGATTTCTAAAGGGAGAAGACCTTGTTCATTATAGAGAAAACGTTCTTAGACAACTGAATAAAACCTGCAAGAATGCACTGTAAGGATATGCTGCAGCTTGTGGCTTATTTTTCAAAAATGGAAAATATAAATTAGTTGTCTTTCTTTTGAAAAAAAATTCTTAGGGAAATCAGACACTTCGACTTTATTGTTGGGTTTTGTTTGTTTTGTCTAGGGTTTGTGTGTGTGTTTGTTTGGTCAGTTTGTTTTTAATGTATAGAGACAAGCAATGCTTCACTGATCAACATTTATACGGAGCTGAAGGTCAGACTGCCAGCACTTCTGCAAGCCCATATATCTGAATTAATAATTGCCTTTCAGATATTGGTGAACTACAAAATCATTGCAATGCCATTTAGAATAATGGGAGCATAAAACAGACCAGGTTGGAAGAGACCTCAGAAGATAACCTTGTTCAACCTTTCATTGAAAAGAGAGTTTATCTTTTGTTTAAACATAAAAAGAAAAATATTAATTGTTACAAAAAAGAATGGAGGAGTTGGAAATATGAAGAATCTTTTGATTATTATTACTGTCCTGTGGAGATTGCTATAGGAAGCAGCTTAAGAAAAAAACAGAACAAAAAGAAAATAAAAAGCAAATGTCAGCAAAATCTAACACACATTGTAGTTTAAACTTTTTGATTGCTTACTTTTTGTTTTGGCTTTGGAGGATTGTTTTGTGGGTTTCTTTAAGAAAGCTAGGCTAAATACTTAAAATGTTGGACAACTCATTTCATATTTAAGTGATTATTTTTAAATATCTTGATACATCTTTCTGCATTTCTGTTATAAGGTTTTACCCACAAAAATGTTTAAGTTGGAATAACTCAGTAAAATTCATTCTGTGAGGACAGTCTGAGCAGAAAGCTCTGAAATGGCCTTGGGTCTAGATCCAAAACACATTCAGAATATTAAACAGAATGTCTCAGGATAGGTGTTCTTCAACACAGGCAGGAAAGACTAGTTCCCCTAATTTTATTGGAGAGATTTAAATAAATAGTTAACTCTCAAAAGTTTATTATCATTCAAATTAGCAAGTGGAAGAACTTATTCCAATAACTGATTTAAATCTTCATTTTTATTTCCATTTTTCTGGTTTTACCTAAAGAAATCTCATCTCCTTTAAAGTTCACACTTATTTTTGCTTATCAACAACAAAACAAACCAAAACAACAACCATCACCACTCCCCATATCCAAAAAGTAAACAAAACAAAACACACAAGAAACCCCTGACTTAATTACTCATTCTCTACTCACGAAATGATACTCATGAAATAAAATGTGAGAAACTCATTCATCTTTTGTACTCTTCATTGACAGAATTCTAATTAACAGATTGGTAGAAATAACTACTAGACTCAAAGACAAAAGGTATAAAATAAACCATACACTGTTTGCAACCTAATCTAGCAGTCTAGTTCACACTACGTGAGATCAGATCACACCACATCAGATCCTGGACAAAAGTTTAAAAAAGTCTGGTGTTACCATCCACTACAAATAGACAGAATCCTGGCTGTTAAGTTGTAAAACATTCATTCAATAATTTAATGTGTCTGAAAAACTTCTTTTTATAAATTCATATCTTGGAGGGATGCAAATTACTTTTAAGATGAAATCTCAAATCTCTTTATACTTATCCAGGATCAAGAGGACACTTTATTCTTGAATTTATAAGCTTCAGTACAATGACATAAGCAATAAATACATAATTTCAGGAATGTTCTCTCTTCAGACACAGCTGGCCATATTATTATTCTCGATAGAAACTAGCAAGAGTAATTCCCAAAATATATCAGTGATTTTACAGTGGAAAGATCAGAATTATAAGACTATTCCACTATAAAGAGTTTAATTATTTATTTAAGTATATTACCTGAATAAACTAGTAGATATAATGAAACTGAACATGGTATAAAATGAAGAATATATTTCCCTAATATAAAAATAACCATAAAAATATAATTTCTATTTATATATTATGTGTATTTATATAGAATGCTTATCTCTCTTTTTCAGAACAATGATGACTGTATATCAGAGTTCTTAGTTACAATATAACTTCTGGTCACTTATTAATGTAGTACTTTTTCAGGGTAGTAGTAACAAACATTTATCAGCACCAGTATCATTTACTACTTTGATAAAATATTTCTTTACCAATTTAATAAGATAATGCATATTCCGTGATAGTTTATGGACCCAACAATGCACGTGAATGCATGTGGGAAAAATCTTTCTTTAAATAGGTATGATATATCTGTTCTTAACAGCAATTGTTCAAAATAGTAGTCCAAGAGATTTTATTTTCAATTTACCAGCACTTTTAGAAGTGATGTTTAAAACAACTTTGGTAAAATTTAAGGCTCATGACAAGACTCAATCACTCACTTTAAGTATTCATATTATTTGCATAAACATTTTATCCAGTCCTCCTTTTAGGAAAACCTTCCTCTTTATAGTCAAGATACACATTTTAATTAATTGTTTTCCCTTTTGTAATTATCAGTTTCACACTTCTGTTGTATTCAGGCTACTTAAACAGACATTCCCAGAGTTGAAAATTACCGCAGAGTCATTGTATGGTTTTCAGCAGCACTCTCTCAAGCTTTTCAATTAGTGATTTAGAAAAGTCCTGTGTCATTAAAAATCTGCCAAGCAATCCCACTTTGTTAAGACTTTGTACAACATTTTACTGAAATTCCTCAAATACATCCCTAAATGTGTCAAAACCAGTAATTCATAGAATACTAATACATAAAATGTTAAATTGCTCATTTGTTCCTGAGGTTCAGTATGTCAGGCTAAAAAAAAAACCCACAAATACCAGTAACTTAATTCATCAAATGTCATAGAACATCACATCTGATTCCAAGAAGTTGTGACCAGTCTCTGCCTGAATAAATGTAATTGTTTTAAATATTCATGTTTTGACCTCCTTAGCTTTTCATCATATGTTGCTGCTTTAGCTGGAATTGCAACAGCTTCAAATAGAAAAATACAGTGAAGAAGCAATTTAGAACTGAAGAAGAAAGTATGTCATATAAATATTTTTCTTCAACTTTTTCCAATTCAACAGGGGATAAAATGGTGATGAAACTAGTTTTCTACAGGTTGTGGAGTGGGGGTGGGTTTTGGTTGAGGGGGGGGGTTTTTTGGTTTGGGGGTTTAGTTTTGTTTTGGTTGTTGAGGGGTGCTTCTTTGTTTGTTTGTTTGTTTCCTGTGACATGGAAAGAACCTCGTAATCTGAAACAGTGTTTCTTGTAGTGCCAGAGGTATTTTTGGTACTACATATTTTTCATCAACAGATACCTCAGATGTAAAATTTCATACATTTGCAACATAGTTTTTGATGATCAGGTGACAGAGGGAATATTGATATTAAATCATATTATTTGAAATATAGTATTTTAATCCTTTTGGTTCATGAATTCTATGTTTCTTATGTCTGTGGGCAATTCCTCCTCTTTGCTCTCATAATAAAAGTAACAGTCACAAAATACATTAGATTCTGTAATGTCATCCTTGATACTGTAAATAAACAAATTTAATACTGGATTTACAAAGAAAGAGGTATGTTTTCTTTCCTATTTTCAAAGAACTAAGTACATTTCTTGCTGTTATTCAAGGTAAAGAAATATTAGATGTTCTTAAACTTTTGTGGCAAATAGAGACTAACATAGACTAAAATTAATGAGAAAAGGTGGGAGTTAAAGTTGAATTGTTAAGACAATAAGATGAAAGCTATGCAAAGTGGAAAAAACATAACTATTAAGAACATAAATATAAAACAAAAGGATTTTGACCACAGCCCTTTAAAATACCAGCCTAACAAAAACTCAAGAGAAACTAGCTCTGAGAGCATTATATAAATTCATTATGCATTTGGTGTTGTAGATTAAACAGCCTTCCTCCCATTAGTGTCTGTGATGTTTTTCTATCTTTATACTCTGCTGCTTTTTGCTATAAAATAATTTTTGCTGATGCCATTTTTCCATGAACCTCGACTGTGCTATCTTGCATACCAGCAAAACAGGTTTCAAAGAAAAACTAATTAAGATGAAATAATTAAAATCTTCATCATTATACATGTACATGGGGAGCAAGAATGAAACCCACCTGTCCAGGCATAAAGCTGACTTCTTTTTGTTTTCCTATCTTACTAATTAATACTCTTAAGCTACATTTAGGGTTCTAGACTTTTTTTGAAGAATAAAATAGTAGATACGCTTTTGGATTTATGTTAAACTAAATGTGGTTACAGTGCACATTCATCAGGATAGTGTATTGGAAACCTTGCAGAAGACATTGTCTTTTGGATTTCAGGGATCCTTACAGGACATGCCTGTTCTATTGGGCCTCATATTCAGGGCTTGAGAAACCGATATGTCACTGATACCGCTTGTAACCTAGAGCATATCTTTGGGAAGTGTCTACTGTGTGCAGATCAAGGGGTAGAATGTATTCATGCTGACTGAGTGGCCACTGGATGTTTAGTAA
Source organism: Hafferia zeledoni (assembly GCA_035583235.1). Taxonomy (NCBI): domain Eukaryota; kingdom Metazoa; phylum Chordata; class Aves; order Passeriformes; family Thamnophilidae; genus Hafferia; species Hafferia zeledoni. The sequence continues at coordinate 53,075,311 of JAWWEV010000095.1, read as the reverse complement.
GTAGAGGTCCCACACAGCCCAAGCGGGCACCAGCCAGGGCTGTGCTGCACAAGCCCTGTGGTCACAGGATAAACTCAGTCAGAAAAATTGCAACAAGGCAGCCTGACACAGCTCCCACTTGATATCAGGACTACACCACCTGCATGGCATTTCCATGAGACTGTCCTTTGGGAACAAAGTTGTTTTCTTGTAAAGAAATTATATAATAACTGGACAACCAGAAGGGAGAGCTTCTCTCCCTGGGTGTGTTCTGTTCTACATTGTTTGCTGTGAGATAATCCACACAGGCTCCATCCAATGCTTCAGGAACGCAGAGTGCCCAGCATCTGATGGGATGCAAGATTTACTTACTAGCTATGTTTCTCTTTTTTTCTATCTTACTAATATCATGTCATATCAAACCTTTGTTATCATAGTCATCATATTAAACATGAGTTGTCAGGCTTCTAAAAACCTGAGCCTTCTTTCTCTCCCCTCACTACTCACACTAGTACAGAATAGAGGGAGACTGTTTAGTACAAATTTCCACCACTGGAGGTAAAACTCTTGCAACTTAAGTCCGAAAGAGATCATTAAGACTCAAACCTCAGGATAGCACTGGAAGAGGAGATGGGTGGTCCTACCTTTTACTGATAAGCAATTTCTTTAGTCTGAAGTAAGAGTACTGTAATGTTCTTGACTCTTGGTCCCCAGAGAAGCTGACAAGGGAGAGCAGCTGCCACTGACATCTCCGCATACATGCTTCACACCATACATATGAGGAGGTACTGAGAGCATGCCTGTGTGACCTGTGGATCCTGTGCCATACAAAGGTGTCATCCTTCTGCTGGAAAAAGCAGTCGTCTTTACTCCGCCCACCCCTCTAGAGCTGGGGGCTAGTTCTGAACACTGCTCAAGAAGCAATAAATCATAATATCCCTTGTGAAAACTGCCTACTAAACCTTAGTCACATTGTGACATGCCAGTGATTTATGTGTTGTAACAACTCACCTAGCAACTTCCAGATGTGCCCACAAAGTCTGCTGCTGTTGACTTGTTGATGGGGCAAACCTTGGTCTTCAGAAAGTTTGCATATTTAGTTGTTTTGGTAAGGTGCCAAACCTTTCTGAGGGATATGGTCAGCAGAAGGAAAATGGCATTTTAAGCAGTATAAAAAAGCTAAAATTGAGCAGAATTCACCAGAGAGAGAACTTCTCTATCCAGAGAGATTTCACACTGCTTAATTTTAAGAGATATTTGGCAAATATTGGAGGTATGAGAAACTTTGTTTGCAGCTCTTTGTATAACTCTATGGCTAATTCAGAAGAAAAAAAAAAGAAAATTATTGCTCAATAGGTTTTATAGTAATCCTGCTATAGAAAATGAACAGAGTTTTCAACCGAAGAGAGGGAAGAACAAACAGCATGACACCTATTGCAGTTTTTTTCCTTATTTTTGTACCTACAGTGTTCTGATTTTGTCAATTCTACATCCTTGAAATTATAATGCAGCCTAAGGTTGTGAGAGAATAAGGAAAGGGGCAAGGACAAAGCATGTCAAGCATTAAAGAATATGTAAAAGGATATTCGGCTTTGACCTAATTCTCTACAAAATGAAAACTGGACCTGCTGCCCTGCAGACGGTGAAAGGCTAAACAGACTAAGGAAGTGCTAAATCAGTCTGCAGGGTTAGGTTGCCATTCCAGGAAACCCTAGTTGTTCACTCTTAGAGGAGTCAGCTGGAATGTAGGCAATGCACTTTAAAGCCTCAGTGCTGGTACATGCAGAGCAAGAACTTGTGCTTGCTCTTCCTAGACTACAATTAAATACCTTTTTAGCCACTTCTACATTGGAAAGCATGAGGGACTAGCTGATCACTGTCACTTGATTTTATGTTTATAAATTTACAATGTTTGGGTGTGCTCCAGAAATACAAAGAAAACATTAAAATCTGGTTTCTACCCAAAAGGCAACTCTGATTTTCCAGCCAGATCTGGGTATTCAGAGTGCTGCTTTTGTCCAGCATCTTTTGCCTCTCTCTTACACTCCCACAGGAGATGCATATATATATTATTTTCTTTTTCCTCTTTTCTGGACAAACTTGTAATCCTCTTCTCATTGCTGAGGATATCAGGCATCATTACTAGGCATGCACAGTATTTACAATACAGTAGGATACTTTTTACAAGACAGTACAATAATAAATATGCCCTGTACCCATTCTGTGTGTACAATAACATATTTCATACAAAGTCTTTTAGAAAGGACTGGTACAATGACAGTTTCTTTAGGAAGAAATCTATGGACAGAGACATGTCTATAGACACCTCCATTTGGTCAATGTATGACTAAACCTGTCCAGAAAAGAAAGAAAAATATATTTCAGTATCTTCAGTCTCTTAAAATAACAAATACAATTAGAAAAAGAAAATTACTCTAGGGAATCATATTTTGTTAAACTTCCAATAAACATCCTCTGATATCATATAT
>JAWWEV010000095.1:53052341-53072752 GCA_035583235.1 Hafferia zeledoni | reverse complement strand
TTTTGTTAAACTTCAAATAAACATCCTCTGATATAATATATACAGTATTACATGAAAAGGAACTAATACTAATAGCAATGCTCATGAAGTACTTTGGCAGAAGAATATTTACATTTATTAAGGTCCTTCTAGAGAAAAACAAAGAAACTAGCATTATGCTACAAAAACAGTAGTCCATAAAACTCTTGCATGGCTTTTTCAGTTGTACTCTGTTCATGAATACACTGTCATTATTTCTTTCTTGGTAAAATTTTGGTCGCTTCCTGATAATAACCTAGAGTGATAATGTGGAATAGACAGCCTACAGTGAAAAGCTCCAATATTAGTGCCCTATTAATCAATCATTTCTAAAATAAGTTATCAGATACCAGTCCAGTGCAGAAATCTACAATATTGGTTACAATTAATTTAATGGCCATATGCTTTCTTATTCACACTGTGGGTCTCCTCCATCGACTGCAGGTGGATCTCTGATCCACTGTGAACCTCCATGGGCTGCAGTGGGACAGCCCGTCTTACTATAGTCTTCCCCATGGGCTATCGAAGAATTCTGGTCCAGCACCTCCTCCTACTCCTCCTCCTACTCCTTCGCTAACTTTGCTGTCTGTTCCTCTCACATATTCTCACTCCTCTCTTCTCTGAGCACAATTACATCTGCGCTATAACTTTTTTTCATCTTAAATATGTTATCCCAGAGGCACTACCCCCATCTCTGGTGGGCTTGGCCTTGGCCAGCAGCAGGTCCATCCTGGGGCTGACTGGCATTGGCTCTGTCAGACATGGAGAAAGCTTCTTGCAGCTTCTCACAGAAGCCACCCCTGTAGCTGCCACCACCACTGGCCATGCAAACGCACTACAGCCTGTAGTGCTGCATGGGATTGTTGTGACTGAAGTGCAAGACCTGGCACTTGGCCTTGTTGAACTTCATATCATTGGCCTCATCCCATCAATCCAGACCATCCAAGTACCCCACTCTTCCTGCCCTCCAGCAGATCAACACTCCTGCCCAACTTTGTGTCACCTACCGACTGACTGATGGTACAGTTGATCCATTTGTCCAGATAATTGATAAAAATATTAAATAGGCCTGACCCGAATACTGAGCCCTTGGGAACACCACTAGTGATCAGTTGCCAGCTGGATGTAACTTCATTTATTAGCATTCTCTGAGTTTTACCCAGTGAACAGTGCACTCAAGCCATGATCAGCCAGTTTCTCCAGGAGAATGCCATGGGAGACAGAGTCAAAGGCTTTGCTGTACCTTAGGCAGACAACATCCCCACCTTTCCCTCATCCAGTAAATGTGTCACCCTATCATAGAAGGTGTTCAGATTAGTCAAGCAGGACCTGCATTTCACAAATACATGCTGGCTGGGCCTGATCTCCCTGGCTGTCATACACATGCCACATGATGGTACTTGAGCTGCTCTATGACATTCCCTGTTACTGAGGTCAGAGATGCACAGAGATGTGCAAACGTCAGGATTCTATCTCTGTACCCCATTCATTTCCAAAACAAAGAAATTTCATTCTCCCCAAACACTTGCAAGTTTGATTGTTATTATGCAAACAGGAGATTCAAATCATAGCACTGTTGTGGGAAGGATTTGATAACAGAAATACATGAGGATTTGTAATTGTTTTTTAAGGCACATGCATGTTTGAAGAGAGATAAGCACCATATATGTTCTCGATTATTTTCTGTGAAACATAACTAAATGCCTGTCATATGAAAATTTAGTCTTATTTTAATTTCAATAAACATAGATAGTAAGAACAAATATGGATGTTTCAACTCTATCTAGTCTATTCTAATTGTTTTGAAAGATAGACTGTTTCCAACTCCTGATTCTAACAAGAAAGAAAATTGCTATGTTGAAAAGGTTCCTACTGATAATCCATTTTCATGCTTAAAATCCGGAACAATTTAACTTCCTTTTTGTTTGTACAGTGGCACGGACTTTCATGGCTCAAAGCACTATAGCTTATAATTAGCTAAGCTATGTCAGCTACATGATGAACTTCCAAGACCAGACTGAATATAATAAGAACTATGTTGGTATGTTATTCATTAATGTGACAACAAAGTGGTAGTTTTGAATTAATTTTTAAGTTCCGTCTACAGAGTTCCAGATTTCATATTTATAGCAAGCATTATAAGGTGGTAGGACACATGCTGGAATGAAATTCCGTTCAAGACATCAGCAAAGTGAAAGTTTTATCAAGGACACTAAAAAGAATCATCTCAAAAATTGAGGCAGCAATTTAAGAAAAGAAAATAAGGGCCATGGCTTTATTCCAAACCCACTTTCTTGTTACTGATAGGTTTGAAAGATGTTAATGGCAACCAGCAGGGATTATTGATGGAGGCCAATATCCCGCAACTATAAAAATCTAATTCCAAAGAGTGTTTTGAACAGTCTTGGGCTCAAGACAGACAATTAACAGAAGGCAAATAACAAAGGTGAGGAACTGTGAGTGTCTTACCAGTATCTCTGGTACAATGAATAATTTATTATAGAGATGTTAGCAGTTCTCTTGGGCACTACTGAGAGATTAACTTCAGGCTGGTGGTCAAGTCAAAGTCAAGACCTGGGCCATGCAGTCGAGCATTAAGAAGTCGTATTCCCAACCCCAGTCTTCCTTATTTTTTTTTTTCTCTTCAACTTGTCATTGAAAATAATTACACTAAGCAATTCACTTAGATCTTGAAGATAAGTAACAAATCTAAATCTTTTAATTTTCAACAATATGAATTCGTTTCACTGGGAAAATTTACTTTGTTGTCGGAAGGAAACATCTATCTCTGTTTTTTCTATGATAGATTTGACATTCTTTTGCATCTTGAAGTAAACAACCCCTTAAAACTCATAATCTGCATGACAAAAAATAATTACAGAAACTAAAACAAACGTATTTCTATATTATATAATGAACCATATACATGTTTAAAGTGAGAGAGTACATATATTCAAGACAAGAAACATTTAAGTGACAAAGTATTTTTGTTTTATAGATATAAACCACAATTCTACAAACAATATAAAAAAAGATTTTTAAATATGCTTAGATGGATTGCACCAAATAATTTGAAAACATGGTTGCAACCTATTAGAAATGCTGCTATCCAACAAATTTAATGCAATTGGCACAACAACTTGTGGGTCAAATTTTGTCTTGAAGTCCATTCAGAAAGGATGCCTAATAGAAACCTAGAAATAATACTTTTTGATTGGAACTACATATGGTAATTCTTGTTTATTATTCCTATTGAAATATCTTTCTGCATTTGCTTGCTCTAAAATAATTACAAAGTCACCATTTTCCCCCATAGAATTTAGAAGATAAAACTAATATAAAATATAAAATCTCTATGGTAGTTGCTTTAAAGATAATAGTTTAAGATAAATACTAGCTTATGAACATATGGATTAGCAACCTGGTTTCAGAAAGTCTCCATGAGAAGTTTATCTAATGAGGAAGAGCTTATATATTAGATCTCATTTAAGAAACTGGAAGATATAGTTAACATTTCTAAGAATTTATTTTTATAAGTGATCAGATTGTCCTTATTCAGAAATGAATACAATAAAAGTATCTCTTTTTCTTTTTGCCATGAGCAATGGCTGTGGAAATTGCAACAGTTCCCTTTTTACTGTTGGGCAAAAAATACTTGTCCTTCACAATCAATATCTTTCCTAATGAATTTAGCATACAGCAAGCAAGAAAACATTTATCTGTAACTACTTATAACTCTCATCAATATACTGTAAGAAAAACAGACTAAGACACTCATGTACAATTTGAATAGAAAAAAAAACATAAAAAAGCTTAGCTCTAACAATGAGTGTGTTAGGGATATTTGAAGTAGGCATCCATTGCACCTCCTCACATCAGATAACATACTCCAGTGATGAGACCACCTTGAGTACAGTTTTGAGAGCTTTGACTGCACTTTATCTTTGAGATACATACATCAAATACACCAGAAGGGTTTTAATCCTTAAAGACAAATTTTCATTAACATTGCTGACCCAGATCACAGAGAGGGTTCTTCCCTTAAAATTCACCCTCAATCCAAAAAACAAATCTCCAAAGCATCTGCCAATAATATATCCCCAGTCACATCCCTCGGAGATGCCCCTCTTTCTCCCATTGTTCTGGTCTGGTCACACATCTCACTCTTTGGTTTAGTCAGAATTTGTGTCTTGCTCTCTTGATGCTGTGGTCTCCCTGACTTTTTCTCTCTCAGCCTTGCCCCTGTCCCACTCATCTGTAACTGCTCTCTACAACGGTACAAACTGTCTGCGTTCCAGAGCTTCATCTATTCAGTGTGAAGTGGATACAGCAAGGTGAGTAGGCAGCCTTCATGCCTGGTGCCTGGGCACAGATCTTTAAACAAATAGGCAACAAATTGCAACAAATTACAACCAACAAACCAAATTAAGCAAGACACCTCAGTTTCTTTAAAGAGAAGAACTCTCTGCTCTTTATAGCCAGTGTTACATAATTGTATACATTCATTGAAATATCGCACAACTGTTCAAATGTCTACCAGCTACCTTCTTGAGAAAAATCATGACATCTAGTGGCAAGACAGAAAATCACAACTCTCTCTTCCCTATGCAGGACTGAATAAGTACATGTTCATCTCTACCCTTGTGACAACAATATACTCACTAAAGCAGCAAAATTAACTTATTCTTGTGTTAAAAATAAGCACAAATGATAAAACAAACAACAGTTAAATTTTTTGGCTTAAATCTATGTCCAGCTGTATTTAAATGCACAATATTTTACTTTTACAAATTAAATGTCCCCCAAACTTTACCTTAAATCTTATACACTGACATGTTCAGAAAACAGTAAACTATAACTTGCATTTGACAGACTGTTTCGTAAAAAATGAGGAAAAAGTGCATGCATATTTTACCCCCTTGCCCTCAGTATGGATGCTACACCAAGTCAAGAATTTTGTGTTATTCTGCTCACAACACAATACATAAGATAGAAACATCCTGATAGTACTGCAGTTATAGATTAAAATCCATGAGTTCAGGCAATATTAGTCTCTGTAATCTTTACCAAAAAGCTGGAGTTTTCTTTCTCCAGAAGGCACAATTTCCTTCCTGGTGTCATAGGCAGTAAAAGAATTTATAGAAGAAAAAATTTGTCTTCGTGTTTCTGCATGTCAGTTTTTCATAACACTGAAGTTGGCCTGAAAATGTTTGTATGCGGTGTAATTTTTCCTAATTAGACAATATAGAATTGTGTAAAAAATCCACAATTTTACTATTTAGCAGTTCATTTTATGTTCTATTAATACTGTGATACAAAAAAAGGTACAGAACTACATCTCATTATTGTAATGTAGGTGGCTCTGTTGTACTGTTCTGGACTCCTTTCTAGCTGTCTTTATGGGAAACTTGTTATAGAAATGTATAATTATTTTTTCCCACAATTGCTATATTATCTAATATGTCCTATATATTATCACATTGTTCTTTCCTTTCCTCCTCATAAACTTTAAAATTCACCTAGAAGGCTGTTTCAGTAATGATGCAGTAATTTAATTATCTATTCCCTTGGTAAAGAAACACTGCATGTGATATACCCACTTTAGTTCAGAAAAATTGTTGAACATATTTCTGCAACATACCTTTTTATCCCAACAGCTCCTATATATCCAGCTTCCACTGGATAACTATGAGATTTAGACAAATTTGCAAATATGTTATGAACAGTATCACAAATGAAAATATACTCAAATTTTGTTCTGGCATTAGATAATTTCTCTCCTCTTACATACCTAACAAACACTGTTGGAAATTCCTAAAAACAGGCATTGGAAAATAAAAGATTTACTTTAATGCATGCTTATTCCCAGTAACAGAAGTGGGCAAATATGTTTTGTCTTTCAAGTCTGCACCAAGTTTTAAACAGAGCATCTCTGTAGAGATGAAAGGAAATTATAAACACATTTCATTTTATTATAATCTCATGCTAACTCCAAGAATGGCACCAGAGAACTTCAGAAAAATAACTAAAATAACATCAGTAAATTCCTATTATAAATCATGGTTGTCAAAATACAGCTTCTAGTTTAAAGACTTATCCAGCTGCTCTGTTTTACCCTGCCTAAATAAATTATTAAAGATATCGATTGCTTAATTTATATAGAAAAATCACTGGGTTTAATGACAATGGAAAATCTAAAACACCAATTTATCTGAAGCGTATGATGATGACTAATTAATAGAGGAATAAAAACAACACTATTTTCCCTAACAAGAAATAATTTTTATTAAAATAGGAGGATTTAAAAGGAATTATACTGTAAACTCAAAATGAGTTTCCACATTAGAAATAAAATATTAAATTTGTAATTATAGCTGAAAGGATCAAATGGCTTATTTAATTAACTGATCCATATGGTTGCTCAATGAGACAACACATATATACATATATATATATACACACACACATATATACACACACACACACATATATATGCATGTATATATTTATATAAATGTATGTATGTATGTATATATGTATATGTGTGTATATATATATATTTGATGAAATTTTACTTTTCTGAAATAAGCACAGCTTTTCATTAATATCAGAGTTCTTCTTCAATGAAACCTATGTTATGCTCCTGGTCTTTAAGGAATGTAAACATGTTTTCTTTCTCTAAGATGGCTTAGCAAAATCAGCAATCAGTTAAAATGTCCACAGTTCAAGGTTGCATCTGTATTTGTACTTTAATTTTGCTCAGGAGTGCATTGTGAAGTTATTCCACCTTTATCAGTTTGGTTTGCATAGCAGAGAATCCTGTAGTACGAATAAAATGCAAATAAATTGAAACCAGAAGGTAGGTACTAGGTCTATGCACACAGTGCATTGTGGTCATTAGGACATAAGTAGACATAATCTGAAGTAAGCACAGGCAGTTGCAGACACCGGCTTCGCAGTATTGACTGCGTGAGGCCGCAGTAACCTCCCTGTTATATCTTATTTGCCAGTTAAAATACAGCCTATGAGGTCCTTAAAGACTCTGGGAATAGTCCTGACAAACATTGAAGATGTCTAAGGTTGCACTGTAGATAACACTAATGTGTGTTTTACCATATAACATCACTGGGACTAGCAAATTCTTAGTAGAAAAGTCCCTAATACCTATGCTGGATGAAATGAATGTTCCAATCTGCACCTACACTGAACTTGGAACACTCAAATGTTTGTGGATACAGCTTGTTCCTCCAGGGAGAGCAAGTCATGCATTGAAGACATAGGCATAGAAATGACTTCCTGACAGATGATCCTGAATATGAATGTCTAACGTGGAACTTGTTCTTCAGTAAACATCTAAGAATCTTACCCAAAGTGAATCCAGGGAGGGTTAAAAAAAAAAAGAAAAAAAAAAAGAAAAATTAAAAAAAAAAAAAAAGTAAGCTTGCCCCACAGAAGAGCAGTAGTGCCTGCATCAATTATTCATATCTTCTGTCAATTATTCACATCTTCACCATATTCAAATATATTTTTACAGCTACTGTAAGTCTATTGATCTCTGAATGTGTTCCTGCTTCATAAGAAAGGATATGGACAGCCAGATATATATTTCAGTTCAAAGTAAAGATGAAAAATATTATTTTCAGTCTTGCACCACCTTGCAAATGTTCTTAATTTTTTTTCTCTATTTCCTAGTTTGAAGTGAAAATGTAACTTCTGAGAACATAATATTGTTTTGCATGAATGTTTAAGCAGCTCTTGGTACCTACATATAGACCAGGAAATGATTAATCACAATTTCTGAAATGTAAAAAGGTTTCTGGCTTGTGTTATGCTTACTATTTGAGCTTTCACTCATGTCTGTAAGTATTATAGTTGGTAAAAACACAGAAATTTCAACATTATACAAGATTTGTGTGTATCATTTTTGTCATGATGTATTTCATGATATCACTGTATCTATGCTTTAGATCACAAATACTTATATAAATTATAAAACTACATATATTTAGAAATTTCCAAACATACACTAATAAAGTGATTTACAGCACCTCTTATTTCAAACATATAACTTAAACATGTAAAATAGACTCTAGTAGCCTTAAAAGCTACATTTTTCTTTAAATGCTTACAATTTCCATTACAATTTCCATTATAAATAGCCCTTGAAAGAGTTTGCCAGATCATATCACTAGAGTTCAAAATACCAATTTCTGCAAATTCCAGCCAGTCCTGAATACCATATTTTTTTGCTGAACACCACATGATCACTGGGTAAATAGTTTGTATTCTGTTCCTTAAAAATCTTTGCATATCACCTTCAAGAGCTTTGGAGGAAAGACCATAGAAACTCATTGTATATTTACTCATTTCTTGCAATAAATCTTGATGCAGATCTGAAACTATTTTTTTAATGGCAGTATTCAAGCTAACTCATCATTGCAGTAAATTGAGAGTAATAGACCAATATCATCACTAGTTGAAAACACTACAGTTAAATCTCCTATAGATTTTCTTACTCAAGTTCTGAACATAGAAATGGTGTAAACAAAGAAGTGGTGTAAATATTGCCTAGGTTTGCACTGATCTGAAGCACCATGTCAGAGAAGAGGACAAGAAAATACCTGTTGTTTTATCCTACAGATCTCATTCAAAATTCAAAGAACATAGCAGAGAAATTTAGTTAATTACACATGACAATAATTTCTGATGAATTAAAAATGTCCAGACATTAAAAGATTTTATGTGTACTCACTGGACATATGAATTCACAGAAGAGCACAATGCAAACACTCACCAAACTATGTACTTCTTCATAAATGGTACTTACCTAAAAAGTAAATAAACAGAAAGAGATATTAAATATCTATGCAGAGACTCATTTTAGTATCCTAAAAATGTCAGAGGAACACAATATTGTACTCACAAATTTTGTGCTGTTGAACAGTTCCAGCCAAAACTTATTACGCACAATTGGTCATGTGCAGTTACAGATATTTTAAAAACATTCTCATATCAGGTTTATTTTCCATTTCACCCTCTTAATTTTGGAAAATCACCACTTGTAAGGTCTAGAAAGACCTGCAAGGTTTTTTTTTTTTACTTACACTACATTCAAATTGTCAGAATAAGTTCCAAGGCAAAAATGTGTTGCAAAAAGTTTTAGCCACAAAATTAAGAAATAAAACAGAAACAGCTGTAAGAAGAAAAATTAGCATATTCCTAAGCAGGTTATTAAAAAGATTAAGAGTTTTAGGGGTTTTTTGTGGCTTTATATTTTACTTTTAGGTAATGCTACTCTGAAAATCCAACTATTTCTAATATCACAGATTAAAAAATTGTTCCAATATTATAAATATTGAACACTAAATAACCTTACGTATTCATAGATCTGATTTTTTAATCCCATATGTTGCCTACATTTGACAGAGAAAAAAAAACCCTACACAGTACAAAACTGACTTGGCCAACTTTCAAAAAATTAGTCAATAATCAAATTGAAATAATAGTTTAGTCCCAAACACACAGTCATGTGACATATAATGGAGAGAGGATAAACATGATTAATCTATCCCTTTTTAAATCACTAAATTGTGAGGCATTCTTTCGTTTTCAGTTTGGCAGAGTGGAGGGGGAAAATAACAAGAGTAACAACAACAACAAAACCACAGTCAAAACCAAGCAACCAACCAAAACAAACAAAGAAACAAACAAATAAAACCCACAGGAGAAATTTCTTGACTGGTACAAATTTCTAATCTGTGAATTTCTTGCTTGTGCATAGACAAAGGTTAACAGAACAGATCCAGTTGCATAAAATAGTCTCTAAACCAGTGTATGCTTGTGCATACAACAGAGAAAAACAAATACACAAACAAAACAAACAAAAACTCCCAAACAATAACAAAAAACCAAATCAGTCTTATGACCAAGTCCTACCATTACTGCATGAAGTTGGTCCATACTCTGATAAAACTGTTCTTAATTATTTTGTGTTGCTGCATATAAATGTTTCCATTTCCATGTCTCCAGGCATATTAAAATCAGTTATTTCCAGTGCTCTACAGCAAAAAAGGTGCTTGAGCATGGGTTAGGTACAAAAAGGTTTGAATTTCTGTTCAAACTAGAGATAAGAATGAGATTTGATATGGAAGATCTGTTATGACACTATAAAGTTGTTTAATTTGTTCCACATCTTGTTTTATGTGTTGTGAGCTACTTCTGCACAATAAAACAGTGTCAGAACCTAAATCAGACTGAGTAATATTATATATTTATGAAATAGCAGTGAAGCTGCTGCACTGGGTGTTACAATGCTATGTTGAGTAACCTGGTTACAATAGTAATTGGCTATCCTTTTTTTCTTTGCCTTATCTGTAACACAAATGCTCTGCTTTTGCCAACCTTGGAATTTTGTGGTTCTAGCAAATGTGCCCATCTGTGCATAATGTGCATAATGAAGATGGACAGATGTGTGTATACTTTTAGAAAAACCTCTTTGTCTTTTTGAGTCTCCTCATCCCAGTCATAACAGACAGCCAGAACAGCACATCAGACAAAAGTGACAGCAAAGGTGTTGCTTGTCCCAAACTAGAACTCAGAACAGCAGACATATATACCTCAAATTCATCCAAAGCAGTAGACAGTCCTGCTTCACACTGAGTCTTTCCATTTTAATCATTACACTTGAATTGGAAAGGTATTAGAATTATTTGCTAAAGGCTGACAGACATTTAAGTGTAGAAGGCTCAGAAAAAGCATTATAATTAAAAATCTTCCATTTCAGACATTGAAAACTGTTAGCCATTGAAAGACTCTTCCAAACAAAGTCTTTAAAGACAACAAATGGAAGCTGCCAACACTGTAGTTGCCTACAAAACATCTTTGCTCCAGATGTTAAACACTTTGGGGGGTGGGGGAGTGGGGTGGGGGGGTGGGAGATCACAATTTTCACAGATGTCTTTAGTTTTCTAAATGCATGTTCAATCTAAATAATGCCTCATATTAATTCGAAAGACATAATAATTTGAAGGTCCTACCCTATTGTCTATATCAATTTCATGAATTTTTGTTCTCTTGCTATTAATTTGAAAATTATTTACATCAAGCTGAAGGGGTCGACCTAATGGAAAAAAAATCCAAAAGTATTTAAGGATTCATGGAAAGACTAATCTTAACTTCTTCAGCATTTTCTGACATATCATTTGTAAGTCTTAGCAGATTGATGGTGTTCCTGGTGCATGCAGCTGTGGAAACATCCACCTATAGCACAGAAGTCTAAAAGCTAGTTCACAGGCAAATTGTATGAAATATTCAGTACTGATTACTGAATATAGCCACAGAAACTGAAAGCGATATTATGAGGGGAGTTTAACACTGAAGGAGCAGGGGGAGGGGAGAAGGGAAAAAAAATAAAGAAACACACTGAATAATTTCTCCTTCATCCCAATTCTCATGAATCTGAAAATAAAATTGTAGGGTCTAGCCCTGCACAGAATTATACAAGAATCTGAAATTGCTATTCATATGCCAACAGTATTTATATGCTTAGCAGCACTGAAACCTTGTCATTGTTAATTTAAACATCAAACAATGAAAACTTTTAATATTGTGTAGCTCCAGGATTTTTGTTTGGGTTTAGATGATTTGTGAGTTCAGTTTTTACAACTGAAATAACTCAAGAGAATGGGGAATGGCAAGGAGTGGCCATTCTACTCACACAGCTTCACCAAGAAAAATCTCTTTCAAGTCACAAGGTCATCCCTTATTCCATTATTTTATCATTTTGTAGAACAGAGCAGCAATCACCCATATGGTGTGCAGTGGGTTTACAAGACAGTGTTAAAGTTATCAAAGATGATTAAATATGAATTTTTGAGGTAGAGTACTAGTTCCCCTGTATGTTATGGTATAAAATTAGCTAAGCATTTAAAATTATTAACAATTTAAAATTACTAACAATTCAAATCTGTAGGTAAACTTTTCTTATGGCTGATAGGATGAAAATCATTAAAGTATTATCCTCCTATTGTACCAGCCCAAGTGTTGTGTTCTTGGTTGTTACTCAATCAGCTTTGGTTTTCTTTGTGGCTTCTCTTTTTTTCCCCTTAACATGAGTCTTACTTTTCTAATATCTCAAAAACTTGAGAACATTTACATTCTTCCTGTAAGGAAACAACATAAAAATAAACTGATTTGGAACATTAGGACTTTACAAGGATTATCAGAAATGAAAATATTTTAGGCAATATTAGTTTCATAGTATTAAGAGGACTTCAAATTCTTTGAAAACTGCATTTACTGCCTAATTTACTGCCTAATTTAGTTGTACTGGGATGACAGAAATTATAACAAAACTAACCAGAAGGTAAACCTAGGAGTTTTTACTTCTCAGATTAATTTATCAAGGGATTAATAGACCATTCATTTATTTTCCTTTTATTTATAAAATGGGGACTTCCAGCCAGCCTGAGGCTGACTGCTTACCTCCTGAACTTGCAGTAAAATAAATAGGGGCTGAGAAACTCTCACCTGTCCACAGACACGATCCTGCTGTCTCACCTGCATTACATATCCTCTTTTAAACATTAGCATCTCAGTTGCAGGGTGTTTCCCTCATTGTACCTTTCGTTCATCTCAAACAAATTATAAAGGCAATAATCGTTGAATATTTTTGATACAAAAACAGATTTGATTTTTTTCTATGTAAGCATAAATCCTGTACATGCACTGTGATAATATGCATTCAAAGTTGTTAGTATTCTAACCCAAACCTTTCTGTTGCTATTTTTGATTCCACTGTAACTACAGGCAACAGAATCCATCTTTCACATATTCTTACATGCAACAGAAATTAACTACATTATACGCTATCACAGATGATACATTAATTGGAATATAAGAGCAGAGCAGACAGGCATTTCTGAGTGCCCACAGGAAGTTCTCTTGGTGAATTTTCATAAGCAAACTACTTCTCCTGTCTTAAAGAGGCAAAAAAAAAAAAATACAACTGAACTGAACCTTTTTTCTTATTTATGCATGACATTCACCACAAAATGAAAAATAATCACCACACTTTTCACCTGTGCAGTCACTTGAGTAGGAGAGGATTATTTCTCTAAGTCTAATAACTAGATATTGTCTGTCTCCACTTCAGGAAGTCTCCCACAAAGCTTTTGAGAGAGAAGCTAATGAGGCATGGGCTGGATGTGTAGACAGTGAGATGGTCTGAAAATGTCCTGGATCCATAGGGTGGTGGTCAGCGGCATGAAGCATAGTTGGAGCACAGTATCTGGCTGTGTACCCCAGGGATCAACACTGGGTCCAACCTTGTAGAGCATCTTCATCAATATTCTGAATGATGGGGGAGAGTATAACCTCAAGAAGTTTGCCGATGACTCAAAATAGGAAAGTGTCACTGATTTGCCCAGGGGTTCAGGCTTCCATGCAAAGGAACCTCAGAAGGCTGGAGGAATGGATTGACAGAAATGTCCCGTGGTTGCACAAGAAATCGAGCAATACAGGAGTACATGATGGGAGCAGTCGAGCTAGAAAGACAACTTTCCAGAGAAGGAACTGGGGGTTCTGATGAGCACAAAGTTGAATGTGAACCAGCACTGTGCCCTTATGGCAAAGGTTCATGGTCTCTGGGTCAGTCTAGGAGAAGAGTTGCCATCCAGTTGAGAGATGCGATCCTTCCTCTCTGCTCAGCACTGATGAGGCCACATGTGGAGCATCATGTCCAGTAATACCATGTCCAGAGATATTTAGCCACTGCAAACAGTTCAGCGAAGTAGGATCAAGAGTTTGGAGCATCTCTCAAATGAAGAAAGGATGTAGATCTGGGACTGTTAGGCTAGTGAAGACAAGCGAACTGTCTGGGTCATCGTGTCACTTTTTACAAATACCTGCAGGCAGGTTATAAAGAAGATGGAGCTAAGCTCCTCCCAGTGGTGCTAAGTGACAGGACTAGAGTTAAAGGGCACTGAAACACTAGCTGAACTTCAGGGAACTTCTTTTGTTTTGTGGGTGAGCACAAGCACAGGTTGTCCAGAGAGGTTATACAGTCTCAATGCTTGGACATACTCAGAAGCTCTCTGGATGTCTGGGTAACCTTCTCTAGGAGACCCTACTTGAGCAGAAGGACTGGACCAGATGACCTCCAGAGGCTCCTTGCAGCTTCCACAATTCTGTGATTGTACATAAAAATAGACTGAACAAATAATCCCAATTTATATTTAAAAGACAATACATCTTTCCAGTGCAAGTATATTGATAAATTCTTCTATCTATATGTTTTTTTCATAAAATTTCTTATGTTTATCAAAGAGTTCCTCAATTTTGGCATATATTTGTAATAATAATTTTAAATAAGTGACTCAAAAAACATTATTTTCTTTTTTGAAAAGGCACCACATATTATTAAAATCATGGAAGTAATATTTTTTGTTTAAATCATGTTTAAAAAAATCTGATTATTTTACCCTCATTTATGTCCTGTAGACTACTGTAAGCATTAATTGTACACTTTTTTTTTTTTCCTAGAATATGATTTCTCCATGACTCTTTTGGCATTTCTGGAGTAGCACCGTGATCCTTCTGGTATTTGTACAACAGCTGGAAAACAGTCACAAATTTGACAAGGACCTGATCAATTGCTTCCTTGCATTACTTTGTAATGATACTGTTATTTCCATTCACAGCTAAAAGCAAATACAATCTGCATGTTACATACAGAAAGTGTTATTCCCTCACTCTCTTTCTTTTCCAAATGTGAAAATCACCATGGCTATTTCATTAAAAAGAAACCACACTTAAAATTTGAGAAGGTTTTTAAAATATTCTTTACTCATAAATCTTACACATACACCTATATGCAAAAGATGATTGTCAAAACATGCCTCTGTAACATCAAAAGTACAGGGGATGGTAGGAAGGAGAAAGTTCACGGTGTGGTTCCATACCTCAGGGTATGTTTGCTACATATAAACATTCTGCCTCAGATTCAGCCCCAAATTACTGTCCAGACAAACAGGAAATCACTTTATTTCAGTTTTAGTATTTCTGCATGAGACTACTTTTAAGTATTTTCAAGACAATATGTCGTTCACTGATTATTGTACATTAGCAAGGCACATTATTTTTCATCCAACATTATAGTAGAGTGATTACTTTAATAACAATAGTGGCCTAAAATATATATACAATAATGGATTTGTTTCAAGTCTTTGTTCTGCAAATAATAGGTACTAATTACCTTATGCAAAGAAATCCAAGTCACAATTAAAGTTCCTTTAAAAGTTATAATTATAATCTACATTGTTTAATGACTCACTTTTTCTAACATAGTGCTGGAATACTGCTGCACAGAAAAATCTCAAATTACCTGCCTATAGTATTTTCTTCTCTCTCTGCAGCAGTGCTCATAGAAAGGCACAGGAGAGAGCTTCACAGATAAATCAGCTTTGGGAAGGTAAGACCTCACAGGCAAGCTCAGGTAACTGGGGTCCATCCAAAAACTGAAGAGTTTGTGCTGCTTACCTATTGACTTCTGTTAGGTAATTGCGAAAAAGCAACTGATTACTTTTTCTCTCTTTTATCAGTTTTACTGCATTGTCATCTTACACTGCTTGTAACACTACATTCTCTTACTACTACTATTATTATTATTATTATTATTGCTATTACTATTACTAATTACTATTACTATTACTACCAGCACCAAAAGGCAAATATTTCACAATCCAACATTCTTTATAAATAAACTCATTTAAACATCTCTAATGTCACTAATCTTGTCTTTTATGTCCCCAAGATAATTTGCAGAGAATATATTTATATGCATAACCGTGACCTGAAGTCCTTGAAATGTCTGTTTTGGATTCTTTCCTGATAAGTTTTAGAACCTTCATACTGTAAACAATTTGCATTGGTAACCCAAATAACAAGTTGAGCATTGTTATTAGCTCCCATACACAATCTCAGAACTCTAGGCTAAGTTCTAGGATATTATATTTCTAAGTATGTGGAATGCAGGAATGTATAAATTAAAGTATAGGTTTTGTTAGGGCTCAGGTCAGCAAAGTAGAGGCATCATGGTTACTAAAACGCTCCTGAAACACAGACAAGCCTTCTTGGGGTAACAAGTTTTTACAAGTTTATTGATATGTGGTTCTTGTTCACATGCTCATTTTTACCACGATATAGTTAAGAAACAATGCAATACAGGGGGGATTTTTTACTTAGTGAAAGGAAAGTCTACTGCCGTGTCAATCAGAGCTCTTCACTCGGGGCAAGTGATGAGTTTTTTAAACACACAATAACTAGGCTTGCCTTACAAAGATCCTTTTAGCAACAATCACACTTCTATGATACTTCTGATTTTAAAAGAGGAAAAGGTCCCCCCCTAAAGACCCCAATCCCTTTTATTTCCTTTTCCTCTGGAAAGTTCATTTTTTCCTTCTGCTTTACTGACCTGGTCCTCTGCAAACACATTCTCAATAAGTGATGTGATATAACTCAGGAAGACTTCGGGTCTTCTATATCAATATGCAATGAGAGTCACTGCAACCCTTTTGTCTTCCTTCAGCCCTTGCTAGAATTTCCCATTTTTGCTTTTTCTTACATAGGACTCAGAAAACTTATAAAAGTACTCCAAATCTGCTCTGCTGAAATGCATTTCTCAGAAGAGTGAGGCTAACCCCTATCCCATTCTTGTTCCTAAAACTACTGTAGAGGGTCTGTGCAAGCAGCTACTGTCACAGGAGGCCAGCGAAGCAGTGGCAGAGTATGACCAAGAAACAGTAAACTCAGACCAACTTCCAAAAGGCAGCACAAGGACAACAATGGTATCACAGATACTGGGTTTGTGGCTAAAAACCACTGTATAGCTTTATATTGTGTAATTATGTTTAAGAGACACTACAATACTGGAATGGAGTTCTTCAACGACAAACATATGGAAAGCAGGGAACATACTGCAAATTCACGCAGTGATTTACTTCACTATAACAAGATCTGAAGTCATAACAGCTCATCAGTTGTTAATTTTTAATCAATTATTCATTCAGGCATTCTGGGCTGCCAGTAAATTTTTCATATATAGACCCTTTTCAACATCTCTCAATCCAGAATATCCTAGTTGACATAATCAATATAGATCAAAGAGGGCATGCAGCAGCTCCTACCACTTTATCTTGCTTTATATTAAAAGTGGCTTGCACTGAACATATGCTTTCTATTAATTTATATTGTACATTATATAAAGTTCTATGAATCCATAACTCAGTTACAATATATTTCAATCTTTGGTTTAATTTTTTCACTTGATATTTAGCCCATACTCTAATCCAACTATAGATGGCCAAGCTAGTGCATCATGAAAAACAGCAGTGCATTTTACATTATTCTACAAGGAAAAAGAAAAAAACAGGACAGTATGGTCCACACCTGGCCTAATTCTTTCTTGAACAGTCTTACTTTTATTCTTTTGACTAACAACAGACTTTTAAAAAAGGCAAATTAATACACCCATCTCCCAAAAATCTTGAAAAAATTCTGCTTTGTGGTTTTTCAATGACAAGATAAATCAACTAGGCAAGAAGGAGAGCTTGGTATTTTTATTTATTTTCTGCAATATCAAAATGGTTAATTTGAGCAATAAAACCATAATAAGTTATTCCCAACCCTCTACTAGCAAGCCTTACCAGTGTTGTATAGTTCCAGGCACACCCCCGACCTTTACTAAGTTCTTGGTCTTAAACACAGAGAAGCTTATATATGCACATTCAGAATAAAAGTAATTTTGAGTAAAAGTGATAAATCAGATCAACCAAGTTACTGGAAGAGCAAAGTATTTAAACCAAATCATACCAAGTTGTTTGAGTTCTTGGTAAAGGTTTGTTAAAGATTACCTAAGATACTATGTGCACCCTTTCTTTTTCTTTTCCTCATCTCATTTTTGCTCATGTTATACCAAGTACAGTGTTGTTTAGAATGTGAGACATAATGTTTCTTCCATTAAAATCAAATGTAGAATGTTTCAAAAGAAGACAAATTAGCCTGTGCTCCCTTGAGATGAACAATTAGATTATTTCAACAGAATTTGAGGCTGCTGCAATACTGTATAGCAGGCATAAAAATTATATTCAGGATATATGCAAATAACTTTGCCAACTCAGGTGAGTAAGCAAAGGGACTGTTATTAATTACTAAAAAAACTTTCAAAGGAATGAAAGGATTTCTTGTCTCTGATACAGTCAGTTTCCACACTTCAATACTGGTGAATAATTTCAGCTATATATGACACTACTGATTTCATATTAACAGCTCTCAAAATATATCTTTTCTGTGTGGGAATGCTTCAGGTTGTGCTGGTTGGTCAGAGACAAACAAACAACTCTGTAGTCACACACTCTTAGACACAACCTTGCTAGGTTGGAACATAACCTAGATGGATTTTTGAGGCACTGAAAGAGACCATTAATAGATGCACATGGAAAAAGTGAAAATAGAACTTCAGGAATAGAACGGCATTTATCTCAATATTTCCTGTTAAAATATGGAAAGCTGAAGTTGTGGTTAAATTTACATCATCATTGTGCTGAATAGTTCTCAACAGACTTTTATCCTTGGGGTTTGTCTAAATATATTTTGAACTCATGCATACTTTGAATCCACATAAACAATTTTACCATGCATCTTGTGAAAACAAAAACAAAAACAAAAAAAAATTGAAACCTACTGCCTGATCAGCAGAGGGACTTGGTTCTTACATGAGTAATAGCAACTGACTTTTCCTTATTGAGATTTCCTCTGCAGTTTACAGTTGAATATATTTTCTCATAAACCCAAGCTCTTTTCCAAACTGAAGCATCTTGTTCTGTCTGATCAGCCTGTGCTGTTCTCACCATTTATTTCTCATTTTTCTAGTAATTCCTAACAATCTGAGTAACTTTTATACTACTCCTTAGCACCAAGTCGATATTCACAATGACCATTAGAACCCTGTTCTCAGTGTCTTTACTTAAAATCCTGTTAGTTGCATAGACAAAGGTTTTTTCCCCTCATATTAATTTTTACTTATTGCTGATGAACGTTTTTTAACACATTTCTTCACATGGAATCAGTATTTTATGCCGGCTTTGTCTCCAGGGATATAAAAAGGGTACAATGCAAAAAGCTGTTTTGAAATTATGTATATAAAAATAATTTGATCATCTTTACTCATGTTTGCTGACTCATTTAAAAAAAAAAAAAAGCAAAACACAAACAACCACACAAAAGAAACTAAAAACCCAACCATAGCCCCAATGAAATAAAAACCTGAAATCCAACATCCCTCCCTGCCAACCCCTGCCCTCCCCCTGCCAAAGTCTACCACATCCTCAAACAGTTCTGAAGCATGCTTTTCTTCCCTAAAAGCCCATTGCACTAAAAGCTTTACTTTCATTCTAAAAGTTTATGGAATTTGTTCAGTACAGTATTAAGGCATGCTTGACAACAATTCTCTGGATTGTCTGCAAAAAAATTCCCCTTCTCCCTCCACAAACTGTTCTATTAAAAATCCAGCATCATGTTTGCCACCATCTGATCTTTCAATAATAATACTAATCTAATTGATAGATGGAAGTAATAGTGTAGCAATTTTTTATTTGAATTATTTTAGAAATATTGAGTTATTGATATCTGGACCTCTAAACTTATCACTTTTACCTTTTCTTAGAGTAGTAATTGGCCTCTGCTGGAATCAAGCCTTAAACTCAACACTTGCAAACAAAAGTTTTATTTCAAAACATAGCCTGAGTTATTTTTTAGTGAACTGCTGTAGAAAAAATGTTGGTTACTTTTATGCTACTGCTGACTTTTTTTGAATAGTCTTCTATCTCTGTCATTTTTCAGGTTATGGACCAAATGATGCAATTCTTTTTAAAAGAAATTATAAAGCGGACTAGAAAAAGCCCAATATCTACCTGTGTGAAACCATAGACCCTGAATCAAGCTCTGATGAACTGAAGATATGTTACTAGCTTTTGAATGTTACACAACACACTTGATTCAAAAGTTTGACAGACTTTTTACAACTATAGAAATGTTAATAATGGCCTTTAATACTGGGAATTACAGTTGATCACGTACAAAACAAAATTAATTTTTGGCTATTTAGAGAGGCATGTGGGGATCTAAAATGCCTTACACCAGCATTGTTTTTTTCACAGACTTTGTTAGACAGAAAAAATAACACTTGGGGACAATTATTCTTTTTGTACAGACATGAAAATATTCCGAAGAGCCTTTGACTATGAAAACCAAGCTTAGAAACTGTTGGGATTTTATATGGTATTTGGCTTAAAAAGCAAGCTGTGTGCTGAACTGCCTATGTTAATTAGGTGATGTAA
>JAWWEV010000095.1:52986890-53048379 GCA_035583235.1 Hafferia zeledoni | reverse complement strand
TTTTTTTGGGGGGGGGGGGGGAGGCTGGGTGGGATATACTTGGCAAAAAAGTAGCTATTTTTTATTAAACTGTGTAGGATTAACCTGTCTTTCATTGAGACTATTAATTTTACTATTTTTAATAAATATTTTAAGTTGCAGATATTGAAAATTTAACAGTACAAGACAATACTTCCTACTTTAGCAACTGGCTGAAGTCTGCCAAGTATGAAATCTATCAGACAATAGATTGCCAAATTGTGGAGTTAGTTCCATTGTTCACTGAAAACACATTGCTCATAAACAGAACTAAAACAGCCCCATATTACTGAAAATTCACATCTTATTTTTCATCAGTATTGTACTGAAATACAGTAATACTAGTCACACTGGGAAAAACCTCACATAGTTAATGGGTTTTCCAATGCTGTGCTCTGCTCAGTACATATTCTGTTGACGTATCAAACCCTACAGGAGGGGAAAGATAGGGCAAGTTGCAAATGAACAGGGACATTTCACTTCAGTTTCCAGGAAACACAGAAAAGTGCAATGGCTGTGCAACATGCTGATTTTTGTTTCAAAAGGTGCTAGAACTCATAATTATCATGCAGTTTAAATATACGCATATTTCTTCTATCTCATGTATTTCAATCTTTCTCTTTTTAACCTTTTATTTTTATTTTTCTTTATTTTTTCTTTTTTTACGCCTTCCCTTTTAATTATTAGTGGAGGACATCTTTTTTTCTGAAATAGTGTCTACCTGTAGGATCACTGTAACTACTTCTTGGAGAAAGTCCCTCAGTGAATGTCTATATATCTAAAATGATATTAAAAGCAAGTGATTGTCCAGAGAAGGGTCACAAAGATGGTCAGAGGGATGGATCACCTCTCCTATGATGAATGGCTAAGAGAATCAGGATTGTTCAGTCTGGAAAAGAGAAGACTTCAGTGTGACATTATAGTGGCCTTCAGTACCTGAAGGGAGCTTACGAGGAACACAGTGAGGGACTTTTTAAGAGAATATGAAGTGACAGGAGAAGGAAGAATGTATTCAAACTGAAAGAGAGTAAGTTTAGATAAGGTATTTAGATAGAAATTCTCTACTGTAAGGGTGCTGAGGCACTGGAAACGATTGTCCAGATAATCTGTGGGTGTTCCATCCCTGAAAGTCTTCAGGGCCAGGTTGGACAGGGCTTTGAGCACCCTGGGCTAGTGGGAGGTGTCCCTGCCCATGGAAGGTGGTTTAAAATTAGATTACCTTTAAAGTCCCTTCCAGCCCTAACCATTCTGTGGTTTTATGACAGCCAAGTAACTTTACAAACCCTGAACTTGCCTCTCATTTGTTCTGGGTGGATTGGAGAATAGAGAGGAGGTAGGATTCTGGCAGGGGACATTTAGTGGCTTGAGCATTGGTTGTTTCATAGAAGATTTAGTTTAAAGGTGCTTGCTTTAATCATATTAAACAGTAATAGGGATATTGACTTCAAATAGTCTTAATTTCTTTGGTGAAACTTAATTCCAAAAGAAGTAATAGAAATAAATTTAAAATACTTGTTATAAAGATCATTTTTAAAAAATTATAATCTTATTAGTGATCAGTTAAAATTAATATTTATTTATTTTCTTGAGTGTTCTTATTCACTGTTCTACTCTGATCAGTGCAAAACCAGAATTTTTAAAATTTTTAACAAATCTCTACTTTTGCATCTTTTCTGCAAATTTACTTGTGTGGTTACTCAGCACAGTAGAATATTTACTTCTACCCAATTGCAATGGTTTTCAAATACTACATATCTGAAAACTGCATTTCTTTAGTGACATACTTTTATGTCAGTTTTGCACAATACTACCTACGCACATGCTTGAATATTAATATATAAAATTATGTTAAAAATAAACAAGCAGAGCTTCTATTTCCTCTCCCTAAATAAATATATGATATAAATATAGCATATTTCATAAGTTATATGCTAAGTGATTGCATCAAGGCTATTTATTCCTCAAGCACACACACATAATTCTGGGCTCAGCTGTGGGAGGAGACCTGCTCAGAGCTATGGACAACGTATCAACCCTCTAGGCAGCAACATTTCACTGCAAAGTGATCTCTGACCTGAGCAAACTCAACAGTCAACAGACTGCCTCTGACAGCATACCACCCACGCCTCGCCATGCATGTTCAGACCTGGTCTTTCTCTGACATCCGAGGCCTCTAATTACTGGAAGCAGTGCAGTTTATAGAACAATAAAGTCTCACAGTTCTAGTATTTATTCTCTGTTCAGTGGCTGAGAAGAATCATTTTTCAAGGGAATGGCTTATTTTGCTGTATTTCTATCATCCCCCACAAATGAAACTGAACTCCCACAACTGGACAACTAAGCTGGTCAGAAACAATCATACTGAATCCAATACTGAATGCAATCTGAGCTAAATTATTTTTATAACTGTTTTAATCAGATTCTAAACGGGTGGATTACTATAACAAACAAAAATAAATAAAATCAAAGTTCAGTAACATATCAACATATTCATGCAATTTTAATATAGATAGAAATAATCTCAGGTTAAGATTCACTTCAACTTAATGAGACTATTTCCTTTGATTACATTTTAAGTTGTAAATATGCTTTCTCTATCTCCTTTTATGTATTTGACTGTTCTGTTTTCCCTTGTCTTTCATTCCTGATTTGACTTTTTATTATTTTTGTCAAAATTTGTTCATTTTATTGCATGCTTGTCTTTCGGCATTGGCAGAATAATTTTTCATGTGTTCAGGTTTTTCTATTTAAGACATAAAGAAATGTAAACTACATTTAAAAAGAAAATTTACAATTCTCTTGGGCTTAAGCTTTGGAAAAAGCTTGTTGACAAAACAATAGCATTTGCAAAAAAAAATTTAATATAATTTCTTTTAGAAAAGCTATCATAACATTTTACCTACCTCTTGCTCCAAAATTTGCACAGTAGGGAAATAGCTAGTATCACTTTAATTTTATTATCCCTTAATTTTTTTATTACAATATTTATTTACATTTATTGCATTTATATTTACATTACTCTAGCTTGAACTTTTCAACTAATATAGATTTCTTTGCCACCATATAAACAGTCCTAGTTTGTACTAGAAGAAAAATATTTTGTGCTTCTCATGTCAATATAATCAATGTAAGAATAAGAAGATTTTATTTTACCTTCTTTCACAATTGATGTTGTTTTCAGAGCTGTATAAAAAGAATCGTTTATACAATTCCAGTGACTGCTCTGCAAAATTCAGGGGTCCTACAGGCCTACAGGTGCAGAAGTCTCAAGAAGGTTATAATCACATTAACGTTCCAGAGTTTTGCTCCAGGGCAGTGGATAGTCTCAAAATTACATGCCAAGAGCCCCTAAAGCCCTTGGTTTATTTTCTGCTATAGTCAAAATTTCAAAACAGAGGCAATGTTTTATAAGATTCTAATAATACCTGGAATGTTGACATCAGAAGGAACTATAAATGAATATTTAATATTCAGATGATGAAAAGTGAACATTTTCTTAATCTGTAAGCTGTGATAACACTTCATACTTCTCAATCCTTTTTCCACTGTTTTCCAAAACATTTCTGACATAAATAGTATGATGTTTTATTTCCAATATTTAGACAGTAGTACAATATTGTATAAACAACTCTCCAATGAACAGGAACTAATGGCAGAGCTAGGTTTAAAATCCCAGGATATTTTGACTCAGTCTCACAATGTATCCACAATGTCACGTGTCCCTCTAAAGACTTTACTTACAAGACTCAGTAACTATAACATGTATTTGTCTGCTGTTGCCATAAATAAGAGTTGCATTTTTATATTTTGCTAACACACATACCTTCTCTTTCAGCTAAGAAGTTTCTTCTCTAGAGCTACACAACAATCACACAGAAATAATGCTTTTCTTTCAAGGGAGGAAAATAGATGCATAACACCAGTTTAACTTCTTGTTCTCCATTGTGACCTAATACTGACACCACTGTCATGTCATATTTCCCAAAACTGTACATTACGACTCCAATTAAAAAATCAAGAGCTACACAAAGTTCATCTCCTAATTGTGTTTGTCAAGTCATTGGATTTATTTTTTTCCTCCTCAAAACAATTTAAGCAGTTGATAATTAACAATTAGGTGTTATGATTTAGTACTCAATTCAAATAAATGAATAGAGTAGAAATAGTTTTTACAGAAATGTTTCCTAGTTGTCATCCAAAGATTTTATCTAGAGAAATCAGTCAAAACTTACCAGTATAAGCAATATTGTATTAGTCTTAATACAGAAAAGCTGGACTTACACACAAGGAAATTAATTATGCAGAAATTTATATTTTGTGGTAATAATTTTATTTTTCAAATTGCTAAAATTAATTTGAACCACATAAGATAACATTTTAGCCTAAACATAAGTCTGAATATTTTTATTATTCATTACCTCAAAAGGCAATGAGTTTCAAGTACCATTATTTTGGCAATAACAAAACTCCTGAAATGCAAAATAACTTCAAATTAGTACCAAAATCCCTCATGTTACTATGCAATCATGTAATTACTATATCAGGTTGAGTATGAAAGCAATTAAGAAGTTTTCTAGACAACTACTGAGAAATTATTTTGCCAAAGATAACAAATAGCACACAGAAGAAGGCCTGGCTACAGAAGGAGCCACTACTGCTCCCTCATTAGACTGGATTAAGACAAGTGAACAACAATTATGTTAAACAGCTTCCCAAGAATCAAAGTCATCTGAAATGAGATGGCCATTGATAACACTCTCTGTGGCCTGCATTGCAACCTGTTTGTCAACATACTGAGGGATCATCAGTCTTCAAAAAGTCAGAAAGTGAGTCAGACAATTTTAGTGGCTTTCAAGCAGATGACTTTCATATACACCCAAGCATTATAATTCCTGCTTTTCTCCAGCCCTGCTAAGCCTCAAATCTTAGCGTTGCTGACAAGGCTCTACTACTAGGTGGTAGAGACTTGCCCCTTGCTCTCCTCCATGTCACTTCATCTGCACTCAAATGCCCCAAACTAGCTAGCCTTGATACTTCCAGCTGTCCATCTTAATTTTTTTCTCTGAACAATATGCCTTTAAGCAGACCAATTCTTTGTGAAAGAAACTATTAAATTGTGAGCTTTTGCTGTGAAGTTATTGTATGGATGGAATTAAATATGCAAAAGCTATTCAGTATTAGTTACCTTTGTGGAATCTATATAAGGTAAACTTAGTCCAAGGCATAAGCAACCTTAAAAGGATTAAATTACATTTTATGCAATTTAAAACTTTGTTTTACAAATGAAGACTGTATCCATCGGTAACTATATCATCCTTCTATTGAAATATGTCTTTCACAATATGTACACTGAAGTCTGGAAAAACCCTAGTCTTTTCTAATGTAGGCTTTGTAAACTCTCCAGCCAAGTTTTGTAAGCTTAAGTTCTTGCATAAGTTAACATATGCCAACCTATTGGTTGGTAAAGAAAAGACTGCCTTTATAATATTAGGAAATTTCCATTTTGAAGTCACTCTTTTTTGTCTTGTGTATAACTCCCTCTATGATAACTAAAGCATAACTTTCTATTACAAAAGGATGTCATGGAAACAGCAACTATTGAATAATTTCAGGTCGTAGCACAAGAGTACATAAAAAAATTATTACCAAACGTCTTTTATAGACCAGGTTCACTTCATGTTTTTACCTGCCCTTACCTTTTCCATGTATTTTAACATTTATACTTCATTGTGTGCATTCAAATGATTGATAACATTTTATAAGGCTTTTAAACATTAGCATATTTCCTCAGTCAGTATTTTGAAATATTTTATTAGAAAATCCTTCACAAGCTGTGTCCTGAATATCATGCTTAAAAATCTGGGTTTTTTCTGTTGATATGGCTTTTTTACACACTGAACAATTCAGTCCAATCTTGAACTCAATATGATTAAGCCTTACTGTTACTTTTTATAATAATCATATGATGGGATTTCATTTTTCTCATAGTCCATTCCCCTACCCCCAAAACGTGTTTAATATTGTTTCTCTTGGCAAGCTACTGTTGACAAAATGCCAAAAGTTTGATATTGTCACAGCTGTCAAGTAATATAGTATATTGGTACCATGAGATAGCACCAACTGGTGTGTGACTGCCTACAGCTCCTCTGACACATCTGCCTCATATATCACTGCTGACAAAATAGTCAACCCTGTGGCAGGTTGACTACCCCCATCACCACCCCTAGTTTAAGCCATAACCATCAGCTTGGGTTGTGAAGACTGCATACAACTTACACTAGGCTTCAGGGGACAGATGGCAGTACAGAAGCCAGACCTGCAACCATGACCCAGATGTCTTGCAGGTGTGCACGTATGACTGTAACCCAGTCACCTCCTCCCATAAATAGTGGGCAACCCAGGGCCTGTGAGGTCAATGCTTACATGCCAGGATTTTCCCCTGAGCAGGAATGTCTACAAGGTTATGCCTTGAGGAGAGATTCCCTGCTGCAGCACATTCCCAGTCAGTGATTAACTGCAAAGTAAACTTCAATGTCTTAGCTAAGTGATACAAAGGATTGGTTGTGCACATATTAACCTTCAGACATAAACTGTTGTACAAGTCAGGGCCCAGGACTGGATTCAGCTGCACCTGAATTCCTCTCTAAAGAGTTTAGAAAGCCAGGGGGTCCTGTCAGAATGTGCTCACCCAAAAGGAGGGCTTCCCTGACAGTTCTGTCTGACCCTGTCCTCTATGCAGAAAATAGTCGGGTGTACCTTGCCATTGAATCTTGTTAAAATACACTCACATCTACCACTGAAACTTGTCATTTCTATTAAGTATATTGAGTCTTCTTTCCAACAAGTGAAGCATGTCTCTTTCTGCAACACATTCACAAGAGAACAACATAGAAATCTCCAGACAGCAACTATCACAAGAAGCATTTAGGCACACAACTATTCTTAAAATAATCACCTTGTAGCCGGTGTATCTAACTTAGCTCTCTCAAACATACATTGAGTTCCTTGGAAATAAATGATGCACATAGTTTCAGATATTTCATCTGTGGTAAATAATTTTTTATGTGGGGAATAGAGTCATTGTGCAGGCATTTCTTAGGCATTTTAATGAATATTTTAAGTGATCTTCCTGGATTTCTACATTTAATTACATGGTCTAATTTATTTCCCATGGCAGCATGCATTTACGAAAGTCCTTTTTTTTTTTTTTTTAATTTATTCTGAAATTTACTACCTGCTATGATTGTAATTAACACCTTTGGAGAATTTTATCTCTATCCTGTGAATGTGCATAATAATGAGGATGTCCAAGAGGAAAATATTTTAAAATAACTTAGATTTTATTGCTCATCATTGCGCTTATGAACCTACAGCAGATTATAAAGGCTCTTACAGTTGCATAACAAGACTGGAAATACAGGAGCTAGCTTGTCTGATTCATTATTCAGTGAACTGTGTCATCCCCAAAAGAAAATAATAGATGTTACCTGTGTTTGCATGTGTCTTCTATAACACAAAATTATATTTATAGTAAAGATCATCTAAATCAATTATTTATCTGAAAATAACTTGAAAACTCTTAAAACATAGAAATGTGCATCAGAAATACCTACTTATTTAATGTGGAATTATATATTTTTTGATGAATATGAAAAAAATGACAAAATTTATTCTCAGTAAAATTATTAGCTGCTTTATTCTATTTTAGGGAGGGAAAGTTAATGTATGAGCAGATATTCTTAAAATACTTTGTGATGTATCTAGCACAGTCTTACTTATTCTGGAGATTATTTGTAAGGTTCAGCAGATATAGATTTATCACAGAAGCCCAATAAAACATACACCACTAAAACCCCATGCATATACACAAAATCCACAGTTCACATCTTCAATTAATTAATTCACAATTTTTTTTTTTTTAATTAGCAAAGTAATGCTATCAAGAGATAATCTCCAAAACAAATTAGTTCATCACAGTATGCACTCTGAAGGTTCCTGGATATTCTAGTCATAGTCTGGCCCATAAAGATAATCTATTTAATTGTGTGTCATTCATTCTTATACTTTATTACACCTTATTCCAAGCCTATTTTAACAATAAAAGCCTGTGACTACAATAACAGATCTATCAGAGTATACCTATGGAGCACTTGTCACAGTGATATTCTAACTGATAAGTTCTGTTACAATAAGAAGAGGTCTGATTGCTAAGAAAAATAAAACCTAAGAAGAAAACAGGTTATAATTAAAGTATTATAACATGTCCACAGGTGTTTATTTATAAAAACATAAGTGAGAGCATGTTTATCCTTGTCTTAAATTTTACTTTGTGCATGAAAACTTCTACTATTTTGCTTTATTAATTCTTTACATGTTCTTTTTTAAATAATTGAGTACAGAGGCTCAGTAAAAGTAAGCTGTTGAAAAGAAAGGATAGAAGATACTGAGTATTTACTAAAAGGGGAATACACAACTGCCAGAACAAAATCCTCTGCTGGTATGAAGTGGTAGCCAAGTACTGTCATGCCCTGTCTGACAGTATAAAGCAGTAGTATAAAGCAGTAGAGGTTTTTCAAGATTATTCCCTAAAACTCTGCAGTGAGGACAGATGACAATATTACCAAGAATATCTAGGGACCAAGATCAAACATTAGACGGAAATGAATGAAAGAAGAGGTCTGGCAGTGAATTCCACCACAACAGAGAACGATAATGTACTCCAGATACAGCCTAAGTAAGTTGTCCCAGCTAGACACCAGTACTAAGACTAGATTTTCCAAGAGATCAGGAGAGAAATAAACCTACTTATACCAAATATTTCAATGTTTTTGTGAATAAAGCAGGAGTCTGACAGTACTCTGCCCATTGACAGAGTATATCTTGCTGGTTCCACTCAAAAGATGATCCTTAAAGGACTAGTGGCTTGACAGACAGAGATTCTGAGACCCCTCTGCCAACACTCTTTCCCACTTAAATTTTGTCTATGGTTGGAATGAACTCTGGCAAGTTTCAAGCTCAGTATTGCCCTTGACCACCAGTGGAAAAAATCATATGTGGAGCTAAATGAAACAGAAGAACAAAAACCCAAAGAGGTCATGAATTACAAAAGAAATGTCACAAGAGGAAAAAAAATCTGCAGAAAAAAAACAGACAACCTTGCACAGGATGGGTAAAGAACAAAGAGCTTGTTTTAGGAAATCAAAAGTGAATTAGTAATATATTCATGGGAAGTTAAAGTGAAGATAGCAAATTTGCAAAATGCATTCAGTGATCCAACAAGAAGCAATGTGGAAGACTCCTTGAGTATAACAGGCTTTGCAAGATGTAAGCTAACAAAACCATGCAGCATAAAGTAGAGAAATTTTTGGCACATTCCAAAAACAAAAAAAAAAAAAAAAAAAAGAAGGGGGAGGGGAAAAAACCCCCTTCTAAAAGATGGGTAATTTATCAGTCCTCAAAGGTACAATAGTTAAAGCCTTTGCAGTCATGTACAACTTGTGATACAATTAGAGTAAGATATAAGATGACTTTGTGGATGTAAAGACTCTAGAAAAGCAGGTTTTGCTTCTGAGGTAACTACTGAACAAAAGTATAATTACAGGAACTCTGTTTCCCTTCTGCTAAATTATTTAGAATTTCTCAAATTATGTCCAACACAGGAGATGTCATTAAGACAATAGGTAAGAAAATAGCATGGTCCAAGTAAAACATCTCAGTAATTAAAACTTATGAAGAAACACCAAATTCACAAGGCAAGCAGACCATGCACAAGAGAAAGAGGCTCAGGGAAAATGAGATACATTTTATTTTAGAAGAAAAGGAGAGATTAAATAGATATTTCTGTAACAGACAATTCCTATACTAGCAAATCTAGCTAGACAAATTTTTTTTTTTTTTGCCTTCACATTGTTTTTCCTTACTCAGTTACTTGTCCTTGTACAATAAAATCTTAGAACTTACAGTATTTGATTATCTGATTCTAGGAGCTCTGCTCTAACACATTTAAGAAAATACATCTTTCCCTCTTCTTTCCTTATGGGAAGATGAACTTTGTCCTCATCTGTCTCTCTTCGGTTTTGAGTAGTGGAGAAGCAGTATTATTTCTCTGTGGTAAAAATAAGCTTATGAGTGGTTAACACCACTGTGCAGCATCCTCAGTTTATTGCAAACAATTCTGTAAATACTAGACAGCATCCTGTTCCCCTAGCTTATTCCTTGCTTCCACCCCACTAACCTATGCATATTATATGCAGAGATCCCATCAAATAAAAATATTTTCTTTGCAAGCCTGTTGCCTAGTTGTATACAAGAATCCACACAAGCATGTCCCTCCTTATATTATAGAATTTCAATAAAAGATTGGATATGTGGATTGGGTTATCTTACAATTGCAGTATGTCTCTGTGACAACACTGTTAATTAAACTATTTCCTGGGAATTATTTATGCATCTGTTATGAATATTTTTTTCATTTTATATGAAGAGGATCACATACTGTTACATAAAAGGAGTATGATAACCCTTTCTGAAAAGTCTCAAAACCAATATGAGAGTCCACTGTAATATGCAAGTTGTTGCCTTGACTAAAACTGTGTGTAATATTTGGTCACCTGATTTAGAGAGTGTGACTAAAGCTTATGTAGGAAAAAGAAGGAAGTATTAGAAGAAACTTGGATATTTTCTTACAAGGTCACATATGAAAATGTACACCTTATCATCATATAGTCTTAGAATACGCTGAGTTGGAAGGGACCCAAAAGGATCAACGAGTCCAACTCCTGGCCCTGTACAGGACCATACCCAAAAATAATACCATAAGTACAAGAGTATCATCCAGACGCTTTTAGAACTCTGTCAGGTTTTGTGCTGTGACCACTTCCCTGGGGACCCAGTTCCAGTGCCCAACCACCCTCTGCATGAAGAACCTTTACCTGATACCTAACCTAAACCTCCTCTGACTCAGGACCATGCCATTTCCTCCAGTCCTTTCACTGTTCACCAAAGAGAAGAGATCAGTGTCTGTCCCTTCTCTTCCCCTCACAAGGAAGTTGTAACTGCAATGAGGTTTCCCCTCACTCTCCTGTTCTCCAGCGTGAACAGATCAAGTGCCCTCAGCCACTCCTCATATGGCTTCCTTTCCAGATGCTTCACCATCTTTGTTGCTCTCTTTTGGACACTCTTTAAGAGCTTAATGTCTTTCTTATATTGTGGCACCCAAAACTGCACACAATGTTCAAGGTGAGGCTGCTCCAGTGCAGAGCAGACTGGGACAATCCCTTCCCTCAACAGACTGGTGATGCTTTGCCTGATGCCCCCCAGGACATGATTGGCCCTCCTGGCTGCCAGGGCACTGCTGACTCATATTCAACTTGCCATCAACCAGGACTCCCAAGTCTTTTCACAGAGTTGCTCTCCAGCCTCTCATTCCCTATTCTGTACACACAAGTAGAGTTGCCCTGTCCTAGGTATGGAATCCAGACCTTCGTCTTGTTAACTTAGTTGATGTAACTTTATGTAAACTCATTGATTTGATGTTAAAGATCATTTACCCAAGTAAACTTCTCTTCTTAAACTTTAGAGGAAGCCTCATCTTCACATTGAACAACCCCAACTCTCTCAGCGTTTCCTCACAGAAGAGGTGTTCCATTCCTCTGATCATTTTTTTGGCCCTTCTCCAGACCTGTTCCAAAAGGTCCATGCCTTTCCCATGCTGAGGACCCCAGAGCTGGATGCAGTAGTCCAGGTGATCTCACCAGCATGGAGTACAGGGACAGAATCATCTCCCTTGACCTGATGACCATGCTGCTTTTGGTGCAGCCCAGAATCCATTTGGGTTCTTGAACTAGTTACTATCCTATTTCCACAGATAGTTATCTGTTTTAATGGATCATCTTTATGAAATTATTTTCAAACATCAATTGTAATTACTTTACTTCTCCGAAAAGCACTGATTAGTGAAGGAAAGGAAAACATAGGCTTTAAAAATCTTTTAGGAAAATTTATAATGAAAATTGGAAGAAAACTGTAGTGAGAAAAGTATATGGATTCAATGTGGTGCAGCTTCATTATAGTTTCATAGTTCAGCATAAATGTATTGAACCAGGCAATGTAGAATCACAAGTTAAATATGTTGCTATTCTGCAATCTCCCTATAACACTTGGGGTTTTGTTGGTTTTTGCAATTAGCAGTAAAAGTGCATGAAAAAATATTGTACAATAAAGACAAACCTGACTTTATCAGTACTCTTATGTCAGTTACATTCCTGAAATTTAAAATGGCACACCTTGCCCATATCTATCTCAACTATTTCTAAAGCATCTATGCCAAAGTCAATGTAAAATGTTTACTATGGGTGGAGTAAAGGGTTGGCTAAATTCAGATGAAAATACTTGTATAACCCAGCACATACTTGCATTTTTAAAGGCAGTAACTCTAGTAAATGATCAGGTTTGGGGGCACATTTTTTATAAAAAAAAAAAAAAAAAAAAAGTCAAAAGAGCAGAAACATTAAACAACTTAGCAACAAAAGTAAGAAATGAACCCTATAAGAGTTGGAGAGAAGACAGATACCAATGGGGAACACTCAGAATGGACCAATGAATAACAAACTTACTTTATATAAAAATAATGTCTTTTATCACTATTTGCTGAATCTGAACACATATACACAAATCATAAAGGCAGCAAATATTCCATCCAAAGTTACATCGAATACATAAAAAACAACTGATCATTTTGTGTTCATTGGGAAATATTAAGGTAGGAAACTAAGACCAAAAATATCAGCACGTCTGCCATGACTTCATCCTTCCAACTAAACAGATAAAATTTAGTTATGTTCCACTGATGCTGCTCCAAATATTTATGCTTCTTGCTTTTCCTCCCTTTCCTTCAGAAAGGAATTTTTCATGGAAAATAGATAACTGAATTCCCACATGAGGTACCTAAAAGTGTGTGATTTAAAAGTCTCTAAAAATCCTTCCACAGACCTTTGGACAGTGTATGCGTGAGAGATCACACACACTGACTGTACACACAACTGGGAACTGACAGTCTCTTTCCCTGTATCCAAAGGCCCTCTCTTCTCACAAATCCCATCATGTATGATCCCAGCCTAGAGAGCTCTCCTGCCAAAATGCACTGGCGTAATAGACAGCTTAGAAAAGGCATATGAAGAGCAATCCAAGACAATTGAGAAATTGAACTTACAAAGGGCATACAAGAGATCTTAATTGATTTTAATTAAGCTTTAACATGTGTTGCTGGGTTGGTGAGATCTTAAATAATTATGAATATTTTACAGTAATACAATATAATGCAGATTTCTGAGTAA
This sequence comes from Hafferia zeledoni, assembly GCA_035583235.1. Lineage (NCBI taxonomy): Eukaryota > Metazoa > Chordata > Aves > Passeriformes > Thamnophilidae > Hafferia > Hafferia zeledoni. The sequence continues at coordinate 53,035,027 of JAWWEV010000095.1, read as the reverse complement.
AAGGAATTGGCTTTGGGTAGTGTTTATTTGAATTCTGGCCCACAAAGCTTTCAAACACTTGGGTTTTTTCTGTTGTCATGGTGGTTTCCGGCAGACTGTAGACCAGTATTGTTTACAGACTGAGAGGGATTCAGGCTGAAAGTTCAAAATGACTAGTTTTAATTTCATAGTTTTAGGCAGCACTAGCTGTAACATTCTCTGAAGCTGTTCAGAAATTTCTCCAGCAAAAATAAGACCTTATGTATCTCTGTCCCTTAACCCCTTCTATTTCAACTCTTATGCACTTTTTCCTGCCTAAAATCCTAGAAATAGTAGTTTATATTTAAAGTGATTGAACAAATTCAGAGTTACATCTGGGGAAGGATAAAAAGGAAAAGGAAATACAAAAGGACTCATAAAATTACCAAAATGATAACCCAATTATTCATATGAAAGGATAATAGTCACATAATGAAGAAAACGCATTTTGGTTTCCAAAGTTCTCCAACTGAAGCCATTACAGAAGGAGAGCTATGGACCTTACAATAAAAAAGGGGGAGAACCAAGTTGCCAAACCAGTTCATTAATCTCCTGCTTACTTCTTGACTGTATCTGAATACTGTTTCAGAACCTCGAAATCAGGGAGTTAAGTACAATCTAAATGAGTTTTATTGGTACCCTGGACCTGTGGTAGCTGTGTTTGGCATCATGCAACACACAGCAGCAGTGTCTTTAGGGTTATACACTTGTTTCTTCTGCTACCTATATGCATGAGCTTCTAATTACAAGAAATATATGACAAAACAATAAATTTTGCAAAGTCAGAATGGCTTAACAACTTATTGGTGGTTTAAGTAAGGTTGTCTTATTAAAATTTTTCATGCATTTGTGAACAATGGACTAAAAAAGAAAACTGCCTACATGAATTCAGCAACTGTTCTTCAATTACAAAACAGATTACACTAGAAATACAAGAAAAATAGACCATACAAAGACGGCCATAACTATGGTGGGCCAAACTAGACCCAGAGTAGATTCTCCAAAATACATTTTGGAGTAAGGTTACAACTATTCCATGTTCAAATGCACCCTTTTCCTATGTGCTGTCTAAAACGGATTGTGTGCATATGAAATTGAAACCACTATACTGCCTATGTAGCCAAAGCATATAGAAACCACACAGCATCTCAGTTTTCTAAATAACCAAATGAGGACATATCAATAACTACAGACTTGATGTGATTTGGCAACAAATAAATTTTGTAAGCCTTTCATATGCCTGTAAGTCTGATCATGTGTATAATTGCTTTGTCCCTTCTGAAATACTGTTCTTTGCAGGTTCTCAGGTAATTTATTGTACCTCACTGCTTCACTGTCTACTTCTGTACTTGCCAGAAAAAAATATCATTGCTATGATAAGCCCCTTTTATAAATCATTGAACAGTAACTATGCAGTGTTCAACGGAATTTTGCAGGTCTAATATTTCACATATTAGAAAACCTCAAATGTTTCCTAGCTGTAAACCATGGTGAAAAAGTCAGTTTATATGAACTCAAAACTTTCCAAAGCTCACTGGAGGAAGTGCATTTAAACAAAAGTCCACTTCTATTATTCTGCAGGCCTTCATCTATTCATGTTCCCCAAATATGTTTGTTCAGTTCTTATCTATCCCTTCTGATATACTTTCTTTCTCTTTCATATTCCACTGCCTGCACATTCATAACATCCCTCTGTAAACTTTCACAAATTCGTATTTATTTTCATCTCACATTGTAAAACATATATGCCTGAATTATATTTTTATCCTGCACCTTCTTATATATAGAATATTTTATAAAATATTTAACACAGATCCGCTGTTAGAGGTACTTAATGCTTTGGGGATTTATGCATAATCATTAAAGGAGCATGAAATATCCTAATTTGGTTCAGTTCTCCATTTTACATATGCAATATCTGACTAGGTACCTAGATTTCAAAACAAATGTTCCTAAAGTATAAAGGCATATGTGTTTTTTCTCATTCTTTTGAAGGGTAAAAATATTATTTTATGAATGAAATACTATATAAATACATACAAAGTAAAGATTTAGGCACACATGTATACAATGTGCAGTGCAGATACCAATCACATAGCGATAGTGTAGGTCTAATTTCAGACAAATGAAGAGAAATTAAAAGCATGTTCTTTTTCTGCTTAGAATGCATGATTTATCTTCTTTCAACATGTTTCTTTACTCTCCTCTCTTTATATTATTTTTATTGTAGAAATAATGGGAGAAAAAAATCTCAAAAGAAAAGAAACAGAAACATTAAGATCTCAAGACCATCAAAGCAAACTGGAAAGTATTATTGAGTTACAATTATCTCATATGCAATATTTTTTTAAAGAATAAAGTAAGTAATGAAATAGTATTGCTGTTTTACAAAAGCAAGAATATTGATCAAAACACATGTCTAAGAAATTATCAAGTTACCAAAAAATTAGTGCTAGTGAATCATTTAACAAGGGGCTCCCTGACCATCCTCTCTGTTTACTGCTTTAAAAATAAACAGTGTTTTACATGCAATGTCTATTCCCATCATTCTTCTTTATCACGTCATTCTTAATTTGAGCACTGTTGAAAGAGATATTAAATTAATGTTATTCTGCTTAGGGCAGCAGGTCAGAAATTTTCAATAAATAAATAAAACAGGTTTAAAATGTACATTAGAGAAAAAAATTGCCAGCTCACTCTGTCCTGAACAGCACAGAATGAGAAAAGTACTCTTTTTATTCTGAGGGGAAGGGGTGGGAAGGAATTATTACCTAGGGAATCATAGGCAACTTGGTAGCTTTTGTACAAGGAATAATATGTTTTCTTACTTTATATAAACTATTATTTTAAACTTCAAGTCTACAACTAAGTTGTCATGAATTAGAAGTGTCTCTTTCAACCACAGGGATTACTGCAGAGATCAAACCAAGAAACAAAAGGCCTGATATCAAGAACATAAATGTTCCATGGAAAAGAGTTAATCTGCCATTTCATGACAATCTCCTCAGTGCTTACCAGGTATGTGCCACAGTGAAACGCCGCTGTTTTGGTATGCTGCTATTTAAAAACATCCTGCGCAAGAGTCTTGGAGAGTTTCGAGGAGAAATAACTGGACAGAGCCGAGGAGACGCAGGTGAAGATTTTTGAGTTGTCCTGGACTTTTCATGCTGCAACAGGTTTTCCCTCAGGGTCTTCACAAGATCTTCATTTAACCATGGATTTTGACAATGTGTATTATCCACTCCAGGAATAGGTAAATTGTCCGGACTTGTCTGCTGAGCCATGTTCCCCAAGTAAGTTTGTTATTAAGGTCTAATACAATCGAATGTTGGCTTAATGGTTAAAATGTTTACTTTCTAAATCAGTTCCCTAGAACTGCTCAGAGATTCTGCTCCACTTCAGCCTATTCTGTTTTCAACATGGTGTTGCCTGCTTTCAACGTCTCTCTAGAGATAATGATCTACAAAGGAAAAAGCTAGCTAACTCCTCCACAGAAACTGATTAAACATTACCACTCCTGTCACAGCCCTGCTGCCAAAGATCACTTATTAGCTATCATAGCAAGTGAGCACAGGAGGAAGAAATTGCTTTAGCACAGCCTTTATCAGAGCTGTAAAGCTGCCTGTTAAACTGTCGTAACTAATGTGCTGCAGCTGCTTGAGTGACTTCTGGTTATGTACATAAAAAGAGCTGGAGGAGGACCTAAACATCAGATGTGTGCTCCTTTTGTTTGGTTTTTCTTTTCGTTGCTTATTCCTGAACTTTCAGGGAGGTGGAGAGGAAAGAGGACTGCTGAATAACCTTGTCTTTTTTTTCAAGGATCTACAGTGATTATCTTTGTAGTCCCCATAACAAATTCAAGATTCCAAACTTTTACCTCTTAAGCTAAACAGCAAATGTTACAATTAAATATCGTAAAGAGGTTTGGTTTCTTCCTTCTCCTCCACACCCCCAAGCCAGTTTATCACAACCAGCTGACAAATGTTTTTAGGAAAGTCTGATACATTCTACCTTATAGTTTACAGAAAGACAAACCAAACATTTAAGATATGTACATAAACTGAAATGAAACTATGACAGCTACAAGTATCTGTTAAATAAAATGATCTTATTTTAGTATTTCATCATATTATGACCACTACTTGAACTAAGGAAATGCTTCTTTTCTATTCACAGGGGGTGAAAGATATTCAAAGAGAACTTACAAAGGATAAAACTACTTGCATTCATTTGGTCAATGCATGAAGCTATTAAATTTAATTTTTAAAGTATATTTATTTGCCTGGAATTATGCAATTGACACTTCTGTCAATCAAACATGAACTTTACACTTCTTTGCACTTTTAATTAAAATAACTAATTTTGTCTATTCTAAAAGACAAAAATTTTATAAGCATATTGAACTCTGAGTGGAAAAATAACTGTAATAACTGGTGGTAGGCTAATAGTCATTTAAAGTTTTGCTTTACAGCAACAACAACAGTCTTTTCAGTTATAACCATACTTCCTATTCGTTCCGCAGGAACAAAGAGTCAGCATTTTAGGAGAGACTTGTTTTTAGTATCAGAACATTGCTTTCATACAATTTTCATTGTTGTAATATATTTTTCCTCTTTGTCTTAGGATCCAGTTTTCCGTTGTGAAAAACAATTTCCTTTTGAAGCACAAACAGTGTCCTGGCTTTCAGTGGTGCAAAGGGTGTCTGACTGCAATTGTATGACCAGGTGTGAAAGGCAAATACTGTTTTCTGTCTTGCAGCAAAATCAGAAATCCTGCAAAAACAGCCTTCTGTTACAATGGAGAGAATCACCTTTGTACTTAGCACTGAAACCACAATTCCTGATGAAGATTATAAGGAGAACATTGTGATGCTGACAGGAATAGAGTAGATCAGCAATAGAAAGGTCAACTTACGTTAAGAATGACATTGCTATCAGGTGTCAACCCCATTATGTAGACAAGTTTTAACTGTACTGCGTCATACATGAAATTTGATAACAATGTTCTAACAAATTTAACTCAATACTGAACAGGACCACAGAATGAAGAAATTATTGTCCAATATGATTTTATGGATTTTTCTAAAATTTTATCGATAACATTTAATCACTACATAAAAACTTACACTGACCAAATATAGACTAAAGCCCAGATATTAGTAAAACTACAAAACCAAAATCTTAAGTTATATTTTATAGAGAACTGGAAATTAAGTGTGAATTCACAGACAGAAAAATAACTTGATTAAATCTTAACTAACACATAACTAAGACTGTAACTGCTTCCATGCCTTTTCAATAGGAAGAATGGTACACACCAGCATGGTATTCAGCAGCAGACAAAATAAAGCTATAATATATTAAAATTTTTATAACTGTCTCTAGCAAACATACCCCCCTCTGTAAGTCTATTATTCTTTTTTTATCTATTAAAAACCACTGGCAATTCCATAATAATTCAATCATTTCTTTCAAATAATACAGTCTGTTTAAGGAGAGCTATGTACTGTTATGCTATGAAATACTGCCATCTGATGTCGATTCCAGCACATGGTCTTGAAATAGCTGCAGTGACTTTACAAAACTAGTCAAACTGACTTGTTCAAGATCAAGAAATCAATGACATCATTAGGATCATTAACATTTATTTTAGTGGCCCTGGAATCATGCTTTAGGTTGCACTGTGCTTCAAAGGTTATTATGGAAGAGGAAAACATTAGTCCACAGATCAGCAGTTTTATTGCTGTTGTTCTTAAATGTATAGAACTAAGCCGACAAGAGCCATTAGCTTGACCCTTTGTTTTACTGGTATTGAGTGGGTTTGTTATGTTTTCAAAGAGGTGCTGTGTAATGTATATAGAACATCAGGACAAACCCTTTTAACAGGAGAAGTAAACTCTGTCATTATAAAGTAGCATCATTTGTATGAACAGCCATCTGTATCTTTTCTTTAGTGGGTTAATAGCTTAAATTTCTCCGTGTAGATGTCCTATGTCCCCAGATACATTATCTTGGCATATGTCTGCCCCTCTTCCTCCTCCTCATCAAAAGAAAAAAAAATACTCTCAAGCATGCTCATAAAATTAATTGAAAGCCTGATTTTATTATGGACTAGAAGCATGAGCAGTCTTTGCTGTAATAAAAAGCAGAGATCAAACTTCCAGCAATATCAAATAACCACTATGTGAGTTAGACAAAATGCTTATCTTAAGAGTCAGGAACTGAGAGAAGACAAAGCAGAGAAATGGCAGTATCATGAGGTAGGCTACCCAGGGACTAGAATAAAGCCTTGAAGGAAAACTATTCCCTGAGGAAAAATTAGCATTTCCAGTTTAACTTGTCTAGTTATACACTGGAAAAAAACCTAAACAGTACAATTCATTTTTTATATAAATATTAATTAAAGAACAGACCTATCGGACTATGTTTTAATAAAAATGTATCTCAATTTCCTACAAAGATCACCAAAATTACTATTAAGACTGAAAAACATTGCCAGCTATTCCTTTGAAAACTTCCTCACATAAAAATCATAGTATGTGTTTTCCACACACATTAAGAAAACATAAAATAAAACTTCAAAAATTGCTCTAGAGGTTTTAATCAAGATTGCAAAAGAAAAAAAAATCTTTATTTTTTCCTAATGAGTTGATTTTCTAGGCTCATCCCTAGTCATAATAATAAAATAAAATCACTGAAAGTGGTCTATGAAATTCCTTTTAAAAATGTATTTGCTGCTTCTTTTGTAATAAGAACACTTGAGAGCTGACTTCTTCACTTCCAAAAGTTAATGCTGATAATTTTTTAAGCACATTCATGTTGTATGTCCTATTTTAACGCATTAACAGTTAGATCTAATTTTTCAGGTTTTGCATAATCACAGCTCATAGCTAAAAGTTATATCAAGATCAGATTTACTTCTGTCTCCTATACACTTAACTAAATCATTATAAGGTTCAGGACAAAGCATAGAGCTAGAATCCACTAATAAGAGAAATTCAACATTAAAAAAAAAATCTGAAAGTGCCAATAGCTTTTATTCTCCTCCAGGGACTGCTTAAAGATAATAAAAAATGAAATTCAAGTGTTCAATTCTTGTACTTTTCATAAAATTTCTTATGAAATATGTACCTTATGATAAATGTACTTTTAAAATACAGGCTTAAAGTCCTTTTCTGCTAATTACAAAGACTTTCTGAGCTACAGCATAAAGAAGAGAGTAAGTTAATTGGTTCTGCAGGGAATACTGTGCAAGATTAAACAAGTATTTGATCTCACATAAAAGGGACTAAACAAGGATTTGAAAGTAATTTCTTTGCTACAGCTACTTTGAACACAGAGTATGATAAAGTTACTTTAATATTTTAACTACTAATCAACATACAAATTATATTATTTGATTGTGTCTATTTAAAATTACCTTGAACAGAGTTTTTCTTATTAGAGAATAAATGCAGTCACTCAAAAGGAGCAAAAGACCTCTTTCCACATAAAATATGGGAAAAAATGTCATTAAGGTATCTTACTTGCACCCAAGTAGAGGATTCCAGACACATAGGGATGCAAGCAAAAAATAACTCTCAAAATGTTGTTTCTTTGAAAGCAAGCAGATCAGTATCACAGGACACCATAGAAAGACTCAATCTGATAATGATCTCAGGTCATCAAGTCCACTCTCCTGCTCTGTGAAGGACCAGCTGTGAAGTCAGACCATGCTGAGGTACTAGAGCACAGGAGAGTGATGCAGAAGTGGAGAGAAAAGAGGAAAAGGTCAGAGGTGGTTATGAAGAATGACTGCCATACCATGGTTTAATTTTCTGAAGCAAATAACATAATAGTGATGGTATGGGGTGACTGAGGAGAATTCTGGTTCTAGATAAAGTGGAAAATAAGAATCTTGGATAACAATATGATTCCTATTTGGAAAGAAAGGTTATGCAGGGACCAAGGAGCATAGTAGTGAGGAAGAAAAGGATATTAACAGCAGGTAAAAAGTTTTGGTAAAAAGTTTTGGTAACAAGTTATGTGTCAGCAAAATTAAATTCCTGCCAATAGGCACATTCTCAAAGAGCTGGGACAATATTTATGGATTTGTCAAGCAAAAGGTACTGCTCATCAGATTGTTTTACTAGCAGTTATATGCATGGCCTGGTGAGGAGACTGTAGGTACCACAGAGCTGCCAACAGGTGACTAAAAAGGGGATTGGTTGCAAATAGCATAGAAATATCAGGCAGCCACCAAGACATAAACCTCTCAAATAGGCAAGGATATGGGAAACAAAAGTATCTCAAAATGTTCCAAGGAAATTTTAGGCTTCTTTATTAGCTCTGTATTTGATCTAAATACATTTTTAATAATATCCTAATAGAACAAAGGTACCTGAAATGGCTTTAAAAGATCAAACCAGGGCAACTTTCCAAATCATAATCAGACAAACATACATTTAGAAGGGTATTTTCAGAAGAGGAACAGAATACACATGAAGTTGGTTGAGTATGTTTATCACTACAAGTACAATACTTGCTGTCATTTAAAATTCTAGAATACTTCTGTTCTTGGGAGGTTTCTAGTAAAGGCTTTTTGGAATATCAGATTCAGAATATCCAAATTGCCTTGCAATTCAATAAAGTGCAATTTGATCAAATACTTCTTTTATTATATTTGTTGCAATGTCTGGAAATACTATCATGTTTCTACAAAAATAAAGTACGGTTCAGTTGCTCATTACCCCAAATAACCCACTGAATTTTTATTCTCTTTTTTGCACATGGCAGAAACAACAGAGATAATAGAACACTGAGTATATCATAATAAAAGAAAGCAAGAAGTTGTAACAACTACATGTTAAAATATGGCCAGTGATCATGCTAAGAAAAAATCTATGCACAAGGACATCAGAAGTATTTTATGCAAATGTCAGAGAAAACACTTACTATTATACTTTCAGAATAATTTGCTAAATGGAATACACATCCATAACAGAACTGCTACTAAAGCTGCAAACTTTAGTCAGAAAAGCACAATGTATCACTGCAGAATTAATTGAAAATATAGAGGTCCTTCAATCTTCACAAGGTTCTGCAGTTCTTTCTACAATTTGTGTTCCTACATATAATTAATGATATTTTCAGAACACAATTTGTTTCTGGAGTAAAACATATAAACTGAGTGCTGTTGGGGGCCATCCACTATAGCCCTGTAAATTATACAATCAATGGTCAAAGAGTTGAGGTTTAAAAGCACACAATGCCTTACACGTATATAAGAAAACAAAAACAAACAAAACAAAACAACAAACAAACAAGCAAAAAGAGAGGGAAGCAGTCATCTCAGGAGCATTCTACATAGCATTTGGTTATAAATAAAATCATTATGCCAATGCTGCGTAGGATAATCCAGAGATATCCTTCTAACAAGATTAGATGCTCCTTAACTTAGAGACAACAATTAAGAAAAACTGCTTCTATAATCAAGAGCTCTCATTAGAAATAAGTGCCAACACAGTCCCATTTTGACTATGAAGAAAAACTATCAAGATTTGAAAATAAAATATCTTTGTTATACCAACCCTTGGAAAAAAGGCCTTAGTCAATGTCACATACGCTAGAATATCTAACAGATAACTTCATAACTATAAAAGAAAAACGTCTTTAAAAACATTATATTCAGTGTGGCAAGAATGTTGGCTTGCCAGGAAAATATGGGCAGATGTAGCATTCCCCATACATATGTGTTGACATAGAAGAGAATGACCTCATTCTGACAATGAGAATGAACAGAATAGCAATAACTCTAATATCTTAACAGTGTATAAGTGTAAGGAAATATTTCCTGTGGTAAGTTTAAGGGAAATTGATGTACTTCTACACAATTACATCAGAGAACAGATAGGAGTGTAGGCAGCATTCCTGCCGCTGTAGTGTATAAACATATCTGTTAACTATTAGTTGGTTCCAGTTGAAGGACATGGGCAACATGAGCAGAAAACAATTACCAGCATACATTGCTTTGAAGTGCAGTCCTTAGAGGGGAAAAGAAAGAGCAGTAGAAAGGACAGGGCACAGAACAAACCAAGGTGAGTCCAAACCACCCACTGAGTCTGTATTTGATACGGATATAAACTTCATTTAAAAGCACAGCAGCTAAGCAAGTCATGGTTGTAATCTCAGATTTTTTAAGGCTAGACCTGTTACAGATACTGTCAAAGTTCTCAGAAAATCAATTAGCTTAGTCAGGAGAGCATAATTTTGCCTGTTGCTGGCAGTGAATGCATAATGACTTCGTAAAAATCTATTATGAAATATCATGACTACTTGGCAAAAAGTGCATCAACATTCTAGATTCCCAAATTTCAGAGTTTATTTCTCAGTCTAGCAGGAGCAATATGCCTTACCAAATTAGACTTAACCCAGGCTCTCTAAGCATGGTGGTTGAGCCAGAATGTAATGTACAAATAAACAAGTACATTTCTGTGAGGTCAGACACATGCACAGAAAGTTTACTTAATAAGGAATCTAGACCATCTGTTATACTTCAAGTAATTTGTTATTTTGACCATGCATTAAAAGCTGAGAGGAATTTAAAGAAATATTTATAAAATAGAGGTTAAAAACCATGAAAAATAAGTCTAAAAGTCTACAGTAAGATTGCGTAACTAATTCATTGTCTGGAAATGAGCTACTACTTTGTGGCAAAAACTAAGCACACTGAAAGAGAAATCATAGGTACTTGAAGGGCTTCAATATCACAGAATGCTTCAGAGTGTAGACTGTTGAACTCCTAAATGTTTCAATTGAAGCGTGTTATTGTAAATTGTTTTTCAGAAGTTTGAAGTTCCTACCATTTTGAGTTGAAAACAAAACAACACTTTAAAAAATAATGACTCATACAATTCAATTAGGGTAATTTCTGTATCTTTTTGATAGGTGGTAAACTGGTCACTTTACAGATCTTTAAGAATGGGAATTTAAACAACACAAAGGATTTTCTTCTACAACGTTAAGAATTGACACCCTGAGCAAGTTTCATGGGGAGAAATGTTCCTTCCTGTGTAGAAAAGCTTGAAATTGTGATATTTTATATGCATCACACTTTTTTCTTTATAGAGTTCCTCCAGAAAGCATAATTTTCATAAATCTTTCTGGAATCAACAGTAGGTATTTTTGTGTTTGCCAATTCTATAGTGTACCTTTCTCCATCTTAAGTAGGACCTAAAATAGTGTCAGGAAAATTTTTGCAGATAGAAATGGAAATTCTGGCTTTGAGGCTGGTGTTACCAGCAAAATCTGGGGGCTTTTAATCATGGGTCAGTTTATACAACATAAAAACTGCTGGCAACAAGCAGGGTCTACCTGTCTCAAAGGGTGAGAAGGATCCTAGCTCAGGAGTTAGCAGGGCTCATTGAGACACCCTTAAACCAGATTTGAATCAGGTCAGGGACATAGTGAGGCTCCACAGGGATTAGCTGTGGGAAAGGGGAAACTAATGATCACTCCAGTAGCAAAAGGAGACTCAAGAGGGAATATTTCAAGGAATTACAAACAGCCAAAGACTCAACCCAAGGACAGGACTATGGGTCATGGTTTTGCAATCCTAGTGGGATGTTGGCACGTTCAAATACTTCTATGTACACCAATGCACACAGTATTCAGAACAAACAGCAGTAGCTAGAGATCTGTGTGCAGTCACAGGGCTTTAATCACATTGCTATTATTGACATGTGCTGGGATATCTTGAGTGACTGAAATGTTGTCATGAAGGGCTACCCTACACACTGCTTAGGAAAGACAGATCAGGAAGATGCAGTAATAAGAGTTGGCCTCTCTGTGAGACAGCACTTGGAATGTATTAAGCCCTGTCTTGGGGTGGATGATAAGTGAGTCAAAAGCTTATGGATTAGAACAAAAGGTTATACTAGTAAGGGTGACACCGTTGTGGTTGTTTGCTATTGGCCACCTGTTCAGGAGGAGGAAGTGATTGAGGCCTTCTACAGGCAGATGGCAGCAGCCTCAAACTCACAGGCCCTGATTCTTGTGGGAAACTTTTACTACCATGACATCTGCTGGAGAAGTTCCACACTGAAGCGTAAAAAGTTCAGGAAGTTCCTGGAAAGCATTGAGAACAGCTTCCCGTCACAAGTAGAGATGGATCCTACAAGGAATGCTGTGCTACTCAAACTTATATACAAGGAAGGCCAAGAGTTGTGAAGGTTAATGGCAGCATTGTCTGAAGTGATCATGAGATTTTGGAGTTCAGTATCAGGCATAAAGGAAGCGGGGCAGCAAGTAAGATTACAACCATGCACTTCAGAATATCTAACTTTAGCCTTTCCAGGGATCTTCTTGGAAGAATCCCATGGGAAGAGACCCTGAAGGGAAGAGGAATCCAAGGAAGTTGGCGGATATTCAAAGATTTATTTCCTCCAGGCTCAAGAGCAGTGCATGCTGATAGGCAGGAAATCAGAAAAGGGGGCAAGGGATCTGCATGGATAAACTAAGAACTCCTGTTGTTATTAAGCATAACCAGTAAATATGCAGGAGATGGAAAGAGGGTCAGGTCATGTGGAATGAATATAGAGAGACTGTCAGTGTAAGTAGAAATGAGGCAAAGAAGGCCAAGGCTCATATGCAATGAATTCTGGCCAATGATATCAAGTGCAAAGAAGATGTATTCTTGAAATACATCAATAATAAAAAGGGCAAAAAGGATCTTGTAGGCCCATTACTAAACTGAGGGGGAAGGGCCCTGATAAGAGAACATGCAAAGAAGACATTTACTGATCTCCTTCTTTGCATAAGTCTTAACTGACAGTACCAGTCCTCAAGTGTGTCTCTCTGACCCACAAGTTCTGGGTAAAGGAAGGTTGGAAGAAAGATCTTCCTTTATTTAAGGAGGACTGGGTCAGAGAATACCTGAGCAAACTTGCTAATCACAAGTCCATGGGCCATGATGGCATGCATCCACAAGTGCCCAAACAGTTGTTGCATGTCATAGCGAGGCTGGTCATGATTGCCTTTGAAAGGTTGTGGTGATCAGAAGAGGTGCCTGAAGACAGGAAGAAAGCAAATATCACACCAATATTCGAAATTGGCAAGATGTCCTGGAGGGAAAACCACACAGTCAGCCTCACCTCAATCCCTGGAAGGTGATGGAACTCCTCATTCTGGAGGCCATCTCTATCCACATGGATGACAAGAAGGTGATCAGGAGTAGTCAGCATGGGTTCACTAAAGGTAAATCATGTTTGACCAACCTGATTGCCTTCTACGATGAAATAACTACCTGAATGAATGAGGGAAGAACAGTGAATATTGTCTACCTCAGCTTCAGCAAGGCTTTCAACACTGTCTCTCACAACATTGTCATAGGCAATCTCAGGAATGTGGACTGGATGAGTGGACAGTGAGGTGGACTGAGGACAGGCTGAATGGCAGACCCCAAAAGGTTGTAGTCAGTGGCACAGGGCCACTGTTGGAGTTTGGAGGCCTCTAACAAGTGGTGTCGCCCAAAATTCAGTACCAGTTCCAGTATTGTTTAACTTATTCTGCAGTGATTTGGATGAAGGGCCAGGTGCCTTCTCACCAAGTCTACTGATGACACAAAGCTGGGAGGAGTGGCTGATACCCTAGCAAGCTATGCAGCCCTTCAGAAGTACCTCAACAGGTTGGGAAGATGGGCAGAAAAGATCTATCTGAAATTCAACAAGGGCAAGTGCAGGATCCTGCACCTGGGGAAAAATAACCCCCTACGCCAGCACAGGCTGGAGGCTGACCTGTTGGGAAGCAGCTCTGCATAGAATGACTTAGGGGTCCTGGTCGACAACAAGCTGTCTTTGAGCCAGCACTGTGCCATTTGGCCAAAAAGACCAGTGGTATCTTGAGGTGCATCAGGAAAAGCACTGCCAGCAGCTCGAAGGAGCTGATCCTGCCCCTTTACTCTGCCCTGGCAAGGCCTTGCCTGGAGCGCTGTGTCTGGTTCTGGGCTCCTCAGTACCAAAGAGACATGGAGTTCCTGATGCAAGTCCATCAGAGAGTGACAAAGATGATTAAAAGACTGGAGCATCTCTCCTAGGAGGAAAGGCTTAGAGAGCTGGGTCTGTTCAGCCTTGAGAAGAGACAAGTCAGAGCAGACTTCATCAATGTATACAAGTATTCAAAGGGAGGCTGCCAAGAGAATAATCCCAGGCTCATTGTAATGGTGCTGAGCAATAGGTCAAGAGGATGAACAGAAATTGATGCATAGGAAGTTCCATTTGAATATGAGGAAGAACTTCTTTACTGTGCGGGTGACCACACACAGCAACAGATTGCCTAGAGAGGTTGTGCAGTCTCCCTCACTGGAGATATTCAGGAAACATTCAGACACAATCCTGTGCAGTGTGCTGTAGGATAATCCTTGAGCAGCCAGCCCTGCTTGAGCAGAGAGGTTGGACCACATGACCCACTGCAGTCCCTTCCACCCTTTCCTATTGTGTGATTCTGTGACTCCACTGAGAAAAATTGTTCATGAGGTTATTTTATTTTCAATGACTAAGGGAATGATATCTATGTGCATCTATCAGAAGACTGGAAAGAAGCTTATTTAGAAAGTGTGGGACCTGAACATGATGAACATGGTGTACAACAAGGAGTAAATACTGTCCTGGTTTTGGCTGGGATAGAGTTAATTTTCTTCCTAGTAGCTCTACAACGCTGTGTTTTGGATTTAACATGAGAATAATATTGGCAACATACTAATGGTTTTAATTGTTGCTAAGTAGCCTTTATTCTAAGTCAAAGACTTTCCAGCTTCTCATACCCAGCCAACAAGAGGGCTGGAGACACACAAGAAGTCATGAAGGAATGCAGCCAGGTCAGCTGACCCCAAGTGGCTAAAGAGTCACAGTCTATTACATCATGCTTAATACATAAACTAGCAAGAAACCTGGCTGGAAAAGTGGCTGCTTGGAAAGTGGCTGGGGATCAATCAGTGAATGATGAGCAGTTGCACTGGGCATAATTTGTTTTGTGTATCCTAATTCTTTTATCATTATTATTGTAATCATTATTACATGTTTCCTTTTCTGTGCCATTAAACTCTCTTTATCTCAACTCATGAGTTTTCTCAGCTTTACTCCTCCAGTTCTCCTCCTCCTTCTGCTAAAGGGGTGGGGGAGTGTGTGAAAGATTGTGGGGTGCTTAGTTGTCAGCTATGGTTAAACCACAACAGTGCTATTCCAATTTTCCATGCTGCAGCTGCCTTTTTCCCTCTTAACTTTGCCTTCCAAACATAGCTAGAAATGATAACCTGCAGTACAGATGAGTGGAGGCACAGCTGCAAATTCTACAGTCTGGAACAAGAGAAAGGCTGGACTTTATTAAAAATATGATCTAGGGTTTAAAGTGGAGAAAGCAATGCAGAAATTATAAATGGTAGGTTTTGTTCAATGTATCTTGAAGAAAAGTGGCAGGGAAGAAAATTCTTTGCTGGATAAAATGAAATTCTAGAAGAGATTAAAATTAGACACAAGATTCGGCAAGGTCATCCCATATTCAAGGAGAGCACAGAGCATTAATCAAATGTCATTAATTCAAGTACCTCTCTAACACAACCAGTGATGCTTCATCTCAGTTGAACCACATCAGCTTGTAATCACGGGTCAGAAAAAAGGTTTGATCAGTACTTTCCACCTGAAGGGGCAAAATTTGTACATTTCAAACAGAGTTAAATATGTTGTGCCTTGTCATACTAGCTATAGAGGGAAGCATAGAATGTGTTCAGCCCACAGTGCTTTTCCTTGCAGGAGGCTAATCAGTTCATAGAACTTCTTTTTTTTTTTTTTTAAGTGATGAAATTGGAAGCACCAAAGGTATAATTTATTGTGCAGAGGTTGTTAAAGTGACTGGAGGATGGAAGGATTGACAGGTCAACTATGCAAGCGGCAAAGTGGCAGGTATTAGGCTGAAACTGTAAAATCTTCTTCTTGCTGAGCTCCTCTGAGAGCACTGTAAATAAACATTGTATGGCCAACACAGTCACTGCCAGCAAGCCAATCAAGCCTGTAGGGCACATAGGAGCCCAGAGAGGGAGAAAAACTAAGGTCCCTGAAAATTCTCTAACACTCATTAGCAACAACTACTTGACCATTTTTAAATCTTGCTTTGCTAAGTACCTTAGCAAGGGTACTTTCAGCACTTTGTCACTATTCACTGTCATCAATCATTACAATTTGACTATTCTTTAAGGAGTGAAATCACTAGTAATTTTGAACCAATAACAAAAGATTTCTTTATTTGTTCAGACACATTTAGCACTGACAAATCTGAATTTCTATTTTTAGTTTATATCTCCAGGCTGGAACTATAAATTTGAGTCTTCTGCATCTGCAAAAGAGAGCTGTAGTTGTGACAACACCAAACTGGGGGTGGTTGATAATTGTAAGGCAAGGCTGCTATTTTGCACAGGCTCAGGCTGGATAAATTGATGCATGGGAATGTCAGGGAGTTCAACAACGGTTCGGTGCAAAATGTTGTAGCTGGGGTAGGATAACCCCATACAGTGGAACAGGCTTTTTTGTGTCTAGCCAGAAAATAGCTTCCCAGAAAAGACCAGAGACTCCTTGTGGACAGGAACTTATTAGTAAGCTAGTAAATTTCCACTGTGTGCCCTTGCAACAGTAAAGGCCACATACTGGGTTGTATTAACACAATTGCTCTCAGCAAATTGAGAGAAGTGATTTTCACTGTCTTAAGACCACATGGAGTAAACCGTGTTTACTTTGGGGCTTTTAAGTGCAAGAAAGACACTAAAATGCTGGATTGAGTCCAGAGAATGAGGCAAAGAAAAGTGGGGTTTTCATCCCAAGAAAGACAATATTAAGTGAAGATCTCACTGCTGTCTGCAGCCACTTAATAGCAAAGTATAGAGAAGATGGAGTGAGACTCATAACAGAGCTGCACAGCTACAGAGCAAGCAGCAGTTAGATACAAGTAAAACATGCTATATTCTGAATGGATGTACACAGAAAAGATTCCCATGAGTATGGTTGAACACTGGAACATGTTGGCCAGAGAGGCTGTAGAAACTCTATCCATGGGGATATTCAAAACCCATCTGGACATTCCCTAAGCAGCATGCTCTATCAGGAGCCTGGCTAAAGACCTCAGAAAGCCTTTTCTGATCTGTGTGACTCTATGGTAGTTTGCATGCTGTCCTATCACTCACTATTATGGACCAGGAAACACAAACGCTTTTCTAAAATTATTGCAAGTTTTCACAATTAGATTAAGCCCATGATACTACACTGCAAATATAGAAGAAAACCAGAACGCGAGCATATGAAGGAGAGGCAAACCCTCTGTATACGATTATGTATAAGGATGTATTACATGTATTTATTATTTTAGAAATGCATGTGATGTGAAGCTACTGGGGATGCAGTTCAAAGATGAAAAATTTAGTTCTTTATGTAACAAATTGTTGAACTGTGGAACTCGTTGTGAAGAAAAGCTATAGATAACAGAAGATTTTATGAGTTGAAGGGCACACTAAGCAAGTTCATGGAAAAAAAGGCCATTTCATGTCATTAACTCAATAGGACCTACAGAGAGACTTGCAGGTGAAAATGGCTGGGTGATGAGAAAATCTTAAGTAGGCTTATCATATATGCTTGTGCTGTTCTTACACTTTCTCTTAATGACTTTTTCTTTAAAAATTGCTTATTAAGAAATTTAGTCAGAAATTAATTCTGTGCTTGATGAACTTTGTACTGTCCACAAACAACTCTTCTCAGGAAGGGAGAGAGATACCGCACTCAGCTAATAGTTAAAAGCCATGATAATAAGAGGGAAAAGATAGCAGAAAAGAATTTCTGAAATGGAAACTGCACAGATTTGAAGATGACAAATTTGTGTTCTAACTTCATGTGGAGTGGAAAAAAGAGTGAATAGTTATATTGAATAATATGGTTAGGAAAAGAAAAAACAAACTTCAGCTGAATAATAGGAGTGGACATGTTTAACAGCAGTGTTCTTCATATTACAGCAGAAGGAAAAAATGAGCTGGCCAAAAGAAAACAACAGATAACTGAAGACATCAGAATAAGTGTAAGGTTTTCTTGTGGATCAGAGAGAGCAAGGAATTTAGAAGAATGCTTTAAAGAAAGTGGAGAATTTTCAGAGTGCAGTTCTGACAAAACATTTATTGAAAGCCTTCAAGAGAAGATATGCTGAAGTATCAGGAGAGAGAGTAAAAGGAATATAATTATATACAAATTTTTGGAAAATGATAATGACTTGACAAAAGTTTATAGTGATGACTCCCCAGTAGGAGTTATTGCAAATCCTATTTCTTATAAAGTTGATGGGTTTTAGTCAGCTTTAATTTTTAATAGACTGACAGTAGATTTAGAATCAATCTGGATCTGTACATATATATGAAATGATGTTATGTCAATAAAGAAAATAATTCCCTCTCCTCTTAATAGAACATGCTTGTTAGGCAAAAAAATAATAGTAATGCAATCATCCTTAAGGAAAGCCAGAGGCTTTCAGAGACTTCAAATGACAATGTTATGTTGTTTTCAAAGCATCAACTTAAGCTAAAGTATTTTAAAAATTTGATCTGAAGTTCTGCAGCCAAAACATGGTAGCTATAAAACAGACAAGTGACCAAATCCTGTTGCTGCCTTTCATTTTCCCTGAAACTCTACAGATTATGACCACATACATAAAATGAAAACACCATGCCTCATCTTTAGGTGTAATCCCACGCTGCATTATGAAGAAAGAAAAGAATCAGAGATCTTGATTACTGCATTTTCTTCAACCGCCCTATGACACCTTCGTATTTGCTTAGCTTAAGAAAAAAACACCCCTGTAACAGCATTTACTTCTGTTGAGCAGTAGAGGGAGCCCACTGCCTTAGAAAGTAGATCAGTTCTGGGCATCAATGAAGTCTAATTTAGTGCCTTTCCTATTACTAGACAAATAGAAGAAGTGAAAAAACGATTGCAAGTATATTATTTAAAAAATTTACTGTGCATTGAAAACAAACAGAGATATTTGAACTCCTTACAAGTTCTGATTTAGTGTGAAAAGTCAATTTTTCCTAAATTATTTATATTACAGGCATAGAAAGAAAGCTAGAACAATAAAAAGAAGAAAAGGCTGTTACAAAACACAGCTACCACTATCTACCAGGCTAAGTGTGAATTTCATATCCAGTAAAGGGCATAGAAATAGAAACTGTACAGACATTACACTGTGCATCCTAAGAAAGCTACATATGAGAACCTGTGCTTTGAGGAGATAGAATCTTCGTCAGGATGGATAGTTATGTTGGATGGCAGTACAAAGAGAAAGGCATGATTCAGAAGACAACGGAATATGCTAATATGGGGTAGAACTGTTCTGATGAGTGATTTCTATTTCTACTTCTGAAAGCAAACCTTATTAAAACAAAAGGGCAAGGGCACAACACCAAAGGTAGTTTTGGGATGCATCTTGCAATAGACATAAATTTCTTCTCACTACTATTTTTTTCTGAAGGTAAGCATGACAAGGAATTCCATCAATTTGTCTTTTAAGAATCAAATGCAACGCAAAAAATATTTTAAATACTGCCTCCAAGTTATGTTGACTGCATTACAGACAACTGTCAAAGCCTAGCAAAATCATACAAGTTTTTAAATTGATTCATTCCACTTTGAATTCTTAATATTCTTAATTAGCTGATTCAAGAAAATTAAAAGTAAGTAGGACTAAACCCGCATATTCTTTGATAAAGATGATGATGATCAAATCAGCTGACCATCTAATCCCATCAAGGACTTGCAGAAGTCCTTCTTATCAGTTCTTCCTACTGAAAATGCAATTAGCTTTGCACAAAGAAAAAAAAAATTGCTATTTCCTATTTTCACTTTTTCCCATTTTAATTATGTATGCTGACGTACAGCTTTCTACTACCTCCCCTCTTTCATTCACCATGTATTTAACCAAATCTTATACAAATAAACACAAGAAAATAAGCCTACAGATGCCTGCAATTTTAAAAAATGCAATAGTATTTTAAATACCTGAGGTGTTATTTAAACACAAAAAGCAAAAACTATAATTTCTCTGTTTCATGTTTAAATTTCCAAACTTTGAGATTTTAAAAAACCCCCACAAGCATGAAACTTTTTTTTATTTGCATATTGTCACCCTAAAAGTAGCATTTATCAATTATTTTTTAAATTACTTGTCCTTCTTTGTCACAAAATTACAATGGCATATATTTTATAATAATCAAATCTCTTAGGAGCTTTTTGGGGAAGCCTCACAATGCAATCAGAAATTATTCTTGGGTATCTGTTTGTTCTTTTTGATTTTATAACACACAACCTCTTTCTGGGACACAGTTCAAAGTTATAACTGTTTAATCTACAAAGTTGGTACATGATTTTCTCTTCAATCCTCATACCAGAAAACAGTGTCCCCCACTGTCAGTTACAATGCCATATTTCCAAACCAGACATAGCAGTTAGTTTTGAAAACTGAAACCAAATAAATTACACAGATGATTGTAATTTAGCCACATCCCTAGAGACTAACCAGTTATCCACACAGTTAAAACTATACAAAATTAAATTTAAAAACAAAGCTTCATAGGTAAACATATATGCATAACTACATTGTTAGGGAGTTGAAAAGAGATTTGGAAAAGATTTGTTCACACCATAACAAACTCTCAGATTGTGAAGCAACAAGATCTTATGAAAGAAATTAATTTTTTATGTGGGTGTCTAATAGTCATTTCTGATACAACATAATAAACACCAAAAAACAAATACAAAAACAAAGCAAACCTAATAGATTTGGAAATGTTAAATATATTTGTTTGCTGCAGACTTGCAATAAGGGCTAAAGAAGTAGGGGGAGACGTAGATGTATTAAACCTGCCCTAAAACAACAACTAAAGTTCAAGAGGGTCCTTGGGTGCAGTTGAATAGGTATCCCTCTCTGCAAACTTAAGTGTAAAAGAAAAAGTTTTCTAACATGGATATAGAATTAAACTCAAACATAGTTATTTCTAAATAACTCTATACCTTCTTTTGACAATGGAAACTTGGGTGTTTAGGGTTTTTCTTGTAATACTTTCCATAAATTACACTTTGTCTATGAAGAACAGTTTTATTAGCAAAACTTTAAATAAATACTTTAAAGAAAACCTTTTCAATGAACATTATCAGAAATAGACTTTCAGCTACAAAAAAAAAATGGGTATTTGGTTAAAAGATTAAATATTAATCCACAAAAAATACCTTATTATGTTGAGGTATGCTGATTTATGTAGCATCCTACGGAAACAGTGTGTTTTCCTTCATAATGACTTTGGAAGTAATTGACCAATCAAAGAAAGAAACTGTGAAGGTAAAGAAAGTCAAAGCAACACTATTTATTGATTGTAAATTCTGTAAGGCAGCTGTGTAATGGAGAAAAATTAAATTTGCAGCTTCACTAAGCAAGCTTAGTGTGAACTTTGCATCCAAAAAACACACACAGAATAGAATATTTATAGATGTCCCAACTTCAATCAAAAAATTCATTTTGAGAACATATAACTTCAGACACCAAAGTCAATCAACCACAAGACACTAATCTATAGCTAAGTAGGTTTTCTTAGTCCTACTGTGCATTAAACTTATTTTTCAAGCCTAGAAAAGGGTAGTCTGTGTTATTAATAAGGTATGGGTAAGGACTATGAACATTCTATTTGCACTGGCCCACATTAGATTTATATTGGTATTTATCTCCATTTCTTAGAAAATAAAGCTCTAATAATGGCACACTGGTTGCTAAATTTGCATATATTCTGGACCAACTTGAATATCTGTAGTAGACATTGCAGACAGTTCAGATGTGAGATCACAGATCTGATTTTTGCAAATTATGTTTACATTAGCTTGAACAGTTATCTTGAGCTGGGATACTTATCCCAACAGAAACATTCCTGTTCTGTAAAAATTGTGCAGCACAGCAGTTGTATTAAGAAAGGTTGATTAAGAACCTAAATCTTAAAGTCTCAGGTGCTTCTTGAAAAATAATTAAATATTATCAAATCCCAGGATAGAGAAGTATAAAATTATTTATGCTGCAAATATTCTAGGAAAGTGATGGACTGCATTCTCTTTTACTGCCAACCGGCTTTAGCAGGCATTTTCTCTAGTTGTAACTTCAGGAATGGATCAAAAGTTACATTAAAGGTAACAGTATGCTAATTAAATATTTAATTCTAAGGACTTACACAGAGGGCAAATTACTACTTTGTAAAGTAATAGTATTCTGCTGTCATTGCTGTTATTCCTGATCCAATTTAAAAGATTATTCTCTGTTCTCTACTATTGCCTTTTCAGAAAAACTTCTAAACTTAATGTTCTTTGCTGGCCTGATAGGAAATCACACAAAGCACTTCACAGTCTGACATTTCTTCTTGAAGTGATTTGCACAAATGAGACATGTTACTTAAAACGTCTTTAAACACAGAAACATAAGGCATAGGAAAAGATACAGATGCTGTCTCATTTCTCCATTTCCTATGGAATGATACTGTTTGAATCTGCTTCTATTTATTGGGTTACTAATTATATTTGTGTCATTGATTAGTATTTGGTCCATTTAAGATAGGAAATATGGATATTTCATTTTCCTCACTATGAAACATATTTTTTAAAAAGTTTCTGTATACTTTCATTAATTTTCTTTGGTTTGTACAGACATTAAATAATAGTTTTCATTGGGAAAACTGCTGTTTATATGTATGATTACACAAGTATAGTTTTTTTATGACATAATAACTATGAGAAGTATTTTTTGAGTATTCAGAATAAGCATTTTTGGAGTATTCAGAATAAAAGGTATTCAGCCTGCATATGCAAAATATTACTATGCCCAATATTTCCATTGTTCTCAAGGGAGTTCTGCAGAGCTGAATAGATGTGAAAACGAGTAATTCAACTGTGTGCCTAAAGCACACAAGATTTCTCTTGAAAACTCTGCCATCTGCCTTAGACTACTACACCTATAATCTTCACACACTGTCTGATGGTGAAGTTTAAATTTAGAGAGTATATGAATGTAAAAATAGTATTTTAGAGTTTAGGATATTCCCATCCAGACATACACAACTTCCAAAAAAATATTTCTATTATAACATGAGCTTTAATACAAGGATGAGATACTTTGCACATATAAATAAGGATCAACAATATTTAAACTAGCAAAAAGTTAATACCAAAGGCATTCCTGTTGCCCACACATGACCCAATTCACAGACTGTAAGCCTGATGTGGAAAATGATCACTATAATGCACAGAGACAACAACAGAAAGTTAAATATAGAAAACTAACTTAAGAGAATATCCCTCTGTCTTTATTCCTGGTAGCCAAACTCTTAAACTTTTTAATAATGTGAAAAGAGATCTAATCTTGGCAGTATCTGCAAGTAACCATTTCCATATAAAGTGTTCGAAACTTGTTTTTCAGTGAGCTGGAAGAATAATTACTGTCAATGAAAAATGAGTCGTTGTAGTGCAGAACATGACCTCACACAATAAAAGTATTTTAAATGGCAATAAACACAGGCTGGGGGAACGTGATAGTGGTTTTGCTACAATATCCCTGTACAATGTGCCTGTGAAAGTTTCACTTATGTATAGCAATGACAAATTATCGTTTCCATTTTTTCTATCAGGTTCCTGTCAAACAAATGGCATGTTGCACATGAGGGGTTGCAATCAAAATTTAGTAAAATTGATCCTGCACAATAATGACACACAATTTTTGCCAGGTAATGGTATTGTCCCAGACCCACAAAATTTTTATCACAAAACAGAAAAAATTAGTGAATTGCACTGTTTTATCCACTTCAATATCTTCACCTCAATTCTGAAAAAAAGAAGGACTCAAGCATACATTTTGAATTTTAAAAAAATGTTTGTTCTTGATAATGTTTCTAGATTATGTTTCTTCAATGGTGAGCATTTACAGTAGAAGGTTAACTAGATTACCACTATTATAGTGCTCAAATATTACAGCTGTAAGAGAAGAAAATATTAAATGTTCTATAGCTGGTATGGCAAAAATTTGTAAACTCACAACAAATACCATTCACTACAATTCTGTCTGCTCAATGATTTTCATTCCCCTCTATGTAACCTGTAGTCTTGATCTTTTGATATCAGACCTTGAATTCTACCATTTTGAAATCTATGTTTAATTTTACTGTGTTCTAAATCATCCTGTAGGACCTGCTGATATTCTATCTTTATTTATGACTTCATTGTTATTTAAATTTCATTTAAAAACAATCTTTTCAAGGTTTATTATTTTATATCCAAACCCTGTGTACACTAAGGTGATGTAATATCCTTCTAGAAATACTTATATTGAAGCTGCTGTACCACAAATTAGTTTTTGACATTGCTAATTAGGCCTTACTCAGTGTTTCTTCAATATTCTAAATTTATTAAATCAAAGTCAAACAGCTCAAGGAATGGGAAGAATAAAATGGGATGACTTTTTTAGATACCTTTATGATAATATTAAATATATAATGTGGAAAGAAAAATAAAAAGAATGAATATAATATCAAGTACAAATAAAGAGAAACTGACTATCCCACAGAAGATTGTTAAAGCAACAACTAACTTATGAACATTTCTTCGAAGAGATTCTATCACAGAGAAAAGTTTGTAGGGTAGCAATACTCAAATGAAGACCAGTCATGCAATAAATTGCCTTCTTCTGAGGTGAACATCTGAGTTAATAGTAAAAACACTAGAATGCAGTGTTCTATAGGCTTCTACAATTACAAATATGTTATATCATCACTCTTCCATAGACCCTTAATATTAAATTTTACAAATTTCCTATTACCTACCTGATAGTACCTGTTGTACCAGACAAAGTAACATTTTGATGAAACTATCAAAATGAAACTAGGGAAAAAGAAAAAAAAAAAAAAGTCAACTGTATCTCATTTCACAGTTCAGTATTTTCCAGTTTTATGTTACACCCTGCTATGGGATGTCTAGATAAGGGTGTCAATCGCGTAGCTTTCTTTAGCCTTTCAATTTATTGAAGGTGGTAAGGCAGTTCTTAAGCTAACCACCTAGTTACAAAAGTAACCTCTGCCATAGCTGTCCTGCTTTTTAGTTGGAAATCTAGAAAGTTTTTCACAGGAGGTTTGCAAAATTTATTTAGTTTTAAAATGTTGTAGATAAACTGATTTTTTCAAAAAGCAAACCAATGAAAGGTATTCTTTTAAGTCAAGTACTTCCTCTCTAGTCTTCAGGCAGCATACCCTCCTGCAAAATAGCAAAAGTGGATTTCTGTGCAAATACACAAATTAGAACTAGAAGCAGTTCTGCATAATTTGACAGAAAATATGTCTTGTGATTAAAAATAAATAAATAAAAAGGACTACACATTTGGATACCAAGTCTGGGGGGTTTTTTGTCAATTCCACATTAAGTAGCAAGGAAGCAAAGAGTGATCAGAAATTAATAAATTAAAAAAAAAAAAAACCAAAACACATTAATAGATTGCAAAGCTGGCCATTCACATACATTTTTAAAGGAGTTCCATGTTTGTAGTGAATCTGGGGGAAAAAACACTGAGGAACAAATTGTCAACACCATATTCAAATGGGACTGGGACTTACAGTTTCACTTATTATATGCAGAGCCCTATATAAATTGAAAAAAATAAGTACCTTGACAGGACCTCTGTTTGATGACCACTTCCTAAGTAGATGTCCTTTATAGATTCTAAGGTGAAATTTAAAGCAGAAACTTGATGCATGTTCCAGTTTTCTCATTACTTGTAGGAATTCATGCTGCGTGTTTAGAAAGTAAGATTCCCCTCTTTCTTGTTCATCAATTTGTATGCCAAATAATCCAAGAAGGGAATAGAGAAAATATCAATATTTCTGCAATTTACAAGAAATTACTTTTACAACTGTGTTTATCTAACCTGTTATTTATACAGTGACTGCAAGGACAAATTATATATGGAATTTAAAATTGATCCTTAAGGAAAAACATTGTTGTTGCTAGACTTCCCATCTGGTGAAAGTGAAGAACTTTTATGTCTATTAAACCTACTTCTCTATAAAGTGGATACTGATTTACTTTATTTCAGTCTCTTCTGACTGTTTCTTCTCATGTGTATATTTAATCTCCATTTTAATCAAGGTGTCACAGTCTTTGTACATTTCTCAGTCTCAAGATATTCTGTATTTAATCTATTGAGTATTACTAAGTCTATACTTTTCATTAAGTTCTATACATAGAGACAGGAGAATGTCCTTGCTCTATACAAACACAGACAACGAAAGCTGTGCAATTAGTCTTAATATTAACATAGAATAGCTGTTTGTTCAGACATTTAACCTACATTTACAACCTCTCTGTTGCTGGTCTTGTTATCTACCTTAATTTAACTTACTTTTACAACCTCTCTGTTGCTGGTCTTTTTATCTACTTTCAATAAAACACCAGAACCACACATGTGCATGAGTGTTGAGATAACACATATGTACATATATGAATACTATATATTCACAGAAATACAATAAGAACAAATGAATAAGATATATTCAAACTTTTTCTTCCAAGCCTATCTACCTATATATTATATATTTCATGACTCACTATACTGAAAATTTTCTCAAACATAGATAATTGCCAAATGCCAATTTCTGACCCTTTTTATGTTTTATTCATTTGAATGAATGCAATACTTCTAAAGTTGAAACAGCTTTTCTGTGCTTGTATGAACAGTACTATATAGAATTACCTTTACATACACAAAACCTAAAGGGCTATTATTTAGCCATAGCATAAAACTGTATTAACTAACTGCTGGCAACTAAACTTATATTATTTATATTGCCACAGTGCTGAAGTAGCAACTTATTTTCAATCCTAACCTGAAAGAAAATGTGGAGTATTGCATTCTTCAATTGCAATTTTTTCTCAATTTTCATCTCCTCAGTGAGAAATTATTCTGTCTTAATTCTAAAAGAAACTTTAAATTTCTACACAAAAGCAAAATTTTATTTTGTGTGTCCTTCCATTTTAGCTGGCAATCCTTGTGCAAGTAATTTTTTGAATCTTCAAAATGGGAGTTTTATGAGGGCTTTATGAATAATTGAAGTGCTTTGCATGCTATAGCCTCTGCAGAACATGCTAGAAAAGTCTAAGTTTGCAATCCCACTTCCCTGTAAATGAGTTACTCGCAGTTCTTTCCCCAGTCAAGTGTGGGGAAATACATTTTTCATATCATTGAGAGCAGAAAATATCACACTGAAAAAAAAAAAAAAAGCAATAAAAAAAATTGTTTATAACAGTTGCAAAAATACCTAATACTTCTCAATGTATTCCTGTGATAAATCAAGTTCATGAACTTCCTCTGATTATGAGGACGTTAATGTAAGCAAAGAAGGTGTAAAAGAGATGGTTTTGATGAAATAATTATAAAATGTGCCATAATATGATAAAATCTAGTGGTGTAGGAGTCTCATTCTGAAGCAGTTGAGTGAGACAGTTGACCATGATCATCACCTGCATGTTGGTGAAAGAATAGATCTTCCTTGCAAAATATACATAGACTTTCACTGGAATACCTCAGATGCTACGAAAATATCTGTAGCTATGTTTTTCTATTACTGATAGGCACAAACCAGACATGCTGGCAGATGTCCCTTAGGGCTTATTTTTTATCTTAAATAATGCTGTAACATTACTAAATTATTTTATAAAATACTAATATTTAGAAAAACATACAGAAAATAAAAGACATCAAGTACTATTGTAACATACATATGATTTTGAAACTGTAGAGTTCACAAAATAAAGTCGTATGATGTACAACTTCTCTATACATGGCTGAACTTAGATGGTACAAGGATGGTTCAGACTGAAGAGAAGATTGAGGGGAGACCTCTTCACAGTCTACAACTTCCCATTGAAGGGACATGGATGGACAGATGCTGATCTCTTTGTGGTGATCAGTGACAGGACCAAAGAGAAGGGACATTTAGGTTGAATATTAGAAAAATGTTCCTCACCCAGAGAGCAGCTGGGCACTGGAACAGGCTCCCCAGACAAGTTGTCATAGCACCAAACCTGACAGAGTTCAAGAAGCATTTGGACTATATTCTCAAGGACATAGCATGATTCTTGGGGCTGTCCTGAGCAGAGCTGGGAACTAGACTTGAGGATGCTTTTGGAGCCCTTCTAATTCAAGACATTCTATGATTCTGTGATTCTGTGAACTAAACATAACTGAGTGTAGCTGCCTAAGAGTATGAACACATTCTGTAATTGATACTTGTTCAAGGGTGTTCTATGCAAGGTAATAGATGCACACTGAAAATGAAACCCCATTTTCGGATGCAACATTTCCTATCCATTTGCAAAGATAGCACTAACATCCAGAGTCTTATTATTTTATATCTACTTTATTCATGTGGAATGCTGTTGCAAAGAATATTACCTAATCAATTTCTTCAAGATCTCTGTCTCTTTTTGTGCATTCCCCTGCTGGCTTTTTCCCCTTTCTATAGAATCAAATAGAATCTGCTTCTTTCTCTTTCAAGGTTGGTAATTAGCTATTCCCTCCTTATCTACATCTTATTTCCTCTATGATAACTCCCACTTCCAAATCAGTTCAGGATATCAACTCTCAATTAACACTTGTCAAATTTTCAAACAAGCTGAAAATGTTCTTTTCTTTCAGCTAGGGAGAAATCCACCACAGAGTAATTTTTAAAACTAACCCATTACTATCCACTGGAGTGGCTGCTTTCCCTTGATATTTGCAAAACTATAGATAATATTCTACAGGAACATGACTTAAAGTTATTAAGCTTGACCAGTCCAACAGTTCAGCATGGGATCAAGTACTACAAACCATACATTCTGCCATATATTAAGCCTATTCAGATAACAGGTAATATGCACTGTTAGCATCTCACTCATATAAAATGATCCTTCAATAATGTAATGTCTGACATCTTCTGATGGGAAAAAAAAAAAAGTAAAAATATTTAAGTATTATGAAACAAAAGCCACTTAAAATTAGCATCTGCATTACTTGTAGCACACGCAAATTTCACTGGTGTTCTATATTAATATTTTCCAAAACATCCATTAAGTTCACCCCAAGTGATGAAAAAAAAGGGTGATTTTATCTGACTCGACCACCTGCTTCCCACTAAGATACGCTTCTGTTTGTACCAAGACAGAGATGTGTTGACAGACCATACAGAAATTAATAAAACTCAGAAGCATTTACAAAATCAATGGAAGCAGAAATTGAAGTTCATGTAATTTAAAAGCTGTACAGTGCTTATGGAATGACTTGGAAAAATTCTTCCCTTCTGAGAACAAACATAATTTAGAAGGTGATGTTTTTTGAGTATCAACAATTATTAGTATTTTAAAACTACACCGTTTCATGTAAGTACTAAAACGCTGACTTCTTGTGCTGATCCAATATTTCAAGACACCCCGGCTGAGATACTTGTCCCCACAGTTTTAAGTGACAATTGAAAGAAATCTTTTTGGGACGCCTTGGAATTCTAACCTAGCCTAAGTAGCCCCTAAGTACTTTTCCTTGTACTTGCAAACTCCTTACACATACCTAAATTCTAGGATCTTTTGACTTATTTCAGGATAGTTTGATCTTTAGGATGACTCATCATTCTGCTTGAGGCTTCAACACTACCAAAACCAAGGCAATGACAGCATGAAAACAGAAATGACATACCGAAAGTATATAAATAATTAATATTTTTATCAATTCAATTTTGAAAGTATACACACTTTCTGGCTATTAAAATTTAATATTGTACCTCTATGAAAGAATTATTTGTATATCTTTGAATAAACAGCTACATTCTATTCACGTAAATGAAATGTATTCAATATCCACAAGCTGCCATAGGTTTCAGAAATTGGGAATTTTTCATAAGTAAATGGAGAAAAGTTTGCACTAGTTTCAAAATCTAGTAATGTAAAAGATGCAAATTATAGTCTTACATATTTTAATGTGCGTGTATGTAACATATTTATTAATCAAACCCCCAAATTAAATGGTTCTCTTCAGCCATATGTTTATTATACAAGTTGTTCTACTCAGCAATAAGTTACATAATTATGAGTATGTAAACATAATTAAATCTTGATTAATGTAGGATAAATAAATTTTATCCAACATAGTTTAATCCTACATCCTTTGGCTGGAACTCCAGGAGTGAAAAATAGAGTTTGTCACCTGTGGAAGAAGCAGCAGGACTACAATGGTGTCATGAGGTTATGCAGGGAAAAAATTAGAAGAGGCAAAGCCCAACTAACGCTTAATCTGGCAACTGCTGTAAAAGACAATACAAAAAATGTTTCTATAACTGCATCAGCAGCAAGAGGAGGGCCAAGGAGAATCTCCATCCTTTATTGAATTCAGGGGGAAATATAATAACAAAGGATGAGAAAAATGCTGAGGCATTAATACCTTCTTTGCCTTAGTAGTCTTTACTAGTTAAATCAATTGTTCTCAGCCCTCTGAGCTGGATGACAGGCACAGGGAGCAGAGTGAAGCCTTCATGATCCAAGAGAAAATGGTCAGCCACCTGCTAGACCACTTAGAAATACAGAGGTCTGTAGGGCCAGATGGGATCCACAGGTCTACTGAAGGAGCTGGCAAAACTGCTCACCAATCATTTTCAATCGTTTATCAGTCATCCTGGTCAACCAGGCAAGTCTCAATTGGCTGGAGGATGGCAAATGTGATGTCCCTCTAAAAGAAGGGTCAGAATGAGTTTGCAGGGAATTACAGGCCAGTCAGACTGATGCCAGGAAGGTCACAGGCCACATATCTTGAGTGCCATCATATTTGCAGGACAATCAAGAGGATTAGCACCATCCAGCATGGGTTTAGGAAAGGCAGGTCCTGCTTGAACGACCTGATCTTCTTCTATTACAAGGTGACCCTCTTAGTGGGTGAGGGAGAGGTTATGGATGTAGTCTGCCTACAATTTAGTAAGGTCCGTGGCACTGTTTCCCACAGCATTCTTCTCCTGGAGAAACCAGCTGTTCATGGCTTGGATGGGTGAACCATTCAGTGGGTTAAAAACTCTGGATGGCCAAGCAGAGAGAGTGGTGGTACACGGAGTTATATCCAGCTGGCAGCTGGTCACCAGTGGTTTTCCCAGGGGCTCAATATCAGGGCCAGTCCTCTTTAATGTCTTTATTGATGATCTGGACAAGGGAATGGAATCCAATTTCAGCCAGTTTTCAGGTGACACCAAGCTGGGCAGGGGTATTGATCTGCTGGAGGGTAGGAGGGCTCTGCAGAGGGATCTGGACAGGCTGAATTGAGGGGCTGAGGCCAATTGTGTAAGGTTCAACAAGGTCAAGCCTGGGTCCTGCTCTTGGGTCACAACAACCGCAGGCTTGGAGCAGAGTGGTTGGAAAGCTGCCCAGCAGAAAAGCATCTGATCCAGCATGTGTCCAGGTAGCCAAGAAGGCCAATGGCATCCTGGCTAGGATCAGCAGCAGTGTGGCCAGAAAGACCAGGGCAGTGATCACACTCAAATACTCAGCATTGGTGACGCTGCCCCTCAAGTCCTGTGTCCAGTTCTGCACCCCTTATCACAAGGAGGACATTGAGGTGCTGAAGTGAGTCCAGAGAAGGGCAACGGAGTGGTGAAGGGCCTGGAGCAGAAGTCCTATAAGGAGTGGTTGAGGAAGCTGGGGTTGTTTGTCCTGGAGAAAAGGAGACTGAGGGGAAACATTTTAACTCTCTACATTTACCTAAAAGGAGGTTGTGGTGAGGTGGGGGTCAGTTTCTTCTCCCAGGCAGCAAGTGAGAAGACAAGAGGAAATGGATTGGACATAAACAGAAATTTCTTCACCAAATGGGCTGTCGAGCATTGGAACAGGCTGCCCAGGGAAGTGCTTGAATAACCATCCCATAAGGTACTTAAAAGACATGTAGATGTGAAACAGGGA
This sequence comes from Hafferia zeledoni, assembly GCA_035583235.1. NCBI lineage: Eukaryota > Metazoa > Chordata > Aves > Passeriformes > Thamnophilidae > Hafferia > Hafferia zeledoni. The sequence goes on along the minus strand of JAWWEV010000095.1, from coordinate 53,002,977 downwards.
CACGGTTTAGTGGTGGACTTGGCAGTGCTGGGTTAATGGTTGGACTCAATGAACTTAAGGGTTCTTTCCAACCTAAACTGTTCTGTAATGAAAACACAACACTATAATTCTCTGGATTTGATCCAGTTCCTTTCAAATCCACCAAAATAACTTATTCACTGCACTGGATTTTAATAATGTGGATTTTAGAAATTACTAAGAAGGCAGTTATTTTACCTACAATATTCAGAAAACATTTTTCTTTCAAATTTAGAACAGCATTATAAATATGAAATTATTTTCCTTAAAATACATAACATAAAATTAAACTTAGAATGAATCAAATTTAATAATATGTAAATTACAAAAAGAGGCACAAAGTATGTGATAATATAATAACAAGTGAAATTAAAGCTCAGAGATTCAGCTGGGAAATTAAGTATTTTGAAAGTAACTCACTCTTTTCTAGCTGTTAACACCCTTAATGTTAATATGATCCATGTCATAAACAAAGCAGCTATGTAAGTTCTAGAATAAATTTCTTAGAAGCAAGAAAAATGGTATATGTTTAATACACAATTGGTTATTCATCATTATTACCTAGAACAACAGATAAGAAAGCAGAATTCAACACTTACAAATTATTCAGCATCTGTCAGCTGTGTTTTGCTTCTTTTAAATTCTGCTCAAGAGATGCCCATTTACATGTGCATCATGGTAGGAATGTTGAAAACAGAACAGTAACAGTACCTTGGTGTGTCTTTAAATATCTTTTTTTTATGCTGATGAATATATATTCACATATATATTTTATATTCTTACGGCATTTTCACATATGTGGTAAGAGTTGATACAGCTGGATATAACCTTCCTTACAGTCAAGAAACTACAAATATGAGGATCAGACAACAACGAATTTAGGTCTGTTCTAGTGAACTCTTTGCATTTAGGAAACCAACACAAAGCACAGGATGTCTTGGCATCGTCATTTCTTTTTCTGCTAAATATGAGACTGCAGAAGAGTGCTCTACCCTAGAGGTTGCCATTCACTTTAAGCATATTTTGGCAAGTGAGCGATTCCATGGAGCTTTAAATAATCACTTGCTAATTTCATAATACATTCAACTCTTGATAATGTGAGCAAGTTCATATTGAGATATTCATTGTCAATTTTCTCTAATTATTTTAATTTAAAGTTGTGGGAATTTTTTCCATCAAAAATAATAATCTCTCTGTTTTATGAACTAGAAATTAGGTTAAAACTGGAGAATCAAGAATCTGGAAAGCTTAAAATTTCACACTTCAGTACATTTGGCCTAAAGCAAGAATAGTGGTAAATTACTATTAGAATTTGGTATCCTACATTTTAAATGTGTTCACTATATTACATTGCTAATGACTGTAATCCCTGCTGTCACAAAACAGTATCTTGAAAAAGCATTCTGTTTCTTATCCAAATAGACCTATACAGCTAAAAAATTTTAGGACCATTTGAATTGTATGTTTCATAATTCTTTTTTGATTCTTTCTTTTGATAAGAAGTGTAAACAAGTCATAAAGTTAAATTTGCAATGTTAAGGCTCATATATAAGCTAAAAGGTTTTTTAATTCCAACAAAAGATGTTTTTCCTAATATATAAGATTGTAAAGACAGCAATGCTCTGGGATGTCCTGGTCGTACCACCTCCCTGCTGAAAAGTCTAAAAGGGCAAAGTTTATTATACGTAGCTCTTGGAAGGGGAGGTAGACATGGAAGTAGAATTATTTTACTATTTGTTCATGGCAATAATGCATGACCTTAAACTGCATGTAATAAAGACTAAGGCAAGAATTCAACTGATTCTATTCTGTTATTTGAAATCAATTGACATCTACTTATGTGCAATTTCTCAGCTAATATCTGACTTACACACAGTTAAAAATATTTACTATCATATGGTTTGAAGACAGAAAAGGTACATGTGTGTTTCAGTTTTCTCATTTCTGTAGGTTTCTCTACCAGTTTTATTTCCTTGTTCTTCCATTTCTCTTACTGCCATCTCAAACCGTTTTATTTTCTCTGGCCTGTGCTGCAAAATTGCACTTCAAATTTCCTTACCCTTACTGAGTGCAGCTATAAATTTAATAAAAGAGGGACTCTTTAAATAGAAGTAGAATCAAACATTATAAATCATATTTTGGACACTGAGGCTTTCAAAAACAATATAAAAATATTTGCCATATCTGATAATTTTATTTTTCCTGGATCCAGTCATTAATTTTTAAACCACATTTATGGTCATTAAAAGTTAATAGATCTAAAAAGATTTAATGTATACTCTGGACATGTGTATAGAAAACTTTTACAGTAGAAAGTTTGCTGATATAATTTTTCTTCTGAGTGTGATCCAAGAAAAGATTAGTAATTTGTTTCTATTCATGTGGATTATGCTATACTACTTCATTATTTAATAGACATAAGAATCTCACAATAAATAATTTAATTATTTGCTGCATATTTCACTCCAAGAAAAGAGGCACTTTAAGTTACTTCTTTACTTTGTTTTCTTTGAGTATGCATTTCTCACTAAACATAAAAAAAACAACTCTGTATTTTTATACTACCCCACACTGTATATTACACTAACTTCTATTCCTCGGGCATCAGTTTGCCTGTTATTTCAGTGGGAGTAGCAAGCTTTTCTTCTAGCTGTTTATAGAACACTACATGTTGCATCAAAAGTTTTAACAGTCTAATAGAGCTTCCTGCAGACCAAATACTACATATTACATTGCAAAAATAAAGTCATTTTGATTATAATCATTTTTCATGCTTCATGAGCACAAAGAAGTACTTGACATCTGTGCATAGGATTTGCAGGAACGTTCAAATGAGGGAAACTGCAAAACGGACAGATTAGGAAGCAGTTCTGTTGAAAAGCATTTCAGGTCACTGTGCATTAGAAGCCAATTATGATAGACTGTTGCCATGCTCTTGGAAAAAAAGTCAATCATCAAACTAGGATAAATATAGAGGTATAGCTTACAGAACACTTAAGCTATGCTTCTGCTCCGTCTACTTCTGGCATTTCCTTAGCTGAAGGCTTTGAACAATTTTGGACATATTATATAATAAAAGGTATGGATCAAAAGTGGGAAAAGCGTAGAAGACAGGAAAAATCAGATTAGAACTCTAAAAACAGGGAATAAAAACTGAGAAAAAATTAAATAAAAGTTCTGCTACAGGTGTAACTGATTCTACTGTCAGTTCTCTTTCAGCTGTGAGATCTCTCCCTGCTTTACAATTCTATACCAATAATTAGAAGATATTTTCACCATCCAGTTTTAAAACTCAAATACATAAAAAGTCTTCTATGCTTTTAAGAAAAGGTAACTTTGAGATATTGCTGAACCTTTCCAACAGAAAAATATACTGCTAGTATGAAATCCTTTATGATTTAAGGAAATCTGATAGTCTTCAGAAGAGCAACGCGAGAAGCCTGCTTCTTTGTATTTTTCTGAAGATCTAGAGGTTCTGGCAGTAGGAGATGTGAGGAAACTACTTTGCTCAGAACAATCTCTGCTATACACCTAAACTATTCTGTTGGCTAAGGCAGAAAAATTTACATTTTCCAGTTGATCACCTTTCCTGTTACTGTTTCCAATAGCCAGTTACAGTCACTAAGCATGTAAATTTATATAGTTCTTAAGGAAAGTCAACAAATCACTGCAAAGATAGATTGATGGAAGCTAGTCAGAACAGTGGCCAAAAGATGGTGAGCCAACTTTATTGAAGATATAGTGGCCGGCTTTGTTTCCACAAATCACTTTCTATTTCTCTCCTCCATTTTCTTTGTTTCTTAGTGTCCTCACAATGTTACTATTGGTAAAAATTATCAATTTCTTTAGCATTTTTGTAAATCCCACCAAAATAAAACAGAAATTCAGGTTACCACCTGAATAATTTAGGTTTTATGCTAAAGAGTATTACTCGCTAACTGAAGAAACAAAGATACATTTTTATGTGAAATTTCTGTAATGTTCCAGAGGCATTCTTCTCTTCACATATGGGAAACCCTGTAAAAATGTAGATAGATCAAAATACCTATCTTAAGTGTAAACTGTTTTTCTTCTCACAGCCAAGCACAAATTATGTCTAAACATTCTTAGAACATTGGTGTATAGAGAATGGAGTTGTAGATAATCTAAGCTTTATAAGTAGACAGAGGGAAATTAAGTGAACATCAGCCCCTGGAGCACACAAGTACAACTAGCAGTCCTTTATGTCATTATCCTAACATTACTAATGTCCTAATAGAAGATTACTAATGTTTTATTTAATGGTATCTCAAGTGTTTGAGATAGAGAGAACACTTACAATGCATTTGCAAAAAAGCATCTCAGTCTGAAATTTTTGTTATTTTTTTATTTGATATTATAAAAGTGAGCAGAAATGTTTACCAGAATGTTCATCCTCCTTCAATACACAGCCATACTTTCTCAATAGTGGCATCTCTTTTCATGTCTATAAAAAGTCCTTTCACTTTTTTTTGAGAACCCAACAGTTTCCTTAAAACACTTGGTGCTATTTCATTTCCTAAGTGGAGGGGGGAAATAAGTAAAAAGTAGAGGAAATTTATGAGTGTAACCTAAAATTATGAGTTTAGAGCTAATAATCGAAAAGAAAGCAGAACACAAAACTACCTTTACAAAACATGAAAGGCTATTTTAATAGCAGCTACTCTGACTCCCACTACTTTTTATGGTTATCTGCTGTAAACAAGTGAAAATGACCACATCAAAACAGAGGTGTGATAAACTGTAGGGATAAGTGAATTATTATCATACATTTCACAGTTTCAGAATCCAACAGGAAATTTTCATCCCTCTCCTATAATATACCCTAGAAGAATGGAAAATATACCTTTGCCTCATGAACTTGCAGATCTGTGAACACAACTTTGAGCACTTTCTAATTGCCTGAAACTCTGTTCTCTCTATTTAATATAAACTTATATTATTAATTGAAACCCCCCCAACTTTATTCAACAGTTGAACTTACTTTTCTATGGCTGAATGTGTTTTGGTTGTCTTTACATGTGTGTGTTCAAATACATGTCCAAATATCTCTTTACACACGGATTATTTCATGTGATAGTTTTGATTAATTCTCCCTCATATATGACCAAGAACTAATTTTGCACATCCAGTTCCCTGTGGGAATGATGCTGTAAGACTTTGGTCTGGGAGGAATATCTAAACTAAGCAAACTCCTCTTCTACATAGTTTGAATTTCCTAACGATTTTCAAGTCTTCAAAGATGGCAGATTTGGGTTTGCTTTTTTTCCCTCTATGGCCTTCTTTTGTTGTTTGAGTTTATGAGCTGTTTTTCTACACGATACAGTCCACAAGCAATAGACCCATTTTCCAGGGAAGTCAAATTTGGAAACATCTTTTGGAAGAGGTTATAATGACAATGGCAAAAAGAAAGAAAATAATTGGGTTTCAAGAGGCAGTTTGCAATGTCTGACTTTCATGGCATTGTATCATGTAATAACTGACCACAAAGTTAAATGAAGTTGTCACAGGCACAGTTTTGAGTATTGGACTAGGGACTTTTGAATGAGGGGTGTTTTTTTGAAGTGTTTTAATTTCTGGGATTAGAGGGATGGATGGATGGATGGATGGATGGATGGATGGATGGATGGATGGATGGATGGATGGATGGATGGATGGATGGATGACCCTGGATAAAACAATTCTCATCATGCTTATTTTTCCCGTCTTGAGCTGTATGGCCTTAGATCAGCTTGGCCAAGGTAGGAGGAGCAAGAGTAGGAACATTCACAACATCTCTGAGAGATACTGAAATCCTTAACAAACTATTTCATAGGAAGTCATAGTTTTGCTTTTCCATCTTTATTCCCCCTGACTATTCTCACAGTGGAACTCTTTCCTCTAAATGTGAGAGAAAAGAGAGTGAGGAGACAGTCTATGTAAATTAACTAAGGAATGTCTTGTATGTAATAAACACCACTGGAAAATAATACTCTCAGCACTAGATTTTCCTGTAGACCTGTGGAATTGCTATTCCACACTTGCGAGTCTGCAACCAGAGAACTATGTTACCTGCCTGATCAGAGAGAGGATACAGAGAAAATGGAATCAGTCTCTTGGAAGTGTACAGTGATATGATGTGAAATAAAGGACCCAAGTCACAACATAGAAAATTCTGATTAGATATTGGAAAAATGTTTTACCATGAAGTGGCCAAATCCTGCAAGTTTGTCCAGAGAGACTGTAGAACCTCTGTTCCTTGGAGTGTTCAAGACTGAACTGAACACAACCCTGATCAACCAGTTCTCAACAGATCTACTTTAAGCAGTGTTAGGACCAAGATAAATCATTCTATGACTCCATGATTCTATAATGCTGCATGTCTTTATTTTCTCTTTGGCCCTTTCATATTTATTTGCATGTACTAAGTTAACCAAGCTTGCCTAATGGTCTTGTCTGATTTATCATCAGTCTGCAGTTATTTTTCTTTACTCTATATGAAAATAGCCAGAAACTATGGTGCAAATACTGTAGTGTAACAGTGTAATACAGACCTATTTAAAATAACTGGAAGTAGTCAAGTACTTATGCATAGCAGCAGCCACATTATTAAGCTAAAGTTTTAGCCTGACATCTTCACAGCAGGACAAAATAAGTCATTGGGAAGACAGAGAAGACAGGATAGATATAACTGAAAAGAGTTTGGGGAATGAACATGAGTGGTACAAGTTCTAGCTACTAATTATTGACAGATACTGGTCCCCTACTGTAACCCTTGCTATACATAATTAAGACCTTAAAACAACAAGGAAGAGATACAGGTAACAGTATTGTTGCATTACAAACAGATAGTAAGAGAATTTAAAATCTTGCCTATGTACTATTTTTCCTATTAGCAAATGTTACTATCACCTTTAAATATGCAGTCTAAAGAAGTATTACTAAATGTAGTTTCTCTGGATTATCTGAAGAGCTTTGGATCTGATCATGACATAGTGGTGAACCATTCTATTATCAAAAAAGAACACTTCAGAAATAACCTATATTGTTCATGAGAATAAACTTTCAGCAACCTTCATCTTTTCTAGACCTATTGAATACCTGAAACTGACTAAACTCGTAAAGGAACATTCAAATTTTTCATGTTGGCAAGTACTAGCCTTTCAAATCACCTGTCAAACGACATGGAGTGGTGTTTGTCTAACACCCTTTCTTTGTGAAATTCTTGTCTTTCAGTAGCAAAAAAATCAGTCTTGGAAGCTGTCCATCAATGCAAACTATTTAGCAGTCAAATGATGTTGCCTTCACGGTTTCCTATCACATTTACAGTTTTAACACACCAAATAATCTTACAGGTTTTCCTGCTAGCTCCAAAGTAATTTCAAGAGGAAATGTACCTTGTAGTTAAAATGATTAAATTCCATTTAAGATGCCTTTTTAAGAAACTTATTAAGTGTTTTACACAAAAGTTCCATTTCATTACTCTTCAGCTGTGCACCTGGTGTCTCCACATGTTCAGAGCATCAGCTGAGTACCACTGAGCTGACACCATGAGTCGGTGTGCTCAACATATAACTCTACTAATACTCAAATAATATTGCCACATTAAAACCTATTTTAAAAATAAGAATACCTTAAACAGTTACGTTAATAATTTTAAGGTAGAACTTCATATGTTTATGCCTTAAAGAAAAATTCTGATTACTCTCTAATTATGAAGAGATTGTCTGCTAAATCACAAGGTCTACACTCACTAACTTAAGAAATTTGAACCATTGCTTTTCAGCAACATTGATATTAAGATATATTTGAACATGTAAATTTTAAAAACATGAAAATTTTTATTATTCCCATTGTTCAGGTCGCACAACCTTAATCAAAAAATGCAAGCCTTTCACAACATGAAAATAACACCCTTGTAGTCACTTATTAAAACATTTGACAACATAAGTTTTTTATTTAATTTATCTCTATAAACAATTCATAAAGTTCTTAAACTCAATAATATTCACTAAGCTTAAAATTCATTTGTACCTTTGAGGGAGTGTCAGCATATGCCAATTATCTTAACATCGTGGGTGTCAGTACTACTTAGTAGTAAACTAAACATTAATACACTGCCAAGTAAATTAACAGGCAAGGAAACAACAAAATTCTAAATTAGAGACGGCTACTAAATTCTGACAAATTATCTAGGGGCCTGTAAGTTGGAAAATACTCTTCTTCCTTTCCCTTTACTTGTGTGGAAATAGCTAGGACATAATAGACCAAGAGCAGCTTTTCAAACTAAGCAGGAGAAACGAACAGGTTTTAGGATGGAAAGATGTGTGCATTTTATTGGAGAACAAAACAGATATTTGTCAACATTTGAAAAGATTCCATTGGTTTTTTTCAGGAGCTCTCTATGTAGTTACAAAACCCAGGGGTTTATCTACCTAAAAGATTACTGTGGCATGCAATATCCCAGACTTCAGAAAGTCAAGGCTCTAACACATAAAACTCATTTCTTCTCCTAATAGAGAATAAAGCCTCTGGGCAACTGAAATATTACACTGCATTCAATTTTGAACATTATTTTGGTTTATTAACTATCCTTGAGTGGTATAAGGACAAGACTGACACGTCAGGAAAAATAATCACACCTTGGACCAATCTTCATATGTAAGCAATGCAGTAACGGGTGCTACCTGGTTAGACCTAGTCCCATAAAAGAAATGGAAAGAGAGCAAGTAGGGTTTGAGGGGTTTTTTTTGACAGCAACTAATTTTTATGGTCACTTATCAAAGTAGGTTCTTAAATAGGCAGCAATACGGAAAAAGTACAATTAGTGCATTGTAAAAGACTAATGTTTCCTCACCATTGCACAATGGTTTACATATAAGTGCAGACAAAAAAAATGGTTTTGTGAAGAAGCATACATCACTTGAGATAAAATTTACAGAAGACCTATTGTACAATAATAATGGTCTGGGAAACCTGATAAAAAGTCAAAGGTCTAAGAGATTAGGATTTATTTTAAGGATACAGCATCCTAGGAAATTCCACAACTAATGGATTGAGGACTGGTGGTGTTTGTTCTCTACTTTTTCCAGTCAGAAATTTCAGTAGTGAAAAATAGAACATAGAAAGATGATACAGCAAGATGATTTAATTGACATATGACTAATGGCCTTTAAAAATGCTACAATTTTTTTTGAACTAAAGTATGTCTGTAGATCATGCAATAGTGCTAATAATGTGCAAAGCACATAGAGGTGCCTGAAGTTTTTGAAGATAACCAGAACAGCTCCATTTATTACACTGAATGTTTCGCACTATTGACTGGAAAATTATTTGAGTTGAAATCTTTACTTCCCAATTTCATTCCTACTATTATTACATAGTATCTTTTCTTCTGTGATCTTAAAAATAATTTTAGGATGAACCTGTACTTTTTCTGTTTCTGTTTTTATTTTATATTTTTTGTATAGCTCTTGTGTATATGAATTCAAAGCACTTACCTTCTCATTTGTAAATATAGGAATAATCTTGACTTTTAAGAAGAATACATTAGTCAATGATTCTGATACACTCTTCTGTATAATGAAATGCCACTGTATTCCTTGGAGGAAATATAGTGCTGTACTAAATATGCTGTGTACAAAGTTAATGATGATCACAAAGAGCCAGAGAAAGCATTAGAGAGATTATAAACTATATTTAATACCATAAACTACAACCACACTGTGTTTTTCAACTAGCTCAGTTTGGAAGTTTTGCTAGTTAATCTTTCCTTTTAAATGCTAAGTCTCTTCAGTTTGAATAAGAAAGATGTACTAGTCAGTGCTAACTCAAATTTTAACATGTGTATTTTTTTCTCCTCATTTCTTTTGAAAAAAGCAGCTGTTACATATATTCGAGTTCTCTACCAAACTTAAAATAGAAAATACTTTCAAGATGTATATTTGGCTTCTTGAGTGTTTCTTTATATTTTTCATTGAGGTTTTCCAAATTATTATATATTTAGATGAAACAAAACAAATTCTGGAGAAATAATTGTATAAATATAATAATTGCACATTGGAGACATTAATATTTAACACTATCTCTAACACCTGATGTGTTTTGCATAGTTCTATACACAATTTTCCACAATTCTACACAGAGTAATTTGAGGTCTTTTGGAAGACAAGCTTGTCACCATACACCACAACACACTCATGGGAATCCATTCAGAAATGTTCTTTTGAAATGTCCCTTTTAAATAAGGGAGAAATATAAAAAAATCCTACAATGAAAAGGGAACCGAAACACTTAAAAAAGGACAGATGCTTTTCACAAAAATTTGGGGTATTTTTGTGAGTCACCACTTTTACAATACTGAGAAGATATTTTGGTTTGTTTTTTGTACAAAAACCCCCAAAACCCAGTTGACTTAAAAATTGAAATGAAAACACTGGAAAGACCAGCCTTTTCTGATATTTCTTGAGCACAGTATTGAAGCAATTTGTTACAGTCTGCTTCCTGTTTCCACACTGTAGCTTTCTGTCTCATTGTACCATGAGACTTTATTCTAAGAAAGTCATGGAATGGTGAATTATATTGAGGTATTTTACTCTGCTTTGGTTAACTGCCTCTAAAAAGGAGGTACATCTGAGGCATATTTACCAATACCATTGAACTAAAATAAAAACCACTGACCTCTCTTAGTTTTAAAGAACCGCGTCTTGTCCAAACAACATTTTTGCACTTACAAAAACAATGGATGTTAAAAAAAAATTCTGTTCATACTGAATTTTTAATTGCTATTTAAATAGGCATCACATTACTTGTAATTTAAAATGGCTCTAAAATCCTAACAAAAAGAAGAGTTTGTGTCCTCTCCCTTCCCACTTTGACTTAGCATTCCCTCAGTAACTAATCACTTATGGAATAACAGTAAATCTACTCAAACCAATCATTATGATTTATAAAAATTAAACTTCTTTCCATGTAGAAAACAGAAATGCATTGAGTCTTAAAGTTCAAAAATCCTCGGCACCTAGAAGGTTTTTTATAGAAAAGAAACAGGAATGTATTGGAAAAAAGCCTTAAATTGAACATTGGACACTTCTTCTTCCAAATCTTACAAGCTGAAAAATTTAACATCAGTAACTTCAGACAAGCATGAGTTCACATAAGTGATAGAGACATGTAGCAACGTAATGGCTCCATGAAAATCAAATATATTAAAAGACATATTTTAAAGATTATAGTTTCAAAATGCAGCTTTAATTTACAATTGCCAAATCTCGTCTTATTTTCTAATTATACATGAAGTGGGAATAAAGTCAACGTTAGGTAGAAATAGATCTAACACTGTCATAGAATAATTAAGTATGTCTTGCTCTGATTAATGGCCAAGGCTCCATAATAAAGGATGCAGTGTGCACCACAGAAATACACAAAGCAATCTTCATTCAGAAAGGATTCTATTATTTATTCATCAAGCGTATCACACCATAAAAATCTGATTATCTAGAAAATCAAAAATCTACAGAGTAACTCAATATTAGGAATTGTACCTCTGCTCACCATTCTCTCAATCCTTTATTCACAATGTCTGCTTAAAATTCAAGTGCAAGCATGTGGCTTTCCACTAAAAGGAAGTGGTTCCAGCTACTAAAAATGAAGACCAAATAATAAATTGATCGTTCAAAGACAACAGCCTACTGATTTTGAGAGTATTTGATTTTAAAACAGATGCTCGTTATAGCCATCAAGGGCAAAATAAGCATTGGTGAGCTACACACTGAAAAATGAACCCACAGCTCATTTACCGGGGAACAATAGAATACTAGATGACGGACTCCTCCCTCTGGCTAAGAAACCATTAGCCTATTTTCTCAGCTAACCCATTCAAAAGTAACAGGACCCTAACCCTGGATTTACCAGACTGTCTTCCACCTCCCAGAGCTCTCAATATTTTAACTTTGTGCGAACATCACACGGATTGCGTCCTTCCTACTCGGCACCAGCGCTGAAGGTTTCCGAGGAGCGCGGGCAACGAGGGCAGTTCCAGCGAGGAGGGGCAGCCTGGGAGGCAGCGGAGCGGAGCCGGACGACGGGGAGAAGAGGAGCCCCGCTACACGCCCCGCTTACGGCTCCATGCTGGCACAGACGCCGTCCCACTCCCACCCACGTGTTTCACGATCGCTCTTCCACGCGTGTATGGGACGACACGGCACCACCCGTGCCCCGGTCACGCCCGCTCCAGGCGAGCCCTGCCCGGGGGCTCCCCGCAGCGTCCCAGCCCGGGTTTCCCTGCACGGCTGCCCAGCCCGACCCCACTGCCCTTTCGGAGCCTCCGCAACTGCATTGCCTCCCCTTCCTTCTTCCCGCAGCAGGGAGCGAGCCCGGTGGGACGGGGGTCCCGCCGTGCTCAGAACTCGGCAGTCGCCGACGCCCCCACTCCCTGCGGCCGGGAGCAGCCGAGGAGGGCGGGAGAGCGGCCCCTCCGCCGCGCCCCCGCACACCCGCTGCCGGAGCGGTGGGCCGAGCCCTTTCCTACCGTCTGAGTCCCTGGAAGGAGGAGGGCCAGGACATCCGCGATTTCTTCAAGCCGGGCCGGTGGCCGGTCTCCACGGCGTAGGAGGAGCGATCCATGGCTTGGCAGTAGAGGTATCGCTCCGTGTCGGAGTAGCCGCGGTGCCTGACGCGAGCCCCGGCCAGGCAGCGGCCCCGCGAGGCGGGCGGCGGCTGCCCAGAGTGCTGCTGGTGCTGGAGGAACTGGTGCTGCCGCAGCTGCGGCGGGTAGTGCTGGTCGTGCCGCCACAGATGCTTGGGGGCTTTGAGCCCTGTGCTGCCCCCGCCGCCGTCGCTGCCGCCGTCGCTGCCGCTGGGCATCGCGGACAAGCCGCTGCCTCTCTCTGCCTCCATGCTGCCGGCGGTCGGGCCGCGCCCGGCGGGCAGGCAGGGGCGTCGACCACCGCCTTCTTGCGGGCAGAGCCGGTGAAACTGTGCTGAAAAGTTGGACAGCTCCTGCCGCGCCACCCCTCGCCCGGGTGTGGGAGCGGCTGGGGCCGCCGCGCTGCTGGGTCTTGACGGCCGCTCGGGAGGGGAGGCGGAGAGATGGGGGGTAGGGGGTGGAGAGGAGGAGGAGGAGAAGAAGGAGGAGGAGAAGGAGGAGGAGGAGGAAGATGAAGATGAAGATGAAGATGAAGATGAAGATGAAGATGATGAAGATGAAGATGATGAAGATGATGAAGATGAGGTGGAGGAGAGGGGCCGGCTTCCCTCTCGGAAATATTTAAAGCCAGGCTGGAGCCAGCGCGGGGGAAGAGCAGAGACGGTATCGGGCTGCTGACCTGGCCCAGGGTTTGCTGGGGTGTGCAAGAGGCGGGGCACGGCAGAGCACGGCAGGGCAAGGCAGGGCACGGCGGGGATGCCGGCACTGTCCGGGGATGGGAATGGGACCAGGAGAGAGCGTGGGGGGGCTCTCCCTGCCACTACTCAGCCTCTCTCTCCCGAGGTCAGCCCTCCTGAGGCCGTGGCTGCTGGCCCGACACGACTCCCTGCAGAGGGACCCACTGCCAAGAGACGGCAGTGGCAAAGTTGCTCACGCCGCAGTTCACCGACAATTTTAAGGTGGGTTAAAAATGTGCTTTTACTCCCTAAACTCCTCCTCCCGGCATCCTTTATTCCCTACATCGTGCTTTCAATCTGTGCTACATCAGGTTCAGAAATCGTCTATTTCCCAATTTGAAACCTTTCCCTAGTCTGCCATCTTCACCGATGAGTAAGCTCCTCCCCTCAAGGAGTAAGACTGGCTGTAAATCAAGGCGAGGAAGGTTTAATTATAGCGATGCTGAGCCTACTGCTGCAGAGAAGCTTTTCTGCTAGATACCACTTGCTTCAGGACTTTGTAACTGCCGCGGGAAAAATAATTTAAAGTTAAAATTTACAGAACAAGAACATCCTAAAGAGAGTTTTAAAATTAGTTTTACATTTCAAATTCTTTCATGCTCAGGTACAATTAGTAATTCACATTGGAAGGAAATTGCAATGTATCAGTTTCCTTTTTAATTATTTTTTAAGTGGAATTGATATTTATTCTGTGTGGTAATATTCTAAAATCTAGTATTTCTTACTCATAGCAAAATTATAATCTCTACAGTCATGATAAAATATGAAAAAAACACATGCAAATGTTCATTGAAAACTATTAATATGTAGTTGTATGATCCTTCTATTCTGTTTTCCAGAGTATCAGAACTAAGCAAGAAAGCATTGCAAAAGTATCTCTCCTATGTTACCATTACAAAAACATATGTTTTCTTTCAATCAGTGTTCATCTACTCATTAGACTGTTTTGGTTGGCTTCAATAGCAACTTCTACTTCCTCAATCATAATACTGGTCTTGCCATTCTTTTTCCCTTTCCATCACTGATCTGCAAACATTTTAAACCTCATAAATTTCTCTTGGAACTTAATTTCTTCTTTTCTTAATTTCTTTGTAATGCCAAAGCACATCTATGTAATTTTTCTTAGTGAGTAAATGTAATTTTTTTTGATCTCCATCTTAGAAGTCAACCTTCTTTCCTAGACCTACAGTGCTCCTAAAACTAATATTCACCCTCTAGCCATGTATGTCCAAACTTTTCTTGAGCAAAACTCCCAGTCTGTGTTTCCTTGGGCCAAAAGTACATTCCTAGATAATCCTGGTAATCACCCACTATCCCCTTTTCTTCTTTCCTGCCCTAATGACTGTTAGTTTCAGCAAACAATTTCAGAAAATACTAAGTTGTAATAAATATTGTAAATACTGGAAAAGAGCCAAAGTACTCCTCCCATTGAAGAAAATTTGAGCTTGAGTTCTATTCTCCTGCTATTTATCCAGACATACAAGACTAGTTCCAAGCCAGACATCTCAGATACTACCACTCACCCAGCTGTGGTACGATGTGACAGTTTTGACAGCATGTACAGGACACAGAAACTGGAGTAAGATGAAATGAGAAAGACTGAAGCCACAAAAGAGGAAGGCATTATATCCAAAATGTAACAATGGATAATTGCTATGTGGGGCACAGGATGCAAATCCATTAAAAACTCAGAGAAGAGAAATAACTTTTTATCCTACTTAGCCTCCACTAGGATATTGCATGCAGACTGTATTTCACAATTTCAAGTTTCCTCTAAAAATTAGACAAAATTTCTGTGACCAATGGCTCTATAATTTCACAAAATCACAGAACAGTCATTTGGAGGGTCCTTCATAAGGTTGTCCAGCCTAAACTCAAGCTCAAAATGGAGCTAGATCACATTAGGCTCGGCTTTCTCTGAATCTCAAAACCCTCCAACACCAGAAATTCATTAGCCTACATTCCTAATGAAGACAATATTCCTAGTGTTCAATCTGAAGCTCCTGATCACAGGCCCTTGACCCCCTTAAACAGCATGCCACCAACTGACAAGGGTTTAAATTCGTTATCTTCTGCAACTAATCTTCCCAGCTGCAAGTTGCCTTCAGATTGTCTCTTCACTCCTCCACACCAGACTCAGCAACCTCAGTCTCCTCAAGTACTCATCACTGATCATGTACTCAAGGCCTCAGCTGTCTTGTTAGCCTCTTCTGAGCTCCTAGGATTCCCCCCCATTCACCACCTACAATCACTTTGGCATATTGTTTTATTTATAATGAAGAGTAACTGTTCAGCTGTTATCCACCCTACAGTTCACTGAAGCTCCCAGGTACTTTCCAGGAGGGCTGCAAAGCAGTCAGTCACTTGCTGGCCTGTGCCAGTGCTTCAGGTTATCCTGTCTAGGTACTGAACTCTGCACTTCAACATGGACTTTAGTAGCAACCCCTTATGGTGATGTACTCATCACCACCTGCCAGCCAGGTTCTGAGAGACTATTCTCTACCCTTCTGTTGCACCTAACAGTCTGTTCATCCCGTACAGACTTCCTCAGTTTCCGAATGAGAATGTTTGGGGGGATTATTTCAACATCCTTGCCAAACTGAAGATGTGTTACACCTGCTGTTCTCTACTCCAGACAGTCTTTTCATAAAGGAATGCAATCAGGTCAATCACATGATATGTGCCCCTT
>JAWWEV010000095.1:52956446-52965379 GCA_035583235.1 Hafferia zeledoni | reverse complement strand
TGGAGCTGGACCAAGGGTTGGACTTGATGATCTCGGAGGTCTTTTCCAACCCAATCAATTCTATGATTCTATGATTCTACATTTACCCTCTGAGTATTACTTCCATTTGTAAACAATCTAAATGTTTACATGCTTTTATGAATTTAGTCAGTGTTTCTATGAGCATCTTTCAAGAACTGGACTCCCTTATTCCAGAAAAATAAAAAAGATATCCAAATGGAAATAAGGTATGCAAAGTGATATCAGATTTAATGTTAATATTACAATTTTTTTTACTATGCACCCTAATGAGTACTTATGCGTTTCCTCATGCACCACAAGTCCTACATTCATTTGATAACTATATAATTCAGAATACAGTATTCTCTCTGAACTTACATCCAAAAGTTCTTAAGTACTGCATTTCTGGTCTCAGTGTGTTCATCTTACCTTTTCTTTATATATTATCAGGTTACCAAACAGCTGACTACCTTCACCATTATAAGCAACAATTTCATATTTAACAATTCACATTTTGGAAAATGAGAGCAGAAAATAGGATGCTATCAGAAACTTTAAGAACAGGAAAGTTTACTCTAGAAAATATGTATGATATAAGAAGTCATAGGTATAATATGAAGAAATTATCATAGAAATCACTATAACCTAATAAGTCCAAATAATTTACATTACTAATAATGTAGCTATACAAGTGCAGGCAAAATTCTCTCATGAGTCCTTGAAATTAGTTTTGAAACTGTATCAGTTTTTTAAAAAATCCATTGTCAGAAAATCTCCTATCTTCATCATCATCATTGGGCTAATCAAGTCTCCAGAATCCTGTTTTCAGAATAAATATTAATAATTTTCAGAGAAAATATTTTCTAGGGTTTGTTTTAATAGACATGACCAAGAGGTTTACCAGCAGTATCACCAACCATCAGCCATAAATCTACATACATTTTATTCTTCTTTTTCATTCAGGGGACTTAGAAGAGGAATAAATTTCTATCCTAGAGGCAGAATTAGCTGTCTTGCATCTGCCACTGGAAATACTGAATCAGAAACAAGCTTCTGTACCTTACCTGCTGGACTCAGCAGCTGTAATGGCAATCAGAGGAAGTATCCTCAGTGGAAGAGTTGTTGGTCTTGAGATAGCCTCAGTGTCATTCTTTTTATCCCACTCTGCCTGTTCAAACTGCCTGAAAGCCAGAGGGGGAAGCTGGATGTTACGGGTCGATAATCTCCGTACAAGATAGGGCTCCATTCCCTGGAAAGAGTCCTCATCCTCAGTGCTGCAGTGCAGAGCTTCTTCTGAAACCTATGATGAAGGCAGAAAAATAACCATCATATAAGATAATATTTAATTCCTCATTTAATTCCTTTCCATTACTTAGTTGCTTATAAATATTACTTGCATTTCAATATCATTATTTAGAAAACTAAAAAAAATTAAAAAGATAGTAAAATATTTCAAGACTGTAAATAATTTGGGGTTCAAAGGCAGATAAAAGCATTTTTATTATTAGATTAACATACTACTGTCTGAAATATATATTTTTTAGACCTCTATATGTAACAAAAGTGCTGTGCTTTTGACAAAATTATTCCCTACAATATGCATGCTTCCTTACAAGTTATCTACCTTTCAGAAGAACTGAGAGTTAAAATACTAATAATAAAATTTTAGAAAAGTAGTAATCAGAGATTTGCAGCTGTACACCTCAACTAAAAATAGGATAAAATTCACTTTAAATTTTCTCATCCGTCCCAACTCTCATCTATCTCTCTTCCATGTGGTAACTTCATGCTACTGGTTAAGTATGTGTATTTAAAACACCCACTGCAATTCAGTTCTTAGAAACACTGCATAATTAGAACCTCTGAAGGTTGGGCTCTAATAAAATCTTAGGTTTAAGCATTAGTAAACATTTATGTTCAATTTAACCATCTAAAGCTATAGTAATATTCTCTAGGTCATAGAAGAATGACAGTTATTTCAGTAAAGAAAATCTCAAACGATAATGATTTTAAAGGTGATAAAATTTGTTCTGAATATTTTTGAAACTTTTTACAAACAGCTCAGTATCATGAAAATTCTCAAAAAAATATTTTTCTGAGTGAACTCATATCCTGAAAAGCTTGCTGTAATAATAAGAAATTGGCTTTTTTCCTCCATGTCTTATACAAAGTCTTTTACCATTACTTGCCAAATGACCCAGCACAGATACCACTATCTGCACCTTTTGCATTGAATACTTTCCTGTGAAGAAAACCAGGTTCTGACCTAGTCTGAAGATTTTTTTACATCTAAATGAAGAATTAGAAAGACAGTGTATATAGCTATTTATTATGACACCTCTGTCAGGTATCAATAGCTTCATAGTCCAAATATAATACTTAAGACTGCTGCACTGAGTATTCACCTCTGCCTGACTAGAATTCACATGTATGTTATGCTACACATAGCATACAAAATAAAGCAAGTTAGACTATGCCCAAAATTTTCAAGAACATCGCCAGTTACAGTGCAGACATTGCCATTGTTTTGACCTGTCTCTTGAGGACTAATAGGAACGTGAAAGAAAAACTTGTGCAGCAATGTAATTATTCTGTGTGCCTAGGGAGAGACTGGGTTTGCATGGCCAGATTTTGGTTGTGGGGGAGCTACAAGGATGAATTCTGTAAGATGCCAGAAGTTGTTACGATGTCTGACAGAACCAATGCCAGCCAGCGGCAAGGTGGACCTGCTGCCAAGCACATCAGCAGTGGTGGTAGTTCCTCTGAGATAACTTATTTGAGAAAGGGAGAAAAAAAACCTGTGCTATTGCAGCCAGGTAGAGGAATGGGATACATCCGAGCAATAGCTCTGCAGTCACCAATGTCAATGAAGAAGGAGGAGAAGGTGTTCTAGGTGCCAGAGTAGAGATTCTCCTACATCCTATGGAAGATCATGGTGTAGCAAATATCCACCTGCAGCCCATGGAGGACCCCACACCTAACCAGGTGGATGCCTGAAAAGACGCTGTAACTCCATGGAAAGCCCCTTCTGGAGCAGGCTTCTAGCAGGACTTGTGGCTTCATGGAGAGAGTAGCCCATGATGGAGCATGTTTGCTGTCATGGTGTATCCTTGTTGCAGCTGTCTGTTCCTGAACTGCACTTTGTGGAAGGAACCCATGCTGGAGCAGTTTGTGAAGAACATTGGCCTGTGGGAAGTACTCAAGATGGAGACCTTTGTGGAGAACCTTCTTCTCTGGGAGTGACCACAAGCTGGAGCAGGGGAAGTGGAGGAGAGAGCAGCAGAAACAATATGGGATGAACTGCCCACAGCCCTCATTCCTGATCCTCTTGCTCCACTTGGTGAGAAGGAGATAGAAAATTCTGGAGTGAAGTTGAGGCTGGGAAGAAGAAAGGGATGGGGTGGAATAGGTTTTAAGATTTAATTTTGTTTTTCCTTCTTAATCTCTTCTGCTTTGAATGGTAATATATTAAACTTCTTCAAGCAAAGTCTGTTATTCCTCTTATAGTAACAGGTGAGTGATCTTTTCGTGGCCTTATCTCTACCCATGAGCTCCTCATCATACTTTCTCACCTCTGTCCAGTTGAGAAGGGGAGTGTAATGCAGATTTAGTAAGCACCCAGCATCCAGCCAAGGTCAACCCCCTATAGTAATATTCATCATCATCATCATCATCATCATCATCATCATCATCATCATCATCATCATGGCTTGGCTTCATGAATGAAGATTTGGGAAGGGCTCTACCCATGTGGGTGTGTCCTTCAAGCCTCCACAGTGGATTTTTTAGATGAGGCACAGTGTGCAAGAAACTGGCCCCACCCTTTATGTCCTCAGGTTTATCTGTCATGGCTGAGTGAGCTTGGACGGTGACAGTGAAGTCCTCGGGACTAGAACCTACGGCCCTCGGTATTCCCAGGAGGTCTCCCATCCAAGTACTAACTGGAGCTGTCCCTGCTGAGGTTCTGAGATCTGATGGGATTGGGTGTCAGGGTGGCATTTAACTGCCACAGTAACATTAATAAGCTGTATATATACTTGGAGCTTGAGCAGTTGCTGTAATCAAACTATTTCTAATTAAAATTTTAATACTTGAATCTAAATTAATCATTTAGCTGTTTGTCTTAAACCAGATGCAAATGCAGTTTAAGAAAGCAAATATTATAAAATGGTGTGTATTAATGCATATATTCTGAAGCAGATCAGCAGTAAAATGAATTGTTGTGAAAATACAGGAATTAATGTGTTTCTGTCATCCAGGGAGAAATTTACCTTCATGCTTGTATTTTAAGTGTGTGCATAGTGGAGTTTTAAGACAGCTGAATAAATTAAGAACAATAATGAAATTAATTATAGCTCTACAAAAAAAATGAAAAATGCTTACATCAAAGCTAAAAGTAATCTATCACATGAGGTTATTTGATCTATTTCACAGTTGGTTTTTTTAGCATCTCTGAAAATTGTAAAACTCTTTGAATGCAGCCACAATCAGAATGAGACAGATGAACTGAGAAAATGAAATCACTGGACAGCTTCTTCTTCAACTCCAATTAAAAAATTAGAGAGGTAGAGGGTTCTGGCTTGAAGAAAACCATGGAGAAATGGAAGAATTCCAACACAAATATGAAGACCAAGCTTTGGAGAAATCAAACAATAGGTACCCAGTGTTTATTTTGGTGAATATGAAAATTCAATTGATTTGTGGAAAAACTGACCACCTATTCAGGTAAAAATACTCAGACATCTAAACCAGGAAATGTTCTTCATACTGATTCTATCCACATTGTCAAAACAGAAGAAAAACATGCTTTGCTAGTTTTGCCTTATTTTTGAACATGGTTCTAAGAAGCATTATGTTTATTAACAGAATTGCTGATAATTTATACTAGTACTCCATTGTGAAATTGTTGGCCAAGCATAACAAAAGCCATTGTTGTCATTACCACAAAACCACCAAGAATGACAACCAAGTTTTGGAATGGCAGGCATGTAATTTGCTACATAAAATTATCCAAGATCATAATTGCTAATAAAAAGAAACCGACTCCAAGAAATACGTCTGCTCCAGACATTTCTTACCTCTGAGAATGTAAACAAAAAAGAGAAAGTACCTGTAAAATAAAATGTCTGTTCATGAAATAAGTTAAACGGAACATATTAGGCTTTCTTTTTTACCTTAAAGGTCTGGAAGACTCTCTGTTAATCCCTGCCCTGTAACCAATTAACTGAATTCTAGTACATGACAACCTTTCAGATACCAATTAACTTACTTGAAGTCTTTTTGTCTAGAGCAGACTCCTGGATGGGACATTTAAAAATGTCTGTTTCTTTATTCCATTTTTTCCTGGTTGGTTAACTTAATGCTCAAGAGATCATTTGCTGTGCTTCTAATTAGCAGCCATATTTCTTAGTTCTTATCAGTAATTGCTCATTAGGAGGCATAGATTTTTGTGCAACAATAAGTGATTGTAACCTAAGGAACAAAAGTCAGCCACATATCACAAGCTTGCTAGAAAATAAAAATAGCCTGAGAAAAGTCAAGAAGTAAAGAGTCCTGACACTGAAATGCAGACTATTTTTTGTTACCATTTCTCTGGAGACCT
This sequence comes from Hafferia zeledoni, assembly GCA_035583235.1. Taxonomy (NCBI): domain Eukaryota; kingdom Metazoa; phylum Chordata; class Aves; order Passeriformes; family Thamnophilidae; genus Hafferia; species Hafferia zeledoni. Next base: position 52,959,777 of record JAWWEV010000095.1, on the reverse strand, counting down.
CTTGAGAGGCTTAACAAGATTATCTATTTCTCACCTTCCTTAACGTTTCTTTGAAAAACACTTTGAAGAAATATAATGGTGTACATCTCTGACAAAGTACTTACGTAGTGTCAGTTCTTGAATCATCCATAACCAGCCCACCCTAGAACACCTTCCCATTCTTTCTAATTGAAGCTCAATCTTGTGACATGGAATAAATGACTATTGATATCCTAACATTTATCCTTTCTCTTCTAAGAACAAATAAGCAAGCTTCCAAGTGCTTAAAAAATACCCAACGCTGCCAGCACCTTAACATCTCTCTGTGTTGTAGCATTATAATGTCACGGTATACATCATGTCCTCATAACAGTAGAACTGAACCACAAGATATCTGAAAAATAAGTAAAAATAGTCACCTCAGATTTTTTGCTTGCAGCCCAGAGGCATGTGTAGTACCAAAGAGCCACAGGCTACAATGAAAACTCATTTTGGAGGTCTGACATGAGGCAAACCATTTACCCTAATGAATGACGGGGTTGCTTCTAGCCCACCTACAGAACAACTTCTTGACTCAGCTCTGTGACTCAAGACTGGCTTGAGTCAGAGAAAAATAATCTCTAATAATTCTAACTATGGTACAAAAAAATTCTCTCATTTGCACCTGAATATTTTGAGGAAACAGCCTAAATATTGGGTTTAGACTTATACTTCGAATAAGAAATTGTTGTTTTATGCTTTACTAAAATATTATATACCAGTATGTACAATTACTTAGAGTTTTCAAACAGTTAATTTAAAAAGAAAATGTCTTGGCACCTAGTGCTTTAAAAGCCAGCAATTCATTTACACAAAGCATAAATGCTGGCTTGACAATATTAGTATCAGGAGTTCCTTCTCTGCTTAACTCTGAATGTTATTTCTTACACTGGAAATTCCTTCACCATCACCATGCCTTAACTTCTATACCTGAAGAACTGATACATTTCTCTTCTACCAAAGATTGTGTTTAAGATTCACTATGATTATTTATTAGCATAGCTACTTCAGATGCAGACTAAATACACTACCATTCTTTCAAGCGACTCTGTACTTTGCATTCCTACATTTTCTTCACTTCTTCACAAATAATAATTTTAATACTTTAAAAGTATAACTGACAGAAACTATCAAATGAGTAAATGTTCTTGCTCTTGGATTCTTTAATTTTTATTAAAAAGTAAATGAGACTATATTATTCACAGACCATTTCAATGATGCATTGCACTGTGAGTAGATTTATTGCTTTTCATTATTTGCACCATGGAAAAATAAAAAACAGTGATGATTCATACTCTCAAAAGCATGGTTGAATAAAATTAACTTTATTCAGTCAGGCAAGTCCTTCCCTTTTTTTTTCCCCTATGATGCAAATATTTTTAGTGGGAAAAAGCCTCTACAAGTGTTCAGAATGATTGTTTTTTGTGATATCTTTCTTTAAATGGTATAAAATAAGTACACCACTTAAAATGTGATTATGTATCTCAGCACAAATTAAGTACTAATGTACATTAGAAAATTAACAAGTATTAGTTGTAATATAGTTAATCAGATGAAAATGGTGGAATTCTTAACAGTGCAAGAAATACCCATTTTTATTTTATTATATATTTAGAAAGTTGAAAATTATTTATTCAAAACAAATGAAAAGGACATACTTTGCAGACCATTATTATAGAGACTGTTCTAAGGGGGGAAAAAAAGTTTAAACTCAGGAGAGAAAAAAGTAATTTCCACAGAAAAAGTCTAAAAAATTGTCAAAGAGTCCTTTACCTCTTCTAACAATCCTGGAATCATGGGAACTCTCATCATCATGGCTAGGCTTCACAAACGAAGATTTGGGAAGGGCTCTACCCATGTGGGTGTGTCCTTCAAGCCTCCACAGTGGATTTTTTAGATAAGGCACAGCGTGCAAGAAACTGGCCTCACCCTTTATGTCCTCAGGTCTATCTGTCATGACTGAGTGAGCTTGGACAGTGACAGTGAAGTCCTCGGGACTAGAACCTACGGCCCTCGGTATTCCCAGGAGGTCTCCCATCCAAGTACTAACTAGGGCTGGCCCTGCTCAGCTTCCAAGATCTGATGGGATTGGGTGTCAGGGTGGCCTTTAACTGCCATGGCATTGACTGGAAAAACATCTGTTCAAAGAGAACACAAGAGAGTGGGCCTACCAACCTCACACAAAGAAATAAATCATTTTACTATAAAATGTAAGAATAATTCAGTAAGCCTGACTTCATAAGAAATATCTCCTCAAACAAACCATATGAATTTTTGTTGTGCATACAACAGTTTTGTAAGGCACCAATATGAAACTGATGATAAAAATAATGTTATACAAATATGTCTGTCTCTGAGCCAGATACCCTGGGAACTTTCCACAGCACTTTAAGATTCCCAGACCTGAGGTTATGAGCTTCTTAACTAGCAGAAAACTGACCTCTAACTCAATAAACACTCCTTGTTCCTGAGCTAGTTGCTTAGAGTCATTTAGGTTTGGAAAGGCTTTCCAGACCACTGAGTCCAACTATAGAACTAGCACTGCCAAGTCCAACACTAAACCATGTCTCTAATCACCCTGTCTGCACATCTACATCTTTTAAATACCTCCAGGGATATTTCCTGAGCAGTTTGGTCTAATGCTTGACAACATCTTCAGGGAAGAAACTTTTCCTAATATCCAGTCTAAGCTTTCCATGGTACATCTTGAGGCTGTTTCTTTTTGTCCCATCACTTGTTTCCTGGGAAGCAGTAGAGTAGGTCTACCTATCCCAGACGCACAAAAGCCAAGGCTCCGGCCTCAAGACTGTGCACATTTTCAACATCTTGAGACCATGTACTGATTTATTAGGTGGTTTTCTTGGTCCTGCACTTGTTCAATCAGAAATTTTTCCAAACGCTCATCTTTTTTATTTTTAGTGATTGCTTTTTCTGACAGCACAAGTTTTTTGAAAGAATGTCTGCAGTTAGGGAGATGCTCAGCAATGAAAAAAAACACCATGCCAAAAGCAAGGAAAAAACCCCAAACCCTAGAGCAATTTATTCATAGTCATAGTAAGGATACAAACAATTTTGAATTTCAGATCAGTTCATATAAGAGATTATGCCAAAAGTACTGCATTCTCTGCTGCACACATTAAAAAAAAAAACAACCCTGTATATATACAGGCTTAGGTTCTGTGGGCTTCAGTAATGCAGAACTACACTCACTTCAGCTTCATGATACATTGTCATTTGTGTGGGAGGACCTCACTCAATAATAATCTCAAATCCTATAGAATTCATAACTAAGCTAAGAACATGTCACACATCT
>JAWWEV010000095.1:52936446-52951446 GCA_035583235.1 Hafferia zeledoni | reverse complement strand
TAGTTCCCTACTTTGCTTGTATATGCAGCTTTTGCTTTCCCATAAACTGTCTTTATCTCTTCTAAGTTTTACCATGCCAGTTCTCTTTGCCATCCTGTCTGTGAGGAGGTGAGCAAGTGGCTGTGTGGTACTTGTTTGCTGCCTGGGGTTAAACCAAGACGGACACTAAACTACACATAAAGAAATTTGATTCAGAAGCTTCTATAAATCAAAATTGTATTTTTCAAGTGCTTTTTTCCAAGATAATTTTTTAATAATATTTTTATTATCAGGGACCAGAGCCACTTTAAAGCAATCAAGCTATGGTTTAAAAGGAAAAAAACACTTCATCCTTCTAGCTGGGATATATCTCTTGCATTTCAGGCTAAGTATCTTCATAAATAGGACAAGACTAAACTTGACTATACACAATTTTGGAGGCATGACTGTTACTTTAAGTGTACATTATTATGCAGTTCACCTTATGCAGGAAACAGTACAAGATAATGGTGTTTCTGCATCTCACACTAACAAGAAATACATTAAAGGAGACTGAATTCTTCATAATGTACTCTGAAATTGCCTCCTAATGTGCAGAAGCCATATCCTTTTAGTTTATTGAATTGAAGTACTGTGTGAACAAGACTTTTAGGTATTGCTTACTAGTGACAATTTCAATTTTATTAGGGTGTTCTGTTTACCTACCAATAATAAGCAATCCACACCTGAAAGTCATTATGCAGGACAAATAAATCTTTAAGACTCTATTCAGAATAAATAAATACATCCAGTTTTAGTTCAACAATTAAAAAAATAATTGAAAACACAACAGCTTCTTCCCTTGTTTGACATGGGGAGACATGCCCAGACATTTCATGTTAATTCTACTCCTATTAACATTTCATGTTAATTCTACTGGCCCAGTATCCTCTCTGATGACATTTTGGAGGTGTTTAGATAAACTGTGTTAGAAAAAGGCCAGACTGATAGTAATCCACCCCCCACGGCTTTTTTATTCTTTCAATCAAGCCAAGTTTAAGATTTCATTACATAGGGGTTTCACTGGGACTGTTGCATTTAGTAGGCATCAATAGAAACTCATAGTTAATTCTATTAATTTATGCACCTTTTTTTAACCTACTTACATACTTTTCTTCTATATTTTGCGATTTTCATTTTTCTATTTATATTTTCGTTAAAAAAATACTCTCCTTGCCCTTTAAACAGATACCTGTTTCTATGTTGCTCTCTGTGCCCTTCTGGATAATATCTAATATTCTACGTGACTTTTCAACCACTGCTGATTATTGAGGTGTTTTTTTGCAAATAAATACCCACAATAATGTCCAAGATGTCTTTTCTGAGCTAAAATAAGTCGCTTAAAAATCCTTACTACAAACTTATAGTTACTTTGTATTTCCCATGTGCATTTTTTGGTACTTTTCAATACTTCTAGGTAAAGCATAGAATCTTTTGAAGTATCTTGGAGCCATAAAATCGTGGAATGATTTGAGTTGGAAGGGTCCTTAAAGATCATCTAGTTCCAACTCCCCTACTATGGGTAGGGAACTATCCACTAGACCAGCTATTCGGAGCCCCATCCAGCCTGGTCTTCAGACTAAATCAGTGGAATTACTAACTTTAAGCAGTTTAGATTTTTTTTTTTTTTTCCCCCCAGGAAAAGAACCAGCTTTTATTTTTCAGCACAATACCTGCAAACCCATAGCTATAACATTCCCAGATAAAGATATTTGAGACCAATCCATGACAAAGAATCTTCATTTGCACCTACAGGTTCAGACTAATTTCTCAAATGAAGGAAACTACAAAGCCAGGTAGATCTTTTATTTATTATCCTCAGGTCAATGGGGAAATAGAATGTCTATAGTTGTACTTAGGGAAGACTTTAAGGAATGTTGGTACAGAAAGACATACTGGAAAATAAGATGCAATTTATTTCCTGTGGAATTATCAGCTGCAACATGAGCTAGTAAGACCATCCACCTCAAGTTAGATGTTTATATTCCCTTCAATGATAAGAATGAAAACCTTTTTATTGCATGTAATTGTAAAATCATAACATGACAAAAGCAAGTAAATCAAACAGTGCACATGACACAATTCATAAGTTAAGAATAGTCCCCCTGTGTTTGTAAGCCATGATTTCATTAGAAGTATATGGAGTGTTCTGCTAAAGACTTGTGGAATAACTAAAAAGGCACTGTCATATCCAAATAGAAAGAAAAATGGAAAAAGAGGAAGGAATAAAAATCTTAAAGTCAATCACACTGTGGAGCAGAAAGCCTAATAACCTCACAAATACATGCCTTTTTTGAATAAACTCAAGAGTATAAATTTATTACTATAACCATCTTCTCTCCTCAAGTGCTCATCTTCATTACAATCAAGATACAGTTTAAATACAGTTTATTTAATACAGACACTCCCACCTACACATAAGAAAGTCCAACCTGAGTAGAGGAATGATTTAACAGTTCAATTGAACTGCCAAGGTATGAATAGAAATTCAAGTGATAACAGCATTCAAGATGTAATCTTACAAAGACATATAGAACTGCTACATCTCTGTGTTTGTGCTTCACTACATGACTACAATTGATTGAGTTAATTCAATTATAGCTCAAGCCAACACCTCAGTAAAAAAAACATTTGCATAAGAAGGAGAGCATGCTTACATTTTACATAATAATGCACAAGTGCACTTTCTTCTTAGAAAATCTTATGTCATCAGAGTTGAATAGGAAATTGTTTTTCTACACTGCTTACTGTTCAGTTTCAGAAATCTTCCTATTCTGTGATATATGAAAAGAAAGTTCTTTCAATATTTTCTTAAAAAGTGGAGTTTGAATCGATATTTTCTCACACACTTCTCCTCTTTTAGTCCAGGATACAGCATAACCCCCTGGAAACCAAATGGAATCAGAGGAAATCACCTAATCACTGAGCCTGGAAGGGATCTCTGGAGGTCATCTACTTTGAACTCTGTTTAAGCACGTTGTGATAGTACAGTGTCTAGGACAGTGCTGAGTCAGGTTCTGAAGAATACAAGACTGCACAGTCTTTCTGGACAACTTAGTCCAGTGTCTGGCCATTCTCTCAGTAAGAAAGATAAAAAACCAAAAAATTATTGTATTAAGGTGAAATTTCCTGTGTTTTCATATTTATTATGTGCCCATCTTGTCATGTCACTGCGCACTACTAAGAACTAACTTCCCCAAGAGACATTTATGCACATTCATAACATCATTCTAGAGATTTCCCTTCTCCAGGCCAAGCAGTTCCAGCTCTCAGCCTCCCCCTGTAGGTCACACACTCCATTTCTTTAATTGTCTTTATGACTCTTTGTTGCACTCAAACAATTAATGATTTTCTTGTAGTGGGGAACCCAGAATATGGCACCAGCACTCCAGACAGGCTTCCACTAGGGTTGAGTAGAAGAGAAGGATAACTCTCTTTACTCTCTTTGAGTAGTGCTTTTACTATTGCTATTCAGCATCCTCTTGACCTTTTTTTGCTGTGAAGACACGCTGCTGGCTTGTGCTGACCTTGTTGTTTATCAGAGTGCCCAGGCACTCTTCTGCCCATCTGCTTTCCAGGTGGAAACCTCCAGTGTGTACTTTGACTTGTTTGGTGTTCTCCCTGTCATTTGTCATCAGGTCCCCTGACCCACTATGCAGCAGACCAACACTTTCCCTAGCATTCCTTTCACTGCTGATGTACCTGTAGAAAATTTTCTTGTTGCCCTACACATTCCTCACCAGATTCAACTGTAGATGAACTTTGCTTTTCTAACCCCATCCTTGCATGCTCAGACAGTATTTCATATTTTATCTTGGTCACTTGCCCCGCCTTCACTTCTTGTATGCTTCCTTTCAATGTTTGAGCTTTATCAGAGTTCAAGAGTTCTTTATTCCATGTGGACCTTCTCCAACAGCTACTTGATTTCCCCTTTGCTGGCATGCACTCTTCTTAAGTTTATAGATGGTAATCCTTGGAAATCAACCAGCTCTTCTGTCCCACTCCTCTTACCGGGACTGTGTCCCATTCCTAGGAGACCCTTTAACAGGCCAAAGCCAGTACTTATGATCCTGCTATTTCTCTTTTCCCTCCTCTCATGATTCTGAACTCCACAAATCTCACAGTCTTTGCAGTCAAGACTGTTGCCCACATTTAAGTCCTCTGCAGTTCTTCCTTGTTTGTTAAGTATCAGATCCACTTGAGAGATTCTCCTTGTTGGTACCTTAATCATCTGCATCAGAAGTTGTCATAAAAACACTCTACAAACCTCCCAGGTTGCATGTCCTTGTGAGGTCCTTCCACAGGACGAGGTTCTGTAAATGCGAAACTTCTTCCAGTACATCTTTGGTCTTCTGCCTCTTCCTGATGAGGACATCTGAAGCAGGCCCTTACCACAGCATCACTGATGTTGGTCTGCCCAGTAACCCCAACCCATAAGCTCTCTGCTGGTTCATCACCTTGTCATATGCAGAATGTCTTTTTTTTTTTCCTCCATATGCTCTCTCCCCTTCTTAGAGAGCCTGTATCAATCCATCACAGTACTCCAGCCATAAAATATCAGGCCTTCACTCCCATCCTGCCCTCTTACAAGGATTTAACTAAAGTATTGGCTGTGCTAGGGTACGTCTTTCCCAACTTCTATTAAAACAAATCATTACCTACAACTAGTTCCTTCAGATGTGGGTTGGAGGAGACTCACTCTTCATCTACATATACCAGTCACATGCTAGTTCTTGTTTAAATTGGATGTAAAACAGAATAGTACAATATACATGGAGAGAAGAGCAAGGAATTGAATTATTTTAATGAGAAATCCAGTTCTGTATCCAGGATAATCTTCAGTGAATGACTCATCAGGTCTCTCCTACATTTGTATGGAAAGTTTCAGTCTTCACAAGTTGTTAGTTCTCTAAAGATAAAAGTCAATTTAAAATCTCACCACATACTTGTTATGGGACCCTGAAAACACAAGCTGATACAGCCAGAATCTATAACACTGAAACAGTGTCATAATGCAGGACATGCTCTAATGCAGAGTAAGTTAACCAGTTTTGAACTACGCCTCAATGACCCAGGAAGGGCAGAGTAGTCTGCTGTTGTCTCTAAAGTATATAGCAACTGCAACTACAATAAGGCTCACTAGAGACAATGACTCAGCAGCTGCTCCCTGCAGCAATAATTTCTACTAGGAAAAAAATTACTTTCTTGTTTTAGTTTTGGTTTGGTTTTTGTTCTGATTTTGGGGGGGGTTGGGGTTTTTTTGTTAGTTTGAGCAATTTTTGTTTTATTTGGGAGTGGCTTGTTTGTTTGTTTTTAGTAGAATTCCATGAAGAAGAATGTTATACTGTTCACTAGAGTCAATTTTCTAAGAGAGACAAGGAACTCTGACCATCTACCTAATTTCTCATGAACTGGTCTAAAATGTTTTGCAGTTTGGACATACTGAGTTTAGTATTAAAAAAAACCCCAAAGATTGGTTCATATTGGAATGCACTGGAGGAGCTGATCATCTAGAATGTTTGTAAGTGGGAATGACAAAATGATACAGGAAGTGTTTCACTGGAGATCATTATGGTGGCCAAATCCAATCACTTACATCTACTATGGCAGTAGAAAGAACATTACATGGTCACAACAAAACTGCCGCTTTCATCATTGCCAAGACAAGACTAGATAGAACTTGCTGGACCAGAGTACACATTTCCAGGCATCAATTTCCATGCACAGTTTGTGGGTACTTGCTAGACTACATCTGTTAGAGGTCCAAACATGGAAGGGGAATAAAGAAAAATTAGGAAATATGCTACATCAGTTTTGTGCAAGTGGGGATGGAGCATTTTTTGAAGGCTGTCTGACTTCTGGGATGGGAATACCTCACTGCCAGCATCTATTCAATGCCTTTGAACATTGTCTTGTCACTCAGGACTGAAAAAGTATGGGACAGAAGAGAAGAGATTTACTAATGTGATATGTAAGCATGTATCAGAGCAGAGCCTCATGAATCCTCTAGTGAAAAAAGGTTCAGTTTTTGCATGTTAGGCTAAGTGACTCAGCTCAATATGACTCCAAATAATAGAGCTGTTCTGTCATCTCAAGGTATTAAAATTTATCATCATTCTAGGTTATAATACTTTAATATTTTATATTATACTGCAAAAATGCTTGTATATCTCTTAGCATCTACTGGGAAAAGTACAGTGCTTTTTAAAGATAATTTATAGGTTTTTTCTGAATAATCCCATTTATTTCTTTGGGGTTGCACAAAACTTCTAATAACCCATCTTCTTAGGCACCCTTGTATATGTCATGCTAATCTTCATTTCTAGTTAATACTTTCTTCTGAGAAACCTGTAACCTAAAATGAATCAGCCTGCCTCTGCTGAAAATATGTACAATTTTTCTCTACCACAAATCTCTTTGTTCACATTATTCCTTGTGCTGATGCTCTGAATTCTGAAGCAACATAATAAATAATTCACCTTCAGCTATCAGTCATTGTCACTATTAATTTATTGCATTTTGATGTTCTTATTAGGAATTCATACCTAGCCTCCCATTTAATCTTAATTCATATTTTAAATTATTTTAATAGATTGTTTCTATTTTAATTATTAAACTACCATACTTTGGTTACACTTATAAAAGAAAAATCGTTCACCTGCATTTATATTTTGGATGCATTAATATGCAGGAGTACTCAAAAGATACCAATACCTCCACTAGGTGATCCTTCTGTTTCTTCTGTATATGTGTTCAGCTTTTTATTTTATGGAGAACTGTCTGTTCTAAAGTTGTTACACAGTGTACAAGACATTTTGATTTTGTCTACCTGTTGAATGTTGCTTTTTATACATATATAAAACCCTCATAAACTTACATTTCCTAGTCTTGATTTAATAATATATAAAAGAATATTCATATATGTTTTCAGGCCCTGTGCCCTGTCTCCTGTAAAAATCAATGGCATTCCTTCTCTATCTGCACAGTTTTAGAGACCTGCTAGATTTTTCTTCCTAGTTCCCATAGTAAATATTCTTGTGTAAGTCTTATACACCTAAAATTATTTTGTCACATATCAGTGAATCCCTGAAATTAGCAAAATTGCAGCTTATTGGCACTGTTTGAAATTTCTGACATTCCAGAAAATAGCTTCTTTTCACTATTATCTTCTGTGAAAAGTTCCCCATTTCACCATTTCACTTCTTCAAGGTTATGCAATTTATGACTTATGAATTTTCATGCTTGATCTTTGCTTGCTTTCTGATGGATTACTGCAACCCTGATTCTAGTAAAGGGATGAGACTTCATAATCTTTCTTTTGTTTCCTGTGGAATAACATTAATTCTTTACACTCTTAATATTTTCTTCACCTTACCAAAATATTTTTAATTATTATTTAATTTTTTTAGATTGGTCTTATTATTATTTTTTTTTAACTATTTCAGCATTCATTCTGGGTCTTCTTTTGTTCTGCAACCTCTTATCCTCAGACTGCTTACATGCAAATTGTAATATGGGCCTCCCAAATGAATCTCTAAATGCTGTATTGATAATTTCACAGTATAATAAGCATTCTTTTTTTTTTGATTCAGCAGGATATTTATGATATTGGAACCATTTTATAGAGGATGAAACATGATGAATTTTCATTTTAGTCTTTCTTGAGAAAGAAACAGCAACAGTTACTAATTTTTAATATAAAATATTTATCCCTTAATTTTTTTTTGAACCCTGCCATTTCTTCTCCAACTCTCTATACTTTAATCACTTATGATGTACTCTATAAGGCCAACAGTAATAAGTTAATATAGGGAAAATCTTTAGAACCAAATGATCTGTTACTGTCAGTGTTGTTATTGGCATTTCTATAACACCTGTGACTCACAGGAGAAAAAAAGTTTTAAATGTACCAGCAGAAGAGCATTTACCTTTAAGAAGATGAAGTGCTGGACCAACTGTACACTTGGGTCACAATGATACCATGTGCAGCACTACAGATTTGGGGCAGCATAGATGGAAAACTTCCTGGTGAAAAGGACCTGGGGGTGCTGGTTGACAGGAGCTGAACATGAGCCAGCATGTGCCAGTTGGCCAAGAAGATCAATGGCACCTTGGATATCAGAAATAACGTGGCTGGTACAACCAGGGAAATTATTTTCCCTCTGTACTCAGCAATGATGGGGCTGCACTCCAAATTCTGTGGTCAGTTCTGCATCCATTCACTTCAAAAAAGACAATAATATGCCAAGGTGTGTTCAAAAAAGGGCAACTAGGCTCACGAAAAGTCTGAAACACAAGCGAGCGCAAGACTTACGAGTAGCAACTGAGGGAGGTGGGGGTATCAGGCCTGGAGAAAAGGTTTAGGGGAGACCTTATCACTCTCTACAACTACCTGAAAGGAGATTGTAGCCAGGTGGGGGTCGATCTCTTCTCTCAGGTAACAAGCAACAGGACAAGAGGAAAGGTCTCAAGTTGTGCCAGAGAAGGTTTAAATTGGATATTAAACAAAATTTCTTCATGGAAGGGGCTTTTCAAGCCTGTCCAGACCAGGCTGTTCATGGAAGTGGTACAACCATCATCCATAGAGGTATTTAAAAGATGTATAAATGTGGCACTTAGACACATGGATTAATGCTGTTAAATTTACAGTTTGACTCAATGATCTTAAAGGTCTTTAGCAACCTATTTGATTCTATGTTTCTACCTTCTTTAAGCATAGTTTGAAACATAACTGCAATAACTCTCTCATAGCTTTGGTCTTCACAATAGCAGCAGTACAAAAGCCATTTCAGTTAGAACACAAATACACCAAGAGGAAGTATATGTTCAAATAATAGCAAGGTGTTTTTCTAGGCTCACATGAGGCATTGAAAAAGGGATTACTTAAAGATTAATTGAAAAACATTGGGACATCAAAATAAAATTTTCCTATTGTATAGCTTAAGAGTTAGACCATAGCTGTTCATATGTTGGTAAACTCCTTCTCACTGGTGATTATAAACTGTCTATAATTCATACATCTACATACACACAACAAGAAAAAAATGGAAAACAAAAGCAGAGGAAAGCATAGGTGGCAAATGTCATTTTAAAAAATCTGTACTGCCATTTTGTCAAATAAAAGACTTGGTGTAATTTTCATATTATATCAGATTTATAATTAGCTATTGCATTCTTGGGTAGTGGTCACAAAAAAAAAAATCAGAAGCAGGTAGATAAAAACCCTTGTAAAATTCAGAGCGAAGGAAATCTACCCCTATAAAGTCTTGCCTAACCCTATTTAAAAAATTACTTCAACACAGAAACATGAAGTTTTGTATCCTATGTTTCTTTCATTCTCTTTCTTCAGTATTAACTGCTATGATTTCAGATACTATTCCAGATATATATAAAAATTAGTCCATTGATTAAAGCCTGTAAAAATCTTGATAACAACAGTATATTGTCAGAATTGACAACTTTTTTTTTTATGCATTTAATACCAAACTCCGGGGGGGGTTTTGTAGTTTGTTTGTTTGGGGTTTTTTTCTGATCCATTCTGTGTTCATTATCAATTTGTAGTACAAGGCCCAGCTCTTTAGTATCTTTTAGGATATCAGGTAGTCAATATTTCAAAGGATAGCTCATAGTCAAGACCTCAGCAAATCTCTCCAATTTGAATCACTGATTCACATAGTACTAATATTTTTCAGTAGATCTGTGCAGCGACAAGAATTACTAGCCCAAGATAAATTTCATATTTCTAACTACTTTGAAATTTAGACTGATTTTTAAAAGATGAGAATTGCCCTAGACCTTAATCTTTAAAATATTCTATTTTCACAGGAACCATGGTCAAAGTTAAAGATGTAGACTGGCTCACTGGATTAGATTGCATGGAACTCAAGCAGGTAACAGTCCTGAAGAGTCTTCTGGCCTGCCAGGTTTCCAGAAGTTTTGACAGAGTTACCAAGTGCTTTGCATGATTTTACTGCAGGCTTGACACCTTTGCCAAACGATTTGGAGCACAAGTCTTACATGGAGCAGCTGAGGGAGCTGGGGTTGTTTAGCCTGGAGAAAAGGAGTCTCAGGAGAGACTTTATTGGTATCTACAATTACCTGAAAGGAGGTATTTTCTCCGAGGTAGCAAGTGATAGGACAAAAGTAAATGGCCTCAGGTTGCACCAAGGGAGGTTTAGATTAGGTATTAGGAAAAATATCTGCATGGAAAAGGTGAAAAACAAGCTGAACAAGGGAATGGTAGAATCGTTAACCCTGAAAGCATTCAAAAAACATGTAGATGTGGTGCTTAGGGACATGGTTTCACTTTACTGATTTTTTGATTCTATTTCACTGGAAAATATTTACCTCACTGCACTCTGAGCATAAACTACCATGTAGCAGTTTTGGGAATGCTCATCCATGAATGAGCACTCATTTCCTGGTGTCATCCACAATAAGAGAAAAAAATGTTGATCAGCAATACCCCAATCACTTTTCTTAGATGTTCATGTAATTATTTAGAGCCTCATAAGCTCTCTAAATACTTCCATAAACTTAAGCTAAATAAATACTGGAGGAAAATGGGCTTTAATAGCAAGCATCATTTCAGAGGAAATAAAATGCCTTAAGAAAATATCAGAAATTTCCATCTAAGAAGTCTCCTGTTGTGAAGGTATATCACATGAGTTTATAACTGTATATAAAATCTAAGTATTCCAATACTAATGAACTTGAACAAAATGTCTTTTTATGGAATAATTACACCAGCCTACTGAGATATCACATTTCCTATAAATTCACATGAAATGTGTGAAGAAAATAATAGAAATTTACATGGAAAGTAATAGCCATGCTAAAACAATTACAAGAAACTAGATCAAATACAAAAGTTTTAATGTGATGAACATTTACTCTGTATCTGAGAATTAAAGTTTATTTGTCATATCAAATAATTTTCTGTTTTGAGGCCCCTTATAAACAACAGTTTCATTAGGAAAGCTAGCAGTGAAATAAGTAAGTTAGATACTAGGTTTTAATTTTCACTTGAAATTTGATACTTGGGATGGGTGCACAATCACTGACTAATATAGTTGTTTTTCAAGGCTCTGTGTGATCTGTTTTTCCTCCACTCATGTAGTGAGGCTCCTATACATTCTCAGTGTTAAACTATTCCTAAATGAATAATCCAGAATTTTATTACTTACTGTATTTGTGACAGAAAAAGTATAAGCTTTTCAGTTACGATTTATAATTTAAAGTTATTGATAGAAGCTAATAAAAGGAATTTTTGGTGCAAAGATATTATGATACATACAGAATATGTACCTTAGCTCCATGAGACAACAATGTCTGCATTACAGATATCATACCATTTTGGTCAAATTAAGGAGTGTACGTATGCTACAAGTTGCATTTATGTCCTATGTATATTTTTCTCAGTTTTCAGTTCTTTTGTGCAAAGACCTTTATAGCATCAGGAAGGAAACAGAATTCACCTCAATTTTTCCCTGCATAAGGGAAGAAGCTATAGGACACTCCATATATCAGGAGAAGTATAGAAATTATGTGTTGCAGTGTAGGTGTAGGTCACAACACACAGACATTTTACACAGTAACCTCTTTTTCCCCCATTTGTACATGTGAAAATAAGGCCCTCAGATACTCTCTGTTATCCAAGTACCATCCAAGATGCTCAAACCAGCACTAGGTTATCTCAAACTGTATTTTAATACCTTGTACTCATATGAGGTTCTTCAGATACTGTTATTTAAAAAAAAATAGAGAGAGAGAGAGAGAAAAAAAAGAGTTCTTAGAGCCAGACAAAACACATAAAGTGATACATCAGCATTTGTACTGAGCTGACCTTTTCTGGGAATCCAGTGATAGGACGTGTGAGAATGGTTCAAAGTTTCACCAGGGCAGGTTCAGACAGGACATTAGGAAGCATTTCTTCACCAAAACATGACCAGATTGTGGAACAAGCTTCTTAGAGAGGTGGTCAATGTCTCCCACCTGTCAGTGTTTAAGAGGCATTTGGACAATGCCCTTAACAACATGCTGTAGCTTTTGTTCAGGCCTGAAGCAGTCAGGCAGAGGGACTAGATGATAATTATAGGTATCTTCCAACTATTCTATTCTATTCTACTCTACTCTAATTCAGGGAGCAGACCTAGGCTTCTGCCTTTACTATTCTTTGGAAGTAGGGAAGTACAAATCCATCTACCAATCAACAAGACATGTAGACTTTTTTTAAGTAATTGCCTTCTGGAAACAAAACAAAAAGCTGACATGAAAAGCCTAAGAATTACGGGGCCCCAGTCCAAAGCTGGGAGTAGAGTTCTGTAACTTCAGGATGTAACACTAAGCTCTCTTCCATTTGGATGAACAGAAAAATTATAAGCAGAAAAACAAGTCAGTGAGTTCTAGTGACCAGACTTTTCTTCACACCTATTTTCTCAAAAAGGCTTGTTAAACATGAAGCAATTGTTGATGAAACAAAGTGGTCTCTATCACTACTTTCTGGGACTTACTACAAGCTCACAGAAAAGATAGAAATTATTACAACATTGATGCAAACATCACAAATAGTTTAGAAAGAACATGTGAAAGAGCTATGCTTAGCACCCGGGGGAAAAAAAATAAGGTTTGTTCAAATACAAAAAAAAGATATATATGTTTAGTTACTACTATTTTATTGATATTCTTGGCAAAAGCAGACCTTTGATTTCTAAGTGCTGCAACTCCTTTGATACAGCACATAAACCAGAAACAATCTACATACTATTTCACATCCAGAAACTGTGTTATGATTTTGAAGTACCCATTTCACCATCAAACAAATGCTTACTTCAAGTGTATGCTTGCAGGGAAGAGGAAACTCCTTTTTGTTCTTTAACTACAGCATATGACAAAGTATAGTGATGAATACTCCTAATAAAATTCAAACATTCCATCCTGCATCTATTTTTCTGTGCTCTTTTCCTATAAAGCTACCAAAATTATCCATCGTGCTCTTTTAGAAATAATGGAGCCTGACTTTAAATAATGCAGTTTTCTTCTACCAGTGCTAGAGTCTATTAAGTTTTTAACATTGGTATCTTTCTCCTATACATATTTCTATCTTCATCCCGAGATGCATGTGTGTCTAATCCAAAATCTAATTATATGTATCTGTTTTTTCTTCTTTCCTTCTTTCCTCCTTTCCCCTTCTCTTTTAAAAGTATCTTCTAGTCTAGGGTAGTTGTCTTTAGTGGTATTTAATGATCTCGCACTGACCACAAAAATAGCCACAAAGGAGAATTAGCCAGTAAGGATCTACAGGTTTGGTGAAGGCCACAGATATTTGGAAAAGAAGTGTGAAAAGTGGTTTCTTGACTTTGACATCATCCAGTAGAACTGGGGAACCTCATTGCCCTGTTACTTCCTAAGGAACATAGAAACCACAGCCATATGACTGGTCAGATGCAAAAGTAATTTTGTGGTCTGGCCATCACCTTTTGCATAAGCACATGTAGCTTTCCACTCCAGACTTTAGAAGGACACAGGTGAAATAAGCAAATGAAATAAAACCATACAATATATTAAAAAAACCCAACACAAACGACAACAACAAAAACCAAACAAACAACAATAAAAAAACCACCACAGAAACCCATACCAAACTAAACCTACAACAAAAGATGTGCTGGTTTAAAGGTAAGTTGGTGAATTGGTGGGAGAAGTGAACCCAGCTCAAGAGAGATTATAAGTCAGAGTTACAATTTACTAAAAAATAATTACAGTAAATACAATGATGCAGAGAAAAAACTGGTTTTAACCCATAAAAACAGATGTATAACCCAGCACCTTGGGCCCCAATTAGAGCAGTGTTTGTTAGTCTATGTGCTGAGCACCACGTGGTCTTTCTGAGTGCAATGTAAAAGGAAAGGAAAACCTGTGGGTGAAGATGACGGTCAGAGTCCTGTTGAGAGTGGCATTCACAGTCCTGTTGTGGTTCTGGTCTCCCTCTGGATCCCACGAGTGGTACCAGAGGTCTCCAAATCCCAAAATTACATATCTCAAGTTCAGATAGGAATGTCCAGTACCTCTCCCAGGGCAGGAAGTTTCACAATGCATGATTTAACTCTGTGAGTCATGAGATATTTTTGGAGTCTGATGGTCTAGATCATTGCAACTGCCTATTATGCCAATCCCTTATGGCCCATTAGAGGACATGACCCCTCAGGCTGGGTGAGAAGGTGCTAAGGCCTCCCCCCAGGGGAGTTATCATAGCTGAGTCATTGGTGTGAAGACAGAAACTCTGCCCTGCCTCCCAGGGTTCTTTAACAACCAGCTTGTAGCCTGAAGTGTCAGATGTGTCCTGGGCAGGTGCTGAAGACGATCCTTTATTAACAGTCCACCAGAAATGATACAGACGGTGTAGAATACACAGTTTTGGTTATACCCACATAGTGATAAAGTTGTCCCTGTCCTGTCGCTAGGACAAGCTAAACAAAAATAGTGTCAGTGCCAGGCCTTCCTTGTCTCACAGGAAGCTTACAGGCAGAGGTCTTGAATTCAGTTCTAAGTCTGAGTTAATTTATTCATACAGATAAGAGCTCCATTCCCATTTAAATACAACTTTACTATCTGTTCTTCTCTTACTTTCTACAATATTGGCATCTGTTGCACATGAGGTTGTGCAGATCAGACCAACTACAAACCAGATTATCAGTGATTCCTAGCATAACTGGAAGTCATCACACATCCTTCTTTGTATATCTCCTCCTTTGTACATATCCTTCTTTGTACATATTGACAAAAATAGTCTGCATTGAAGTACATGGTCTGGCAGGCACTAAACTCTCTGTTTGTGCAAGGGAAAATTTGAGGACTAACTGATCCAGTGCAGTGCAGTGGAAGGGTATATTGATTTTATGATTTTCTTTGACCAGTATAGTATTGCTCAGAACTCAAAATCTGAAAAATAAGCTCCTCAGACAAAAAAAAAAAAAATATATA
>JAWWEV010000095.1:52925798-52936346 GCA_035583235.1 Hafferia zeledoni | reverse complement strand
GCCATGCGCTGGGAAAGAGGGAAAGGGGGAACACTGAGGCACTGCCAGGCTGTGGGAAAAGGGAAACAGGGAACAGTGAGGCACTGCCAGGCTGTGGGAAAAGGGAAACAGGTAACAGTGAGGCACTGCCAGGCTGTGGGAAAGGGGGACACAGGGAAAATGAGGCACTGCCAGGCTGTGGGAAAGAGGGACACAGGGAACAGTGAGGCACTGCCAGGCTGTGGGAAAGAGGGAAAGGGGGAACAGTGAGGCACTGCCAGGCTGTGGGAAAGAGGGACACAAGGAACAGTGAGGCACTGCCAGGCTGTGGGAAAGAGGGAAACAGGGAAAATGAGGCACTGCAGGCTCCATGGGCTGGCAGGGGTGAAACAGCACCTGGTGAGATCCCTCAGTGACATCAAACACTTCCAGGGATGGGGCAGCCACAGCTTCTCTGCCCAACCTGTGCCAGTGTCTCACCACCCTCCCAGGGAAGATTTTTGTCCTAATACACCATCTAAACCTGCTCTCTTTCAGTGTAAGGCCATTCCCTGTGTCCTCTCACTGTCAGTATTAACCCCCTTTGCTCAAATCACCAGCAGAAAGGACACAGAGCTAATGAATTACCCGTTCAGGACGGTGACATCCGAGTGCAGTCCCCTCCTCTGGTGTGGATCCCTCGGGGCACTGGGCTGGGGGTCCAGTAGCGTCACAACAGTCACCAGGTCTGTCACCTCCTGTGTCCTGCCCAGCTCCTCTGCCTCTGTGTGCCACAGCAGCCTCTCGGATGGGTCAGTGGCTGCAACACCCAGCAGGGCACTGCCCTGGGCTGTGAGTGCCCCCAGGCTCCCAGCAGGATCCGAGGGGCTCTCTGGGGTGGGAAGGAGCTGGATGGGGTCTCTGGTCAGCTCAGCATCACTGCCAGCTGCTTTCTGGGAGCCAACTGGCTGATGGGTGACCTGATTCACCAGCCTCTTAGAGACAGCAAATGCTGCTGTTGTAGGTGGCCCAGTGGCACTCACGGTGCTGCCAGGGCTGGAATGACCAGCCTCTTGTCCCATGGTATCCTCCTGTCCCATGGCATCCTCCTGTCCCATGGCATCCTCCAGGGACACCTTCCCCAGAGGGTGTGTGGGTGATGCAGACGTGGGTGCCAGCGTGGGCAGGTGACTGCTGGGGGCTGTGTCTCCTTTTACTTCCCCCTCACCCTTCCCCACAGCTGAGGGGGTCACTCTGGCAGCCGTGGGCAGCACCCAGTGTGGGTCAGGTTGGAAGGCTGATGTTGGCAGGGGAAGCACTTTTCTGGTTGTGAGGGCAGTGGTGGTGTGGCCCTCCTGAGGGGCAGACAGAGCAGGCAGTGCTAATGGAGCCTGTGGCGTGCCCTGGGTGGGTTTGGGCTGTCTCTCCTGAGCAGTGCCAGGTCCTGTGGGCACAGAGGGCTGTGCTGCAGCCAAAACCAGCCCACTCCCAGGGGCTGCTGCTGTGGGGGGCTGCTGTGCCCCTGTGCCAGCTGTGGCTGGCAGAGACACGCTCGCTCCCAAGGACTGACCA
Source organism: Hafferia zeledoni (assembly GCA_035583235.1). Classification (NCBI taxonomy): domain Eukaryota; kingdom Metazoa; phylum Chordata; class Aves; order Passeriformes; family Thamnophilidae; genus Hafferia; species Hafferia zeledoni. The sequence goes on along the minus strand of JAWWEV010000095.1, from coordinate 52,934,816 downwards.
GCTCCTGCTTTTCCTGAGCTTGTGCTGGTTTCTGGTGGCTTTGTGATGTCCCCCACACTGCCCTGTGGGAACAGTTTGGCAGGAGCAGGGTGGCTTTGGTCACGTTTCAGGGCTGCCAGCAGGGGAATGTGTGCAGGTGCAGGTGCAGGTGGGCTGGAATACACCCTTGGAGAGGTCACTGCAGGCAGGAGTGTCCCAGACACCGCTGCTTTCCTTTGTCCCTCTGTAGGAAGGGGAGTCTGCTCTGGTGCTGCTGTTGGTCTCTCTGTCCTTACAAAGGCCTTGGGCACCATGGCAGTGAATTCCAAGCGTTGAGTGAGCTCAGGTTGTGCAGAAGTGATGTGGGTTTGTGCTGTTGTAGCAGGCACTGAGGCTCCTCCTGAACGAGCTGTGCTGCCCAGGGCAGCCCCTCTGTGCTCTTTCCCAGCTGGAAGCACTGAGGAAGCTGAGGACGTGCTGGGTACCACTGGTGACAGCATCAATGTGGTCCTTGGGAGCCTTTGGGGTGTGGCCTGCAGAGGTTTGATGCTTGTGAACACCTTTAATGGTGTTTTTGTGGTTCCAGCTGAGCGTGAGGCCAAACAGCCCCTGCAGGGAGCAGGGGCAGGGCTCAGGGTGGGCACTGGGCCATGGGGAGCAGCTTGCAGTGGCCCACGGTGCTGAACTCGACCTGCAGCCCCTGTGCTGGTGGGCAGAGGCTGGGCTGGCACTGGGAAATCGTGGAGACCCTTTGCTGGCAGTAAGGGAGTTACAGAACGTGGGTTTTCAGGGGTGAAAAAAGCCTTGGGGGAAATATGGGGGCTCTGCTGTGTGGGTACCACAGGTGGTGGCACAGGGGAGGTGCCAGGCTCTGCCAACACCCTGCTCAGGAAAAGCAAATCAGTGCCCTTGGCCTCCTGGGAATGGGGAGCAGGGATCTCCTCTGGCATCCTGGGCAGGTGCAAAGCCTGAGCTGTGCTGCTCATCCCCACCCCTGGGTCCAGCAAAGGACCTGGTGCTGAGGTGGCAGCCTGGACCAAGCCCAGGGGGGCTGTGACATTGGGATTAGTTGGCTGAGAAGGTACTTTTGTTCTCTCTGCTTGCTGGTTGGACACAGTGGACAAAGTGGTTTCAGATTTAACATAAGAGGGATAAGAGGAGCTGGTTTTCCCATGGCTGCTCTCAGGGGTCACCCCATTTGTGACCAGGTGGGCAGTTTTGTGGTCACCCTGAGGAAAGGGTGAATCTGCCCTGTCTGTGGGCAGCAGGAGAAACACAGGCCTAACCAGAACCAAGCTGGAAGGCCTGCCATGTTGGAAGTTCACGAGGTCCAGCACTGAGGAATTTGATGCTGCCAGGATTTGTTGAATGGAAACCAGACCCCCAACACTGGTATTTGGGAATTTCGTGGGTAGAGGGGACTCCTGCATGGGCTGAAGGCAAACCATGCCATCTGTGCTCTTAAACAGAAAGGACAAGTATGGGGCTGGTGGCAGCAGGGGCAGGGGGTCACCTCTGCCAGCACTGAGGTTCCTGGTGGCTGCATCCAGGGACATCCTGAACTGCTGCACCAGAGCCTGTGCCAGGTGTGCTGGGACCTCAGCAGGAGCACTGGGCACCACTGGAGCAGGATGTGCTGTGGTTGGGCTGGATTGGCTTCCCCGTGCATGGGGTGGGGGCACTTCTGAAGCAGAAGCTGCCAGGCTGCCAACGTGGTGGGGCTGGGGGGCTGGAGGGGCAAAGCTGGGAGAGGGAACTGTCTGGTTCCTGTGGCCTTGGGGTGCAGAGGGGCTGGACACTGGGCTGGCTGCTGCAGAACCAGCTTCACCTGTCTGCTGGGGGAGACTTTGCTTTCTCCTGGAGTCTTCCACTTTGCTCAGCTGCAGCACCACAGCAAAGGCTTCCTGAGACACGGGATGGGCAGAGACACCCTGAGCCCCAGACCCAGAACCTGTGGATGTGGATGAAGTTGTTGGCATGTGAAGTCTTCTCTCAGCAGAGGTGGGGATGCCCATGGGCTGCAATCCAGCACGAGTGGGGAAAGATGCAGTTGGTGGCTGAAGCCCTTCAAACACAGGATCCCAAGGCTGAAGATCTGCATTCCCAAAGGCAGACATTCCTGGAGAAGGTGCAGATGTTACTTCTTTTTGGTCTTTAGTAGTCTGGAAAAGTTTTGAAGTGGAAATCTCTGCTGGGCTTAATGAGGATGGATTAGCAGAAGTCTGTGGGCTCTCAGGGGATAGAGATTTTCCAGGGGTTCTTGTCATCATCCCATGATCAGCATCTCTTTGCAGAGCTGCAACTGTGGTCTCTTGAGAGCTCCTGCTGGTTTCCTGGGAAGCACATTTGGAGCAGTTGAGAGCCCTGTACAAAGCCAGGGGCTGTTGTCCTCCAGTTGTGCTGAGGGGCCCTTGGAATGGAGATGGAATTAATCCACTGGGAACTGGGGATTCCATCAACAATGAAGAAGGATGTACATGGCCTGGTGGCAGTGTCTGCAGAGCAGGCAGCTGGGCTGGGTGGCCAGGGCCACTTGTCAGAGCTGCTGTTGAATTTCTGCCTTTGCTGGCTGTTGTTTCTCGCTGCAGAGACAAACCAGGGGAAAACTGAACAGCCCTGGCATGTGTTGTTCTGGAATAGACTCCACCCAGGTCCCCTGGCTTTGGTGGCACTGTGGAAGTCGTAACTCCAGCATCCATACCCTGAGTCTTCTCCAGGTGTGCAGGTGCCACACCTGCTCTGCTTGTGTCCCTTGGCCTTTTGCTGGTGGGAGGGACCCCCGTGGGTGCCCAGCCCAGCCCTGCACTGCCCAGAGCAATCCTGACTCCAGTGGCAGAGGGAGGGGCTGCTCCTTCTTTTCCTGGAGGATAGAAATGGACTGCTGAAGTCAGAAGAGAAGTTTTAGGTCTTGTCACCTCCATCTGCTTGAGGACAGAAGGAGAAGGGACAGCTGTGAGCTCGGGAGGGTCCTGGTGTGTCCCTGCACTGGGCAGGGGCTGGGGCAGCCTGGCACCAGGGCTGGCAGGGCTGGCACCAGCCCCAGGAGTCTCTCCTGGTTTCCTTTGGAGTGACTTATCTGGCTGCTCCAGAGGTGTGGTGGCCTGTGGTCCTTGTGTGGAGACAGGGGTGCTTAATAAGCTACCCAGGGGCTTGCCAGGCAAAGCGAGTCCATGCTGGAGTTTCCAAGCTGCAGTTTGTGTGTGCAGGGGCTCAGACACCTGCAGGTTCCCAGCCAAGTCCCCAGGCAGCAGAGCTGTCCTGTTTGCAGCTCTCTCTGTGTCAGCAGGGATGGAGGCAGCTGCTGTTTCCTGGGTGGGATCAGCTGCTGGGCTCTGGAAATGGGAGGTCACCTCCTCCAGGTCATCCTCTGTGACAGGTAACCCCTCGCTGGGCACTGGGCTGCTCTCAGCCCTGGGCTGGGCATCTCCAGGAAAGCTCAGGCCCAACACTTCACTGGCATCATGTTCACTCCTGGAGGCTCCTAAAGAACAGAAAACAAGCCCTTGGGCCATTCAGTGGGACAAGAACCTGGCACAGTTTGCAGCACTTTCCAACAGAGCAGCTGAGCAGTTGCTGCCTCTGCCCAGAACCACAAGGCAGGCAGGATGGGCAGCTCTGGCACTGCCATCCTTACACCAAGCCTGACCCTCTGCTGGCAACATTCAGCATCATCTGAAGGACCCAAAGCATGAACGAGCCAGAGGGGAACCCTTTACCTTCCCTGCACAAGGACTGAAATGGCAGGTGAAGATGCAGGGAGAAGGAAAAGCCTCAGGCTGACCAAGGACAGCCTGGGAGCTCCAAAGCAAAGCAAGACTAAACCACTGAGCTCACTCCCCTGGCTCTCCTTTGCTCCCCTTCCTCCCCCAAAATCCCAGGCCTGGGAGGAGTTTCCTGATCCACACTGGGTGACCAGCAGGACAAAGCTGGTTCTTTTGCCACAAACAGTACACAGCAACTTTAACTTCAATCAAAAGCAGACACTGTGTCATTTAAAAAGGCAGAGTCCTGGCTTAAAAGGTTATTTTTTTAATCCACATATTTTACTTTTTTGTCTTCACATCAGAAGGTTTGACATTCCCAAGTACACTTCCCAAATCATGGATTAAAGTATCATTGTACTTTCCTCTCCAAAAACTTTAAGCATTTTCCCTTAAGCACCTGCCAGAAAACAGAGTGATCCAAAAGCTATAAAGGGATTCTGTGTGTGAGTGTTATGCATTTAAATCGTGGGGTTTTGACAAAGGCAAACAGAGGTTTAGCAGTTTCACTTCAGATTAAATCCCTGGGGTTGGCATCCAGGGGTAGAGCCTGGAGGAAAGATTCCAATGGCTCTCTGGGCATTTGGAGAACCAGCAGCACTTTCAGCCAGCAGTGAGCAGGGTAAGCTGATACCAGGGAACCCAAAAAGCTGATTTATTGCTAAAAAAGGCATGGAAGTCAACAGGTGATAGAGATTGGCATGTTAAATCTATAAAACATTTTGATCTGTGGTTTTGTACAAATAACTGGCACTCCCATGGTTTGGCCCCAGCTCAGCAGAGCAACACAATAATCTATAAAGTCAAGGCATTAGTGACCTGAGGTCTTGCAGAACTGAAGTGGTGCAAATATCCACAAATACACCTTGCAGGGGAACAAGGGAATTTAAAGGAACAGAGCAAAACCCACCAAGAGTATAAATCATTAATTAGGTGGGGAATTCTTTGCCACCCCCCCAATTGAAACCATTCAACCCAAATCTTGAGCTGCACAAACAGAGAGAAGCTGCTCCTTTATCTCAGAGTTGGCACAATATTGAGCATCATTTCTGTGCTTGTTGGTAACAGAGGAAAAGAGGCAGAAAACCAGCAATTGAGATCAGAACAAAACACATCACTCACCACATAAATCCAGCAGTCCAGCTGCAAACAGGAGAAAGATGGGGAGTTTTTCCTGCATCTCGTGAAGCAGCTCCTGAGTCATCCCAACAAAATATATCCCAACAGGAAGCAGCTCCCTGAGGAGTCACTGCTGTCTCTCAGCAAGGGGCAGCTGCTGCTTGCTCTGGAAGGGCTGAGGATTGGGTTACTTTATAAGAGCTTAGGCCAGACAGCAACCAATAACCTGTTCCAAAAAAAAAAAAAACCTGCACCAATTGGAATCGATTGATTTTGAACAAAAGAAGAGAGTGTGTTCCCGTGTGCTTTCCATCAAAGACGGAAAAAGTGACTCTAAACAGGAGAGGCTGCCTGTGCAAGGCAGCTCTAGCCCTGGGGAAGAGTTCAAATTCTACCTGGGAAGGATGGGAAGGTGCTTGGATGCAGCCAGGGGAGGACAACAGAGCTGGTGCAGGGCTGGAAGGCACCTCCTGGGAGGATGAGGGCTTTGGGTTTGTCCAGCTTGGAGAAAAGGAGGCTGAGGGGTGACCTCCTGGCTCTCTGCAGCTTCCTGAGGAGGGGATGGACATATGGAGGGGATGGAAGGGGAGGTGCTGAGCTCTTCCCCCCCGGATTTGGTGCCAGGACACTTGGGAATGGCTCAAAGCTTCATCAAGGGTGGCTCAGACTGGATGTGAGGAAGAATTTCCTTACCAAGAGGCTTCCAGGAGAGGTGGTCCAGGCCCCAGAGTGTCAAATGTTTGAGAGGCATTTGAACAAAGCCCTCAACACCACACTCTGTGGCTCAGCCCTGAGGTGCCCAGGCAGTTGGACTGGATGATGCTGTAGGTCCCTTCCAACCCATCTACTCTGTAATTCTCATTCTCCCCAGTAAGGGCCAGAAGGTTCTGCCAGGTCGTGCTGACACAAATACACACAGGGATCAGCCTGGATCTCACATGGAGACACTTCACTCATGCAGGAGTTTGGCTCTGTGAGCCCAGGAGATGGATGTTGTCTCCCTGTGACCCTCCAGCTGCTGGATCCTTCCCCAGGTCTGCAAGCAATGACAAAGTGCGTTCTCAACTCAAGAGACACAGAGAAAAGCCACCACACATCGAGGAGGTGACAGGAACCAACCCCAGCTGGCTCAGAGCAGCCTGACTGACATTTTAGGGAGGGGAAAATGAGACCCACATGGAAAGAACAAGCCCAGAATTTAAACTTTCATAACAGCCAAAAAGAGCAGAGGCTTCTTGGGCTAAGTCACAGCTACTCCCCTTTTACCTTTAGCCAAAAAGCCCCAGAGTCCTTGCAAATCTTCACCTGAGGATACCAGCAGGACTCAGCAGGGATCTCTTAGTGCCAGGCACCTGAACAAACACACACAGTGAGCCAAAGTCCTGCAGACAGGCTGAGGGGACAGCAGAGAACACCCTCCCACAGCCCTGGCTGCTGGGAGTGCAGTAGAACCAAGAGCACGAGTCAGATAAGCAGCAGAATGACAGCTCTGAGGGACACAGCGAGGAGAGGTGAGTGCTGTGGCAGGAGACAACAATGAACCACTGTCCATCCTCCCCAAACTGCAGAGCAGGCTGTGGGGAACACAACCCTGCTGCTGACAGACACTCCCAGAGCACCACTCACCTCCAGGTGGGACACAAGGACAGGTCATCTCAGCTTTGTTCCATTCTGAAAGGTGTCTGGGAGAGCAAATTCACCTGACTTTGGGCACTGGGGCAGCCCCTGACACACAGGGCCCTTCCTGCAGTCACTGCCTCTCCCCCAGACCTGCACAGAGCCATCTGGCACCTGATCTGAGGCACTGAACACTCTCAAGAAGCCTTGGTGGTTGTGCATATCTGCACTGAACCCTCACAGCGTTTGTTACGTATTTGTCTAGGCAGGGTGTAGCTTAATGGTAGGATCTTAAAAAAAAAGATTATTAAATTGAGATTATCAATTATATGCTTTTCACTGCGAGGGGAATAAAACCAGGTGCAAGAGAATTTCCTGCTCCTCAAGTGGGAAGATGATTCAGCTGCTATTTTGAAAAGGAGATGATATATAATTTGTCAGCCACTGTTCTGAAGGGACAAGATTACACCCAGAATAGACACCCACAGGTGTCAGGGAGCGAAGCTGAAGAGCCATTTTAAAGCCAAACATGACTGGCCTGTGCTTCTCCATATACATGTCATATATTCTTTTGTTTCCTGTGTTCAAAACCAAGGCAAAAAAACCCCATTTATGGCCATTTGTTAAATTTATGTCACTCACTAAAGCAAAGACAGCTTAATGCAAGCTGTTATTTCAGTTGGTAGCCTAGATAATAAACTAACTTCTTTCTCCTGATACTGATATTGTTTCACTGGCTTCTCTGTGGGACCACAGACACCTCAAAGAGGGACTGAAAAGCTGAAGTGCTTTGAGTAAGGTTTATTAAAGAACACAACACTCAACAAAAAGTGATACTAAGAGCATATTTGGAAGGTCTCTTGAAGGGCTCAGCTGTGCACATATTTCATAGAGGAGTTGAGGATGGCCAAGCCATTGAGTTTCCTCAGCTGATGAATGTGCCTGAAAAGACAACATAAAGTTGTTGGGGAGACCTGGTGACCAACAAGGGAAGTTTTAAGCTTTCACTGCTCTGCCATAGCCCTGCCCAACCTTGCAAGGATGTTTAGTGCCATATTCAATAAATTCCTCCTAAAGCAGCACAAGAAACAGAGTTTCTATATTACTGTTTCCCTCAGAAAGGGAAATAAATAATACCAATAATACCAATTCTTCACATAGATGGCATTTCAGATGAACAAAACTAAGAACAGAAGGTGTTTCCCTTTTATACCTCTGGTGTGTCACACAAATCTCACAGCAGATACTTCACTGCTCATTTGGGATCTCCAGGAGGAGCAAGGCAGGGAACTTTGGGGAGCATTGCCCCTCACTTTCTGCAGTGGTTCAGGATGCAGAGGAAGGAGAGGCTGAACTCAGCTCCTCTGCCTGGAGTGAGGCCAAGCCCCAGCTGTGAGCCTGGCACCCTCCTGGCACACTCCTTGCTGACATTTAGACTTTTACTTTGCTCTCATCATGGCTCTGACCTCTAGAGATTTCTATCCCTCCTCCTTCTGTTCTTCCAGCACAGGCAAATGAACTCCTTGAAGCACAGAGGACAAAGAACTAACCCCCAGGAGCCCCAGAGCAGGAGTTTGGGGAGAGACCACCAGTGGGAATCCCAGTTGGAAAAAACGTATTTATATAAATGAATCATCTGTAATTAATCACCCACTTGCTCTGTGGATATAACTGACTCACACGGCTTGGCTTTTCAGGGATTCCCATCCCACACCACCCAGGTGGGGCAGCCCAGGGGGGTTTGGGCAGTACCTGGGCTCGGCCACACAGAGTTTCCCCAGGGCGATGGCCGCGTTCTCCTGCACACAGGGCCTGGCAGCGTCACCCCCAGCCAGTCTCAGCAGCAGCTGCACCACGTTGGAGCCCAGCAGGACTGTCCCTGCTCCAGGAACCCCCAGGCACTGGCTGAGGCAGAAGGCAGCATTGCCCACCACCATCTCCTCTTCTGACTGCAGGAGCCGCAGCAGAACAGCAAACCCTGGGAGGGGAGAGGGTGGTTGAGCAGAGAACACTCAAGAGCTGCCCAAGGAGCACGGGGTGGTATTTCCTCCTGCCCTCCAGGAACCCCCAGGGGCTGAGTTTTGTGTCAGGCATCTTTGTAGGAAACCTGGGGGAGCAAGGGAATGTCATGGCCAGGCTTAGGATGCTGCCTCAGCTTCCCCTGCCAGGTGTTTCCTCACAAAGGAAAGGAGCTGGAACTGGAGGTGCCACCTTTGCAGCTCCCAGTGCCCTCTCCCTCCACCCTCCTGGCAGGGCAGGCACAGGGCACCTGGAGAGCCAAATTCAATGGTTGAAGGCAGAAATATTGTGGTGCAAAGAACAGCTGCAAAAAGGACCCTAAAAAGCCTTTGGTGTGTCCTCAGCTGCCACAGGGCAGCTCAGCTCCTCCACCTCTGGAAGCCACTGCACAGCAGAGCATGTTCTGTCCTGCTGGCAAAGTTCATAGAATCATAGAATGGATTGGATTGGAAAAGACCTCTGAGATCATCAAGTCCAACCCTTGGTCCAACCCCAGTCCCTTTACCAGATCATGGCACTCAGT
>JAWWEV010000095.1:52889901-52922217 GCA_035583235.1 Hafferia zeledoni | reverse complement strand
TGAAGTAATTTGCTCTATGCTCTGACCACACTGGTGGTCCTTCCACTGCTGGAAGGATTCTCTCCATTTTCTCCTTATCCCTCTTATACCGGGTAGGCTTAAAACTGGATCCAGCATATATCAGAAATTTAGATAAAAGTTGAACAAAATTCCTAATTCTTACCATACACTTATTCTAATATCATAACAAAACACATTGCCACAATGTTAAAGCAGCTTTCTTAGATTTAGTGTCACAGCACATCAGTAAAAGTAACAGCCACTCCAAACACTGAAGCACTCTGATCTCCTCAAACAATACAAGATACCAAAATGTAATGACCTTGAACTATTATACTGTCTAAAACCTACACTCAAGGTATTATGTTAACCTGGGTAGTAACTTTGAAATGCAATGGACTGACAATGGTGTGGTGAATTTAGCACTATCCATTTCTTTGCATCTATGCTTAAAGAGGCAAGTGCCTATACCCTATGTCCATGAATAGATGTGACAAAAATATGTTAAAGAGGATTAGATAATGGTTAGATACCAAAAAAGAAGCAAAATACCAGCCTGTAAATAGAGAATTAAAGTTTCTTCCAAAAAATTCTCAAGAGCTCTATATCAGCTCACTTTGTAAAATTATGTTTCACTCCATTTAAAATGAACACATTTAGAAATAAAACTTTGTACATCTATCAAAAGTGAATTTTAGACTACAGTCCAGAAACTGCCAAAGTTCCCTGCAGCATCTATTTGTATAGGGGGCTTAGTGCTTATATTTGACTTTACATTTCTTGATATATTACCTAAACAATGTCAGGGTAAGAATGTTACTTCTTTGAGAAAAGGTTAGTTGGGGCAGTCAGGGTTATGATCTAGTTGATGAGGTGGTGATTGGCCAGAGCTCCAGCTTGATAATTTTAGAAGTCTTTTTCAACCTAAATGACTCTAATTCTGTGAAAGTGATTCTCAGCATTTGGAACCTAATCATAAAAACTGCAATTCTTTTACATGTTTATATGTGTATCCTTTCCTCTTCTTATTTCTTACTGTTATTCATTGCATTATGCTGAATTACTCTACAAATGCTGTGAGACAATGTTGGTCTGTTTGCAGTTGTTCTGTTACATAACTAGTACATATGTCAGATTAAGTACAAAATATATAAATAATGATTAATTTCATTATAAACTTTTTTTGCAACTAAACTTGGGTTGGTCGGTTTGTTTTTAAAGAACTCTGGTCTAACAATATTATCAAATACTAATAATGGCATTGAGGAAAATCCATAGGTGTTGAAATTACTCAGTCTGGTTGATCTACCAACTTACTGTATATGTGCGCAATATTATTAAAAAAGTGTCATTATCCTAACCCTAGATTATCAGTGAAGTTGAAATTAGTAGCAATGAAGTACCAAATTCTGACCTCAGAATAGAAGAACTCTAAAGTTGTAGGTAATCTTATTGACATAACACCGGGGAGTATAGATAAATTTAGACAAGGATTTGACAAAGAAGCAAAATAAACTACTTAACATTCACTATCAAACATATTCTTGCATATCAAGAGTGGTTCACAAAAACATCTAAGCCTTTCTTCTCTGATGTTTAAGGTGAAGACTGGTGACTCATGCCACATATCTTTCTCAAAGAGCATTAGGATGGACAAATAAAAACACATGACTCAGAGCTGCATTTTGTGCTGAATTAGAATACAATGCCTGAAGAATTAGATGGCAAACTATGTGTAAGACTGTTTTATTTTTATTTATTCCACATTTTCCCTATTTTCAGCCTTTACCCTAACACTGAGTACAGCCCTGACATAGCAGCTGTGGCCAGAACAATATTGCAGGGAAAAGCAGTGTAATGAACCAATGAATATCAGATGCTCCGGTCAAGCAGGGAATGTGCAATTCAAAGAGCAATTACTACACTGCCTTTTTTGTTCTTTCTAGCAAAATCAGGAGGAGGAACATTATAATCTGCCGTAACACATCTTGGCATAACACAGTCTAATGACAGCTTGAGGGGGGAAAATTATGGAAAAAATCAAACGAAAAAAAATTAATGTGCCTCACATTTACAATGAATAAACTATAAAAAAGAAGTGAAATAATTAAAATGGAATGGTATCAGTGCCTATATTTTTCTGTCTGTTAATAGAAAACAAATTTTTACTTGTTGGCTTGATGTCTACATTTCACCCATGAGTTCTCAACAAGTGCATTGCTCTAGTTCAGAGATAGCTTTGTGTAATCACTCACATTTTGACCATGGCATCTTTACTTCCTTGCCTGTCACTTCTGAATACAGCACTCCAATAATAAAATTCATCCCTCTGAGTTTCTGTGATAACAACTCAGATCATAATTTTCATAGGTGCAGCAGCTGCTAGTTTTGCCTGTTTGTGTTCCATGCTGAGTGCACTGGTATTAGAGACATTGAGGTTGGACAACTGGCCCAAACCCCATTTCAGAGGAACTTACCCTAATTCTCTTGAAGCAGTTCAGAGGGATTTGCCCTGTTGCTTCCTAGTGCCTCAGCAGCCCCTGGCTCTTCTTGGTTCTTAGAACATTGAAAAGAATAACTAAAGAGTAAGCCCAGTGAGCTAATTAATTTTCTCCCAAGTCTAAGATTCACAACTTCAATATGTATAAACTGAACAAAATATGTCATTCCATTGAAGCCAATGGCAAAAAATTCTATCTCCTTTCAACCTAGTTAAAGTTTTAACCAAATACTACTAATAAATTAATTCTTCAGAAATAAACTGAACTCACTTCATTCTTTGGAGGCAGAAAACCAAAAAATAAGAGAAATAAATTCCCAGACATTGGAAATTCCTTAGTCCCTGTATTTTTTTCTTTCAGGAAGAACAGTACACATGACAGTTAGACTAGCAAGTCCATTTAAAACCTTGCTGCAAGTGTTTACATTAGGGAAATACTAACATATAGAGTCAGTGTTCCTGAATATTTAAGGAATTCTTTAACCAAAAGCTTAGTTTATAGCCATGCACTGCAGTATAAATGACTAGGTATGGGACTTATTTTGAACAAATCTTCTCAATATTAAGAATGGGACATGGCTTCTTTGGATGTGACAATCACAAGACGATTCCCCAGCCCAACCAATATGACAAACAATCTATGTATAATTATTATTACATCTTATGAATTAATTCTATTTGGTTTTGTCTATGGCGATATGATGGAATAATTTTAAAAATTTGGGAAATTTCACTGTAATATTCCATGGTATGGGGATTTACAGCATCACAGATTCAAGGCACAGCCTTCAGCCTGCTGCAAACATTTCAGCAAGGAATTTAATTTGCTTTTTTATCTCATAATGCTCAAGACAGATATTTCTGCTTCATGAGGAAGAAATCTGATAGCAGTGAGAACATATCTTTTAAGTAGTCTATAACTTGATCTTTTTACTTTGTTTTCTTACAACTTCTTTATTCAAAAGAAGTTCTATGTCCTTAGCACACTGTAGGCAATGTATATCATGTGAACAATGCTAAACTTGTTTTAACACAACAATTATCTACAGATGCACTCTGTATAATAGCTCTATTTTAGGAATTAGCATTTAAGGGTAAACAAAGGTGATTATTAGTACCAGCAGGAGCCTGCCAGGTGATGGGACCCCTATGGTCTATATAGTCAAAGTCTAGACCTACATTTGTAAGAAACAAAAATCACAGATTTATTTTTAAGGGATAGTTAAATAAACTCCTGCTAGTGCAGATTATGTTGTACTTATTCATAAACTTTTTCCATTACTTCATTCAAATTCTATGTCTCAGAACATCTATCTTGGTGAAAAGTTCCTAATGTAGTCATGATTGGCTGTAAGAATAATAAAAACAAAGGATATATAAATCAGCAGCTAGGAGTTATATTAGGGAAAAGGTTACAGATGAGATCAGAGTGAGATTGAATACAAGGTCCTTGGAACTCTTCCTGACACTATTGCAGGTTGTGAATTTTTATGTGTGTTCAAGGAGAAACTCAGCATAATGTACGCTTAGGAGACATGATATTTTGGTAAATGAACCCTTGTTCTTGCCTGACATAGCTATTCTTATGTTAGTATTCTTTTAACCCACAGTTTTTGGTAATGCATAACCACAATTGATGGAAATCTAGAGATTTCCATTTTTCAGATCAGATTTCTCCTTAATAGTTCTACGTAAAGATAACCCACCTCCCTATCCAGAGCTTGCTTACACAACTGGGTAATAAACAAAATTCTTCACAGTTTAAAAAAATAATGATTCTTCAATCTACCTCTGACAAACTCTAATATGCTGGCCAAAGAGCCAAAGCCGCATCTCTTGCAGGCAAGTGAGGGCTTGTCAAAATACCATCAAGGCTCAGGAGGCATTACACATAACGGTTCTGATGGGCAGAAAACCTCCTTCAAGAGTGCCAGGCTCATGCTGTTATGGAAGCAGATCTCAATACTCTTGAACACTAGGGATTCATGTTACTTGCTACATTCAAAGTGCTCCTGAAATCTCAAAGCACCTCCAGCAGTGCACTTACTGCCGAGCTGCAGCAGTACATCTCTCGCTTGGTATTAAACATCTCCTCAGTATATTGATCATTAAATATTGTTCCAAATGTCCTGTCTCATACTTTGCATCAACTGACTCCAGTGTGTAAACTTATCTGTGAGGAAGGGGGAGGCAACAAAGACCAGGCTCCCAAAAACAAGCAGAAAAAAAATCAAAATGGAAGATCACAATTGTCCATCTCAGAGAAATTTTGCTACTTGTATGGCTTATCAACAAGAAACACACCTTGAAGTTAAAGGTTTTAAGTTAAAATATTTTATAACTGTTTTAAAACTTACATGTCTGTTTTTATGATGGATGCTTTTAATAGTTATTTTGAATAATAAATCCTGAAGAACTAATCAAATATGATAAATTAAGCAAGAAAATAGCACAAACACAGGGAAAGACAACTCTGGAGGAGCATTTTTGGCTAGGGAGAAACCACTATGTTGTGCATAGTCTATGAATGAAATGGTTATATTTACTGAGTTGGGTGCTGACATTCTGAATATTAAGAGTATAAAATGTTATCTGAATTTCACATTAAAATGTGAATAAATCCTCCTATAATATGTTTTATTTTTATCAATGTAAAACAATTCTAGAACTTGCTGGACCAAGAATTACTTCAAAGGTGGAAATACACTAAACTTATGTGGAAAAGTTTTAAAGATGAGAGGAAAGAAAGGAACAAAATTATTCAGGTCAGAGTCAAAAGATATAAAATATCTGCATAACCTCTTTGGGGTTTTCTTTGGTTTGGGGGGGGTTTGATGGTATGGGCTTGGAGTGGGGCTTTTATGTTCATTTTTATCCTGAATGATAGAAAGAAGCATAAATCAACAGTGTCTGCTCTGTGGTGACCAGTGGCATAACCTGAGAGAATAGCCTGAAGTTGTGTCAGGGAAAGTTTAGGTTGGACATTAGAACAAGGTTCTTCGCCCAGACAGTGGCTGGGCACTAGAACAGGCTTCCCACGGAAGTAGTCACAGCAATAAGACTGGCAGAGCTCTAGAAAGGTTTGGATGATACTCTTGGACACATGGTGTGATTTCTGGGGATGGTCCTGTCCAGGTCTGGGAGTTGGACTCACTTATCCTTGTGAGTCCCTTCCAACTCAGCATATTCTGTGATTCTCTTATTCTCTGATTCTGTGGCATTGTATTACTAGTACACGTAATTTTTCTCCCAACATGAATAAACCTTTTGCAAACTTGAGTAATGACAAATGTATACTATATTCCAGATGGATGGTTTTCCATGATACAGTACAACAATGTTCATTTCAGTAGTAGCAAGAGCTTGCCTTATGTGTCCCATTCTTCTATTTCACAGCATCCTCATGCTCTTAACTCTAAGTCAATCTGTACCCTTCTGAGGCTGAAGTCTGTCTTGTCTTCTGTACTCTGAAGTTGATAAGCCTACAACTTAAAGCAGAAATATTTGTAATTAAGTTCCCTATGTGCATGACTTTTCTTTCAAGTAATTAAATTTCTTTATATTTCAGCTAGTCTGCTAGGCCACTAACACCTTCACAGACTTCCATTTATAGATGATGATGTCTCATGACTTGAACTAAATCAAGTTGTCCAAACCACAAAGGAAATCTACGTGTAACCTCCCACTAATATTATAGCTGTCTCTCCAATAGAACCTGCCAGCTGTCCTTTAGATAACTCTGTGCCCAATTTTCAGTCCTTAAACTGATCATTGTCTTCTCCACACTACTTAATCACTGCATTTGGGATGTAACATCAAATGTTTCAGTAAAGTCCGACTAGATCAAAGTTGACACGTTTTACCTACAGTATTAATTAGAAAAGATATCTTAAAGCATCTTATAACAAAGTAGTGATGCATTTGAAAGTTATTTTCTTTTAAATATCATGTTTACTTTTTTAGTCTTTTAAAGATGTTCAGTGAACTTTTGGACACCATAGTGCCTCCATCCTAAATAACAGTAAGTGAGTAAAAATCTTTTTAAAAGTATAATTCATAATGGACAACATTTTTGGCACAACAAGTGAAATTACCTTTAAAAAAAAAAAATCTTGCACATTGGGCAGAACTATTTCACAGCATGACAAGAAAGCAGAGTGTTGTAAGAAAGTAGGGATATCATTCTACATTTTTATGTACTTTAAACTATCTTAAATTTTCTATAAAATTTTATTCTGAAAGGATATTTTCATTCACAATTTGAATATGTTTAGGAGGTTTTTTCTTCTCAGCAATATTCTTCATCATTTAAAATGTTCTGATTCAGCTGAAATAAAGTTTTCTTGCAAGAAAATTATTAATAAGAGCATATCTTTCTGATTCAGACATTTTATGACCTATACACAAAGTTTAGATCCAAATTACTTTAAAAATATGCATGTGCTGCTTTTTATTGTTTTTGCACAGATTCAAGTATATCATAGCACTCTTTACATGCTATTACTATGTATTTCTCTACTTCACCATGTTTGAATAAAAGGTTAACTTGGAAATTCCTAGGCTTCTCTCAATCCTAAGTATTTCCAATTACAGCTTCTTAGGAATTCATTTTACCTCAAGCTAGTAATAGATACATTCCAGGTGAACTCAATTTAGATATAGTTTTATAGAAAGATTTATGTTATCTGCATATTTTGATAATTGTGTATTTCTAAAGCAGTCCATTTCTACTCTGATATGAATAAACTGCACTTGAAATACAATTTGCTTTCAAGTTGCAATATAAATTTACTGGCACTGATATGTGTAGTAAATATATTACACATATGAAGTTTCCATTTTTATCACTCACAGGTGTTCCAAATCCTTTGCTCTTGATTGTGCTTTGGAGAATGCAGTCCAAGAGAACAGACTATAGTATTCCGCAAAATTCAAGTGGTCAAGTTTTAAACCAAACCTTAGATTTCAGGTGGACAAAAGAGCCTCAGCTCTCTGACAGCTGTGAGGGAGACATTTAGTTAAATACCACTGGCCAGTCTGAACCTTATACCGGGTTAAAGAATCATAATTTTAATAGGAGTATGGTCACTTCTTCAAAATGATCTTTTGATTGAAAGATATTTCAGTGAACTTTTAAAACCAAGATGTGGTCACGGTAATAGATTTCTTAGCAAAACTTTCTTTAGACCTTTACAGATTTGTGCTTATGAGTCAAAGGAATAAGACTCAAGAGTTAATAAATGTATATTTGTATTCATTTATGCTGGTTTATAGTAGTATTTGTTTAATAAAATTATTATAGCAAAAGTATATAATCAACGGCAACACATGCAGTGCACTCAACAAACTTAAATCCATGCAGTTTGATGGGTGTTTCAACATTAGTGAATAAATTGTCAGAATTAAACTACAAATTAAACTAGTCTCTTTAGTAACCTTTTTCAAACTTCAGGTTCAAAAGATGTAGATTGTCCATTTCTTACAGAAGCAATAATATCCTGATGATTTTCAACCCATCATTTAGAGAGAGATTGTTAGTTCCATCTACTCAGTCTAGCATTGGGTACATACAAAAATCTAGCTCTTGCTGCAATTCCTCATAGACAACTGTAATTGTACCACTCAGCTGATGAGTAATATTTTCAATTACTTCCAAGCTTCACATTAACTAAATAATTAAACAAAAGGAAACAAAATACAGGTAAATGACAACAGCTTTCAGCTGCATGGCAATTGAAGTGCCCTCCTGTGTCAATATAAAGCCTTGATTATTTTCATACTACGTTACCTGTCACCTTTAATAAAAGCTGATCAGTCAGGGAGAGTTGCAACATATGCCTAATTTGGCAGTGGCATGTCAGCAACATATGCCAAGCTCTGTGCAAGTGCATGCAGGACAGAAGTAAGGTTAAGACAAATTTCCAAATAACTTCCACAATAGATTCCTTTCCCCAAATATTAAAAATTTATACATGGAAAACTTTCCCTGAAGAAGGTAGAATCACAGACATTCTGTTGCCACTATCACCCTAGATTCTTCTTCTGTTTAAAAAAGTAACAAATAAAATGAGACATGAATTATGGGATCATAACTCCCCATTTTGCACATGTGCAAAAACAATAAGGCTCTTCATCTAAACCGTGATATCACTTTGAATCTTAGACATTCGTGTCATTGCTTTCAATTCTTCATTATGCCACCAACCTCATTGGTCATACACAGATCTTTGCACGCAGAAGTATTGTATTTTTAAAATATAATTTTCCCTGGATGACATACTGAAATTGCACCAAACCGGGGGGGGTGGGGGGAGATTTTGACTGTAGGCACAGGTACAGAGGTACCTGCACTTAAGCACCAATAAAATCCACAGTACTGGTGTCTACTCATAAAATTTTCTGCAGGTCTTAAAACACAAATTTACTGCTTGAGCTCAGAGTGTCCTGGAGCACTGGATGATCATATTTCTGTGAAAGCACATTTTACATTTCAGGTAGCACATTTCTGGCACTATATAAAGTGCTGTGCAGACATAAAAAGTGGCTGTAATTCAACACGTCGGCAGGAACATCTCCGAAGGATGCCGTGTTCACCTGAAAATCTGGCAATTAACTGCTAATGTGCAATTTCTCACAGGCAATAAATAAATGTGTTTACAAATATAATCTATTTTACACTCATTGAACCCATTTCACACAATAGCATCACAAATTTATTTTTTCTAATGATTCATTTTTTTAAAAAACATTACCAAAAAAAAAAACATACTGTGGAGAGAGAAGGGGAGGAGGTTACTGGTTCATCATTTGGATAAGTATAAGAGATAAAAATGTGCAAAGTCTGGACACATATTTGTGTCATCATATTGCAGAGCCCAAGGCAGCTAAATTGCTTAACTCTGTCCATACAAGCATTCCATATATTGGCAAAAGTTTCACACACCGTGAAACTGGCACTATGCAAACTCAGTCCCATGACTAAAAATATTGTCCTTTTACAAAATTTAAGACTTCTTTATCAGCAGTATTCAAGCTTCCAGAATCTTCATTCTTAGAAAATCTTATGTATCCATTAATGTACAGTCAAAAATGTTGAGGCAAGGTTCTCTTAAAAAATTACACAAGAGGAAGCATTTCATGTTTTCACTCCAGCAGACATATGTAAACCAATAGCCTCAACTCTGGAAGTCCTGAACATAAAGAAATTTTTTTTTATTATTTAGATTCTTGTTTCATATAGTCAACTTTTTTGGGCAGTTTATTTCATATTTGTGTTCCAATAAGAAGTCCAAACTTTCAAAACATTTTCCCTCACTCTTCTGCTTATCAAATGCTATACTAAGCTAGGTATCTTACCTTTTCTGGCTTTGCTGAAGGCACAGCTTCCTAGATTCTGTGTGCTTTGAAACTCTGTGTTTTGAAAAACTTGCACTGTTTAATGCTTCATGAATAGAGAGAAATGGTTAGAAATACAGTGTCTTATTTCAGTTTTCCCCTGCTCCTGTTTACTAACCCAGTCAACAGATTAAAATCTTTCCTACACAATCAACCCCTGTGGCAGCCTCATAACCTTTGACCATCCACTAAATAACATGCTCCTTCAAATACATCTTCTGCCACTACTGTGCAGTTTCATAATTTCAGTTTCTCACACCTCTAATGAGAGGATGGTAGCAATGTATTTCTGAGTTGCCTGGGTGATGTTATTAATGAACTTTAGATTCCATAGCACCAAGAAATGAATTCTTACAGCAGAAGTAGATTTTGTTGTTGTTAGTAATGCTGGATATCTGTAATAGACTCCTGCAAGGGAAGAACAGCAAAAAATCATTTTGACAAGATTTGTGTAAGCAAGTTTTTATTAGGTATTCCTCTGTGTTCCAACACTCAAACTTTTCACCCAAGTTGTAGCCACAAACTTTTCGCTTTCAACCCCACTAAGGCAAACTCCACAGTTCCTTCCCTTGATTATTTCTACTCTGAAACACTTCTGTAACAGGAGTGTTTGTTTTAAAGCCCCAGAAGGAGCTGACTGGCGGAGGGACTCATGTGCTATCATGGACACAAAAAGGCAGAATGGAGTGCCAACACTTGAATCACTCGCCAGTATCCTTGAAACACACCCTGAGGTACACACCAATGCAATGGTAATAAGAGTGTCTTAGCAAATTGTTGTTAACTACTGGATAATTCAAGTGTTGTTGCACCAGCACTGTTTCATTTCCTCTCCCCAGTTTGCATTCTGGAAAGCAAGGAGGACATATTTAAACAACAAAAACAACTCTAGCAACATCTGTAGCTTTCATATCTCCTTCAGACTTTTTTGGCTGAAAAAGATACAAAGATTGGAATGTTAATTCTCCTTGTAATGCAACTGTATTCTTTCTGGTTCATTAACTGTCTTCAAAATATGTTCCCGCGAGACCCCCAGCTGGAGTGCTGCATCCAGGTCTGTGGTCCCCAGCACAGAAGGGACATCGACTTGTTGGAGGGAGTCAAGAGGAGGCCACCAAGATTATTAGAGAGATGGAGCACCTCTCACATGAGAAAAGAGCAAGAGAATTGGGATTGTTCAGTGTGGAACAGAGAAGGCTTTGGGATGACCTAGTTGAAGCCTTCCAGTACAAGAAAGGAGCCTACAAGGAAGATGGAGAGGGACTTACAAAGACTTTTAGTGACAAGACAACTAGGAACAGTTTTAAAATAAAATGGGGGCAAATTTAGATTAGATACTAGAAAGAAATTTTTTACTGTGAGGCTGGTGAGGTACTGGAACACGTTGCCTAGAGAATTTGTGGATGCACCATCCCCAGGGCAAGACCAGGTTGGATGAGGCTTTGAGCTCTGGTCTAGTGGAAGATGTTCTGGCCCAGGGCAGGGGTGTTGGAACCAGATGATACTTAAGGTCCCTTCCAACACAAAGCATTCTATGAAAATATTGTCAGTGTGTCATTAACAAACCTGCAGTCTTTGGATGAGGAGATAGTTTTATTTACGTCTCTGCTTTCACACAACAATTTTAATATTTAATTTGCACAAGATTCTCCCTATCATTGCCTTGCATATGAGACTGGTAGGGGAAAAGACAAGACTGTCTGGACAGCATTTAGATGGGGTCATCTGTTCTGCATCTTTCAGTAGCTGCATATTGTTCCACCAATTAGACTTCTTTGAGTAAGACTGCCCTTCACTGAAAGCCACCATGTAGGAAACCATTTTAGGTAGAGCACGGTGAATAAAAAAGCTAAACAACCAAAGCTAAGTGTGAAATGGACACCATCCTTTTGGCATCAAATATATATCCACTCTACTAGTGTAAGTTAGGTATTAAATTACACATCTTCTCTTTCCCAAAAATCAGAGCACAACTGCTAGAAAAATTGTATTTTTGACCTTTTAGAAAGAACATTCTGGTTATAAAACCTCACTAGTCCTAGCAAAGACACCTGCGAAAAGCTGCATAGGGGATTTCATAAAATGTACCTCTGTCACAAGTTTATCCCTTTCTCTTCTATGAAATAGCAGCTGAGGTACCTTACCAGAGTCATGGCAAAAGCAATAAATCAATTTTTAACATATTTTAAATTGCATTCTATGAAACTCTGAGGACTTTTTTATGAGACCTTCAAGGCATGTTGTTAAGCCAATTGGTATTTTTCTGGAGGGAGTAGTTTTGTTCCAGGAGAAAGAATGTAATTGTCTCTCTGAATGTAGTATTTTGGTCTTCTCAAGCATATGATATTTACTTTACTACACTCCTTGGGTTTTTGTTCTTGTTGTTTTTGTTTAGTGATGCTGTGATGGATTAATTGTATCATTTATTCTTTCAATTTATGGATCATACCAAGTTTTTAGTGTTTTTGTAGCCAAATTAATATTCTCTACCCAACACAACACTTTTACTGTGGCTTCTCTATTACATCTCTACTCATTGATTTAACCCTAGAACAACACAATGGAATTCTTTTTTTTAGCTCCTTTATCATTTAGAGGTATTGTTCATGGACAAACACAACCAGAGGAGAGGTTAAAGTTAAAATGGACTCATATACAGAAACTAGAACAGTACAAGGAACTGTTATGCATTAAGGAACAGGAAAAAACACATGGTTAACTAACAGAAAAAATAACAGAGACCTAATAATTGTGAACACTGGAGGGAAGAAAGGGAAGGCAGGATTAGGGAAAAAATAGCCAATATATATATTTCCTTATTTTCATCCCATTTTTTCATGACTATTCTGATGACTAATGAATTTTGCTAGACAGCAACTCAGCTAATAACATTATGGTCAGCACAAGCCAACAATCAAAATGTGGCTTTCCCTGGGAATTATTCAAGTTACACTTCATTTACCATGCAACACACTTGAGATTCATTAACTTGCTATGACAATATATAATATTTAGAGGTTCCAGTCTCTACGTCCTCTGCTGATAACTCATACTGGAGCATAGTGTTGTGGATTGTTTAATGTAAAAACCCCAGGTATGAAAGAAATAATAGGGTACACTGTTATTAAGAAATTGGAAAAAGGCCAGAATTTTATATCTCCCAAATAACTTTCACAAAGACTATAAGTAACTATTAAGAATTCTATGTTATTAGCTATTGAAAAGGTGCAAGGCAGCAGTAATTAATTAATCTTGGTACACAAAGTAATTGAAATAAATTACAGAATTCTAATTGTTTCAGGTTTTTTAATCCACAGAGGAATCTCAAAGTGCTGACTTATTACTAAGTAGATCACATCTGTTGTCTGTTATTTTAACTACTTTAATTAAATCTTTGTACCAAAGTGCAGATGAAGAGGAAGACACAATCATGAAAATAACAGATGCTCTAAAAAGGTACTGTGAAACCAGAGGACAGTTTGGAAAAAACAAAGAAGTGCTATCAACAGAGGTATTTATGACAGCTGTTATAACCATGTTCAGTAGTCGTTAAAGTGTTCCAATTATTTCTACACTATTATGTACCAATCTAGATTGTAACATAGCAAGTCTTTATTCGATCAAGAAAAAATGCAAAGAGAATGTTAAAGAATGGTATTTTTTATGTAATTTTATGCCCTGATATTTTTCAGTTTGAAGTAGCCCCAAAAGGCACAGGAGAAAAAGAGCTATAACAGTAATTAAATTGATAAGTGACAGGTATCTTTGTTGTCTCTTCTTTATATCAGTTTAGTTTTGTCAAGTAACACATATTACCATTTGATAATGTAAGACAGAAAATAGTGGCAGGTAACATGTAGAATGAGATGTCAGAACAGACTGCAAAGCAACTTGGATAAAGGTCCAGATACAGCTGTAATATTTCACTGGTGTTGTAATGGTCACCCCCACACCTCGTCACTCAGGTCTTATTAGAAAAGCACACATTCTCTACAAAACATAATTTTTCAATGTTCTACTGTATCTCATCTCATTTTCCAATGCAGTTAATCTTTTTTCTTTCCTAAAACAACCCCTTCCAGGGACAGAAGAACTGCCATTTCTAGAGATGAACATAGAAAGCCTAATTTGCTCTGCCAAAAGAGGATCATTAAGTAAGAATATTTGCACTGAGATGATTATTTTATTTTGAAAAGTGTGTAACAAAACCCTTGATACTTAATCCTTTACTATCTAGATTGTGACACTGAACTTTCTGGTGAAAGAATAGCAACTGAAAATTGTTTCTAGAGGAAGCTTTTAAAGGTATCCAAAAAAATTCTAGCACTTTATTTCCTGAAGCAAAGCAACCAAAACCAAGGCCAGAAGCAGATGCTTGCAGACATATAACAATTGGATTAAATTTTTTTTCCCAGTGTCTATCTAATTTTTTCCCCCTTCCCATTCAAATTCATTTAGTCTCACTTTATCATTCACAGATTATTTTTACTAAGAAAAATCTAGGTCTTGACATGTGTCACATAATACAGATACAGATCTCTGGCAGGAACTCAATGATATGCAATGCTCTGCCCTAGAAAGAGATAAAAGGTGGTTCTTAAGTGCCATTATCCATGAAGAACATGCAGAGAAAAGAATGTAGATGAAAGTGTGATAGCTTTGTCTAAGTTTCTAATTTCATAGGAAAAACCCTCTAGTTTATTTGCCTAAGGGAGAGATTGGGCATTATTGACTTTAAGTATTTTAAAAAGTTCACTTCTGTTTTGAAGTCAGTCTTCTCAAGGCATGGCAATTTAAAATTTATGGCAAGAAGTGTAGCATAGACGCTGAAAAAAATATCTCACGTCTTACAAAGTCGATGACTTTCTCAATTCCATAGCCAAAAATATTATGTATGTTAATTCCTTTTTAAAAGATCATGTTGCAATGAGTTGCACCTTGTATTTATTTAGGAGCATGCAAATTACCTATATGTTACTATGAAACTGCTGCACTGGCTTTTTCAGGCAGCCTTAATTATTTTTTTTTCAATTTTGTTTTTATTACTATTATATTTTAAAGCAAAATATCCTGATTAAAATTATGTTACATGGTCTGGTGAGACAGCTAACAGAAATTGGCTTAGTTCACACATTGTAACAGACTAATAATTTTGGACATCTCATCATTCTTTCATTCCATTTCTGGATCTTAAATAGGGAAAGAAGGTGACTGATCTAACATCCTATAAGAGACAGAAATATTCTAAAACAGCATGTAGGACCGTGAAATAACCCTAAGCAAGGCTGAAAAGCATGGGTGAAATCCAACAACTAGGAACTCAAAGCCACTGTAAAGTTTGAGAATTATACCAAAGAATGCCTGGTATTCAGGAAGGCTACAAATAATCCATCAAATTTATTGGTTTCCATTATTTTATACTCTGATAAAGAAAAGGGGTTTTTCCCAAGATCTACTTTGAAAATTAAAACATTTACATGAACCCATTCCCAGTTCTGAATGAACCAGTTTAAGGGTCCTTTTCCTGCTCAGGCATGACTAGAGATAATGCTCCTTGTCTCTCTCTGTTCACTCTGTTCTCAAACTATATCGAATCACA
The DNA here is from genome assembly GCA_035583235.1 of Hafferia zeledoni. Lineage (NCBI taxonomy): Eukaryota > Metazoa > Chordata > Aves > Passeriformes > Thamnophilidae > Hafferia > Hafferia zeledoni. The sequence goes on along the minus strand of JAWWEV010000095.1, from coordinate 52,906,723 downwards.
GAATCATAGGATCAATGATCCTATGAACTTCCCCAGCACTTGGACATCTTTCTTTTTTTAGCTGAATTTTAGTCCACATTGTAACCTCTTGGTTATGTCAAGTACCTCGTTCTGCTGGAGAACCTGTTGTTCCATCCTTTGCACTCTGACAGATGCAGAGATACAGACCATAACTACCTGCAATTTAAAATGGTGAGAGACAAGTAAGGAAAGGAATTTATATTAATGAAGGAATTACACAATATGGCATTTCCATCCATGTATAATGTGCATGAGTCACATGCTCATTCTCCTTATGTGCCCCTCACTCTGTCAGCATCAGTCAGCCTTCTCCTAGGCATCATTTCAAAATTTGGTCTGCAAGAGGGAATCAAAAGATACAGTGATTGCAAACTGAAGAGACTGAAAGATCATTTCATATTTAAAGCAGAGAGAATGGTGTGTAGAAATTCAGTCATAAATTGAAATATACTTTAATAAGTAAATGGAAAAGAAAAGGAGGGAGACCATATTGTTAACCTTTAATACTAATCTGCTTTAATTGCATTTTTCACCACCTTCATGCCTTTCCTCTACTTCTCCCTGCCCACCAGCTGTCTTCAGATGAATTGCAATGTGTAAAGTCCTGATCTTCACCATCTTTATTCTTAATTCATATACTCCAGGACTTAGTTATCTATCCAGTTTCCCTTTCCTAACCTTTTCACATTTATTTCAAGTTTACACTCTCTAAGCACATTTTCCTATACAGTGGGATCTTCAGGGTCATTTAATTTTATTTTCACCACTGTAGTAAATTATTAAGTAAGGCAGTAAATGCCTCCCTGATATCCAATCCTGTCAGCTCTAGGAAGCTGAGCAGGGTCAGGCCCGGTAGTACTTGGATTGGAGACCACCTGGCAATACCAGGGGCTGCAGGTTCTAGTCCTAAGGACTTCATTGTCACCGTCCAAGCTCAGTCGGCCATGGCAGATGAACCTTAGGAGTTAAATGGTGGGGGCAGTTCTGCGCACGCTGTGCCTCACCTAAAAAATCCACTGCACAGGCTGGAAGGGCACACCCACGTGGGGAGAGCCGTGCCCAAATCTGCGTTCACAAAGCCTCACTCTACATACAGGAAATTACTACAAAGGTGAGTGTAGCTTCCATCAAACAGCAAAAACAAGAGGGCTGGAGCTGATTTGTGAGAACTAGAACTGTTTTGGGATAATTGCTTTTGGTAAAACACTGAAGTAGATGTAAATCTGAAACAAATGGTTGATGCCTCCCAATCCTTCCCATGAAAGAAGACCTGAACATTCCACTGTACCTTTTCAAGGCAGCCTGAAATCCAGCTCTGGGTGTAAAGATTCAGAAGCATAAATGTAATCCGTATTGCTAGGAAGATACAACTTTCAAGTAGAAAATTATCCTTGCTAAGGCTGTCAATGACAGAAATGTGCAAGAACTCAAAAAAGTAGAGACTCAGACATAATTCAAGCATTGCCACTGTAGTTGTGCTAGAAAACTTTGTCAGACCCACTGAAACCATCAAGAGATTTTTTTCTGTTTCTGTAATTATTGTAAATAAATGTTATTGGCCCACATTGCAGATTATTTTTTAAACCCTCATAATTGTGGATGATATTTAAGTTACATCTTGGGATTTTTACATCTGTTAGCACATAGGTGGGAGTATTTTTATGTTCCAGAATGGTTCAGTTTTGTCACAAAATTCTAAGTACTGCCCAAGCCTTAGATAAGGGGAAGTAAGACTTGCTTCAAAAAGGATGAAACTTAATTAAGAAGGTTGGCAGGGGCTGAACCAGGACATGAGTCAAGAGAAAAAAGAGAGATTTATGACAAAAACATGTGTATTAATGTCAGAAATATCAGAGACAGAAGGAGAAAAAGTATGGAGAACAGACTTTAAGGCTTAATCCGAATAGGATGGCTGGAAACATTAGTCAGAACATTCATGAAAGACTGGAGAGGGTGGAAGAGAGAAGTGAAGAAATCCAGAATGAGTGGGAGGAAATGAACACATATGCAATTTCTTTGTCTGGAATAAACTAGTATGTTCCTGTTATAGAGTTTTCTCTCTTTCCAAAAGATAATCCCACAACTAAAAGGGGATTATCAAATGTACATATGTGAATACAGTAACAAAACAACTGATTCATTAGAGTCAAAATCCAGCTGTTCTTTCTCAGACTGGACTCACACCATAGACATTAATTACTAACCCCTGTAGAAGGAATGTTAGAAAACATGCAGGAAGGGTGAGAGTTGCTCCAGGCATTACTCTCTCATCAATCATTCTCCATGTGCCAACCAATGCTTTATATAAGGAAACATGCTGCTTAAAATGTCCATTCTGCCAGTCAACCACAGTAACTGGCATTAAGGGGAAACTAGCACCATTGCATGGGTTTCAATCTGCCCTTTATCAATGTCCCACCTTTGCCTTTTCTATCCCTTGTTTCCTTTGCAAAGGCTGTATTACAGATGGAGAGCTGGACAAAGGCAAAGAATATATAACGTAATTGCTTCCCATTAATTCAAAATGGTTAGTCCAAGCAATCTCCCTCTAAGTATCTGTCTATCAGAAAACAAATGGACCTAACCATTGGTGATGAGAGAAAAATCAATTTATTTGTAAGTAATGCAAATTTATTATGAAAAATGCTTCTGAAACACTGCAAGCTTCTCCCATTTCTATTGACAAATTGGTTACTTAGAACTATTGACCTGAAGCAAAGATTGCTGTCAGAGAGAACTGCACTGTGACTGAAAAGGGCCTGGAACTCAGCTTAGTTGAAGTTCCTTCACACTCTCAAAGGAGAACTACATTACTCTACTTTTTTTTGCTGTAGAATATCTTACCCTGTTGCTGAACAGCTATTCTAGCTCGTGAACAGGGGAGTGTACTGCATTTAGCTGGAGGAGACAGGATGACATTCCCTCTCCTTGACCATTTGCTTACAGGAAGAGTGGCAGGGAAAGAGCTCCTGGCTCATGTCTTTTCTGTGACTCACAATCTAAGCAGAAATGAGCATAGGAATGAAGGAAGTCTTTAGCTTCCTCTTCACTCACCCACATCATAAGCAAAGGTTATGACAGTCCAGCCTTAAGAATTTTAGATTAAAGCATCTCAGTGAGTCAGCTGTTTGCAAATAGCTCTCTGCCTTTGTGCTTCATCTTTATGAGTGTTTGTGTCTGCTTTGCATTTGCATGATTTACCACCACCACCACCTCCCTTCTGCATGCAGCTGAGCTCTCAGAACCTTTGCTGCAGTTTTTCTTTTGACAGCATTCCTTTTTGAGAACCACCATTGTCTGGTCCCAGTAGTTACCACTTAGCTTTTAAAGTTTTGATCATAAAATGTCAGCCATTTTCTCTCCTATCAGTGATCTGTAGTTTATCCATAAATTACAGTTGTTGAAAATATATATTTTATATGTAATATGTTTATAAATTTAAAAGTATCACAATTTTAGGCTTTTGCAGATATTCATAAGTTAAAAAGCAGAAAAACATTGTTGAAGATCTAATTTTTGTTTTCTGGCCCCTGCTCCTTTTCTTTTGTTGTTGTTGAAGCTGTTGAAATGTCACAGTTTAAGTAGACCCAGTTGCTAAATATATCCTCTTTCTTGTTCATTTTCCTGCAATATAGCTACTTTCTGATTTCACAAGAATTGACTCACTTCTGACACAATGTTCCAAGATGAAATCCCACACAGTGTGACATTCAGACTGTATTCTTGATACTAGCACTCTCATTACCTGAAAGCAGAATTTTACTTCCTTTAGCTGACCAAATATGTCATCAGCGTACTCCCACAGAAATCTAGTTATTACAATACTCTGTTGAAAAACTTTGATGTCTTCACTGGAGATAAGTCAAAAATTAGATTTTTGAAATATAAATTAATTTATTTCATCATGCTTTTTGATAAAGAATGAAGTATATTCACATTTATAAAGTTATGTGTAGGAATACTTTGTCTTGCTTATCCAGTTATGAAAATAATATTGTCCTTCTAAAACACACCAAAAAAATCAAGTTCAGTGTTTTATTATAAAAAATGTACAAAAAAGTCTCACTCTATAGTTGATCAGTACTAACTAAAATCCTATCCTATACTAGAAGCCACTTTGTGGGGAGGGAGAGGGAAAGGGTAGGAAGGAAGAAGTGAAACCAGTTACAGGGAGGGAGGGAAGGAAGGAAGGAAGGGAGAGAACATTTAGCTGTCTTTCCAAAAGTACCAGATGGTAAGTCATGGAATTACAAGCATTAAAACATCTAGAATATTGCAAGGAGTTGAAAACACCAGAAAAATAGGGGAGGAAAAAAAATTTAAAATGGGAAGGTGGAAATTATTTAAGAGGAAAAATGTACTAAGAAATAAAGAGCTACCTAAGGAAAATTACTAGACAAATAGTACACGTAGACAGAAAGGACATGAATACAGACATCCTCACTGAATGCTGTGAGCAAAACTGACTGAAAGACATGATTACTATATAAACACTTGTCATAAAAACGCAGCTCCATAGGCTACCAACCGAAGAATGCTGTGCAAACCAGTTACAGAGAGAATGGAGGTTTTGCAGGATTAGACATATTTTGCTGGGTGAGGACATGAAGTTCAGGCAGTGGAATAAAAATCTATTAGAAGAAGTACAAAACCAAATAATAACAACAGATTTTTAATTAAAAGTTCACTTGCAAGTTATTTTAACAGTTTTAAATATATTGTAATGTCAGAAAAAAACAGAAATGTTAATGTCTTTCCTACCTGTGGTTTCTGTTATGCCACACAGTTAAAATAAGCTTCAGGTATTTCACAATGCACAGTTATTTCTATATTTAGTGAAAATACCCAAATGTTCACAAATATCTGCAGGTTCATTGTCTATATTAAGCAAATTATGCTCACTGACATCTGAAACCACTGAGCCAAGGTTTTGATTTCCATGTTTCCTAGAAACATAAAAACCTCTCTGAAAACTATGTAACATCCCCCAAAATAAAAATAAAAGCCATATATTACTGTTCTTTTTAAGATTATTCCATTCAACTGATAACATTTTTACTTAATCACTAGGTGGTCTTTTGAAGAAATTACTGGTCTGGCAGACCATGGATATCATTGGCAAAGAAAATTCAAATTGACAGGCGTGTAGAGCGATAGAAGGTTTGATATGGGATAGGAAATCCTTGGCTGTACTCAACAAGTCTAATGAGACTTCTCCAAAATCACTTTTGTTCAAATAGTTTTGTTTTCCTTCTACATGCAGTACTCAAAGAATTATTTAAACAACATGACACCACATGGCTTAAAATAATTTCTCAGGTATTTTGCAATTTCAAAACAATAAACAAAAAGTAGGAACTGTTTTATATACTCAGTTAAAAGAAAAATAGATGCAGATATTTATAATTAAGTTCACTTAGCAAGATATGCTAGGATTTAACACTAAGGAAGTTTATTTGGAAGGTTAAAATACCTCATTCAGAGTCTGAAATGTTTAATCTGTTTACTAAGCTTTTAGAACTTAACATCAGAAAAAATGTTCTAGAATGCTTTTACTAAAATATGAAGATCCTTTGAATTAATACAAAGGAATATAGTTGATAAAAATTTATTCTGTTAACTTAGACTGAGACAATGGTGGTTTTCCCCTAAATTTGATCACATTTCACTAGACCAGCTAATATTAAAATTTCATATATGCTTTACAGTCTCTTAAAATTTTATGGACAGTCTCATGCTTCCTCTAATTCCCAGCATATCAGGCAGCAGCAACAGTGAAGCTTTATTAAGCAGTCTGAATATTTATTCTGCATTTGTTGAGACATATCTGGTCATTCAGTTTATTCGCACATCAAACCATGTCATCATGATGAGATGCATTTAGCATACTTTTGTCCCTTTCCCCCATGGCTGTTCATAAATGTGCTAATAACATGTACAGTAAAATTACAGGAAAGAAAACATTATCTACAGTGAGACAATTCTTTTTTAAAAAGAAAATCTTAAGAATAAGCCAAAAAAAAAAAAAAAAAGCAACTGCTACCAATAGTCAGGAGCTCAAGCAGGTACAGACTGCCACATTTAGGAAGCTCCACACCAGGCTTGGTGAGAGATGTCTGAACTGCCGTTCCCACACCTGAGAGAACAGGGGGGAACTTGATCAGCTCTGAATAAAGTCAACTAAGATGAATATCTTGGTCCAACAACCAAGCATATTGAACTAAAAAAACTGTGGCAGCAAAGGGCAGAATGAAGCAGACACACCAGGACATTAGTAGCACCAAAGCAGAGACAGCAATCCCAATTTTACTACAGGACAAAGTGCAAGATGCTCACAGGAAAAAAGAAATGGACCCAGAGTAACTTGGACTATTTCTCAAGAGAATTCTGTTTACATACAAGCGGGAAACCTCTCTCAGAAAACAAGTAAACATGACTTTAGCCTCTGTCCTTGTATAACAGCGCAGTGCCTTACAGATGCATACTAGAACTTTCCTATTGCTACTAAAATAAAGTTTCTTGTCTAATAGGAGAGGGGCCTTACTCAACAGCTTAAACATATCATTTGCATATTAGAAAGGAACATTCAGTTCTTGTCTGTACCTGTAAGGCAGAATCATTCATATATAATACCACACATTAACGTTGATACATGAGTATTTGGAAGACGGAAAACGCTATAGCAGTACCCAAATCTTTCTGTTTCAGTAGTACTCTGAATACAGAGAGAAATACATACATAGGAGAAAAAAAACTCTATAAAGACTAGACAACAAACAAAATTAAGCTTGAACCAAATCTATGCATGTATAATTAACTTCTTTTCTTATTAATCTCCCAGAACATTACACAGTCAAAATTTCAACAGTGTGTTATGAAATCAAGTGCAGTTCCTGACATCGACATCGATGCAGGGTCATGAATTTACAACCGAGAACATTATAGACATCATATAAAGTTACATTTCTAGGAATGCTCAAGAAAAAAAACCTTATTTTTAATAATTTTTATAAAATACACTATTAAAAAATGAATGTTAAAAAAATCACTCAAAACCATACCACTATTCAAGTCACATATACATATTTACTTAGGCTAAGATAAAAGAATAGGATAGAACTGACAAGGATTTTGTCATAGTTACTATCCTCCTCAAAAAGTGACATTTGAAAGGTTAATACAACACAGAAGTAGTATGGAAAAACACTGATAATAAAAATATAAGCAAGAAAAAGAAAACATTCTACTTACACTTTTGCTCTTCCCATGCAGATTACAAGTATTCTTGTTCATGTTGATTCTATTACTAAATCAGGAGTGTTTTGCAAGTTTCAAAAGAGAAGTTTTATCCCTGGATCATCCAAATATCAGTTGCTATACTGAAACAAAATTAATTTAAATCATTATCATGAAGGCCTTTCAAGTTGTACTACATTCAGGCATAAGACACTATCAGTTTATAAAAGCTGCAAACATTCTAAGATCTGCTAGAGCAGATGTTTCATGTAACACTGTCATTCAACACGTGGAGTTACCCTGAATATCCATGAATAGTGCATGCTTACCAGTCAATAACAAACTCATACTAACTCACAACCTTTACAAAAGATTACAGGCTTCTGAGGCAGGGGTCTTTGCCAGGTACATTTAATGAGGTATTCACAGTATTCTTTGTAACAATGAAATAAGCATTACTGGATTTTTTATCGAGTTTCTCATTCTGAGGGGATCTGTTAACTTACATGCTACTCAGACCAGAATATATGCTAAATTTAGAGGAAGAAGATCAGCTAGAGTAATTTTCAAATGCAGATGCCCAAGGATGCTAAAACCAGTTGTCAGAGTTTGACAAACTGGTCTTTGCACTATAATAATAACTAAGCAAAACCCCCTGACAACTGATGACGGCATGACATTGCATCTTTGAAAAGCAGTATTCATCAGACTCTGGCTAAGTGCATAGTTGTAATCATGGAAAAGTAGAGTTAAAGGGAAAATGTATGCTCTGAGATCAAGAAGCTCAAATATTTATATTCTCATTTAAGCCAAGTAGATTCTGCATACATTTTTTCCTTAGCTGTGTTGGCCAAAGATGAAATAAACCAACAAAGATGTTATAGTAAAAATCTCCTGATACAGAATCAATCATATCAGCACAGTTTCAGATATGGTTTGTTTCCCTCATAGGTAGGCACATCACTAATGTAACTCACGGTTACAGGAAATATTTTCCCAGGTAGGACATCATCTACAGTTGCACAGCCTTCCTAGCATAACAAACTGTTTTTATAGGGCTAAGTTTGCTGACAATCTCAAAGACCACCTCTGCCAAAACAGATAATTAACCCTTAAATCTAAACACAATACTAAGGACCAAATATAGCCACATCAACATGTACAGTTTCCTGCCTCCACAAGAGAAAATAATTACCTGGGACAAATATAAAAATCTAGTTTTCCTTTCTAAGAAACCCACACATACCAGTACATGAGCAAGTCTTCAGCATATTACTTGATTTTTTAATTTATTTTCTAAAACTCTGACACTTCCTTCAGATAAATAATAAATATGTGTTCATTACTTATGTATTTAATTATTTATAAGCAACATTCAGTAATAGAGAACTAAAGGCAAGAGTTGAGGAAACAGCTAATATTTTTCCTATTTAGATAGCATATAAACAAATACTGGTTTTGTCAGTTTGTCAAGAAAAGGAGGACCCAATTTGCAAATACAGCTGCAAGGACAACACTTCCTTATGGTCTTGCTGGATACCTTTCAGGGTAATCACATCAGTCTCTGCTCCAGTGCGATGGAGGTGTGGTTACTCCCTCCCCATTGATTGGCTTCACCAACCACTGGATAGTTATTTACAAAGGTGAAAAAAACTGTGGCACTGGCCTTGTATCATTGTCCAGTGTGTCTGCCCATGCGTATATAGCTGGGCTTAGTCTGACAGCTGTTGTGGCTGTTGCTGTCTGGCTTATGCATTCCTTCACACTGTAATTGGGGTCAGCCTCACATTGCAATATGGGTCAGCCACTGCACATTATTTTTTAATTGATGGTCACACAATTTGACTTATGAGATAAAGTGGTTATCAGAAACATCATAGATGAAGATTAGTGGAAAGAGAGACTGATTTGAGTAGAGTGGAGTTTATTAACTCAGAGTTTGATGCTTTGTCGCCCTTCCACACCAGAATGACACCCTGGCCAGGTGCCTACAAATCTCAGGGGTGTCACCACCAACTCACATTCAATTAAGTCAAAAACAGTGGAAGGAGAGGAATCTTCAGTCCCAGGAGCCATTGTTCGACTTCCTTTATTGCCATCCACATTTATCCTGGCTGCCAGTATAGATTTACCAACCTAGAGTACCCCAGTTGTGAAGACCAAAGATAGAAATACATCATATTCATGCTTTGAGAACTAGATAAGAAAACTGTTGGGATTGATAGAATATCTAAAGGGAATCCATTAGAAGATAAAGATCTTTTCCCAGAATTCTCTAGAATTCACATAAAAAAGCAAAAGCAACCATATGCATTGTTGCTGTGCACAGGAGATAAAGTCTTTGTATGAGAAACCTAAGAATCACAGAAGTAGATTTGGGAATACACAGGAGATGAGTAGTGGTGATTGCCTTGAAAAAAAACCTACATGATCTTAATTGATTTCTGAGATAGAGTGTTCCTCAACAATAGGCTTTCATTAGGACAATTTGCTTTCATGGAAAATTATCTTATTGTAAATTATTCATTTACTACTCGTATGCTATCTCTAACATATTTCAATATATAGAATTTTATATAAAAGTCATATGCATGTAAGTCTTGTGGAAAAAAAAAAAAAAGAATTTTCAGTGACAAATATAGTCATATCTACATAGAAAGCTGTGTCCAGAAAAGTATGGTAACATTGCTTTTCCAATTTAAATTAGCTACAAGATGAAATGGATTCAAAAGTAAATAAATCATTGTTCAATCCACTCCCGCAATATTCAATATACATGCAAGAGAGAAATATACTTAGCTAATTAAACTAGTTAATGGATTTAGGAAAAATTAACAGAAATCACATAAACTATCTAGACTTATGTAAAAAATCAAGGTACAAATTTATGGCTTTAGCTCAGGAAAGCAGTAGTAGTAGCACATGAAGTGGAGATCAAATATTTCTTTCACATCTTATAAGATTTTCTGTCTCAAACACTTTCAGGTGTGTCTCTATGTACATCAGTAATACATAAGTCCATATCACAAGCAGGCAGGAGAGCAGAACTCTTAAAACCTTAGAATACAAGAGAAAAATGAAGCCTATTCACTACAAAGATGAAGTTTGAAGGGATAGCTTCTTTTCCAATGTACCTTTAATCAAAGATACCAAAGAACATTCTCTAAAAATTATTTTTCTGTGGATTTAATGCCTAGAATTTTCACATGACAGCACAAGAAGAGACCTTATTGAACTAGCCCAGAGATACTTCCAGCAGCCAGATTGGTGCAGTTTATTATAGCAGGCACATGAGTCATAGAGGCAGATGCCCTTCTTCCAGACCTTTCAAGCTTCCTAAATTTTCGTTAAAGCACTGTGGATTCTATTCCTGTTGAATGTGACAGATAGAACCAAAATAATAACCACAGAAAGCATGCAATTTGAAGATATCCATATTGGATTACAAGCAGAACAATATATATACACTTTGATTTCATCACCTTAGTCATTAAGCCTTAATAATAACCATCTATATACAAACTGTAAACAAAACAAAGACTAAAAAAAAAGTCAGGGACTTAAAACTGAGGAATATTCTGATATTGTTTAACATTTAAGTTACAGAGGACAATTAAAATGGAAATACTTCTAATGAGCTGGTTGCTCAGTTTTTATTTTTCTGAACAGGAGATTAAGAGATGACAAAATAAATAGAAACAACTTACATTTATATTCTGTTTCTAGCTCTATGTTTTCACTACTCTTTCAAGATATTTTCATGATGCAAATATCCATTTAACAAAGTGGCATATTCACACAAAGCAAAATTCTATCAATCACTTCAGGTTCTAACAAGTTTAGAAAAAAATACTAGAGAAATATTGTCAGAGAAGAAATTAAAAACAACAAAAAGTTTTGACAGACTACTTGAGCAGATTCTAGGTTGAATCACAAGATTTAAGTTCTTGTAACATCTAGGGTATTACTGTTGTTTGTTTGTTTGTATGCATGCATGTCTGCCTCTTTACAGAAGCAGCATATATTTTTTAAACATAGCTATAGAACACTGCAAAATAGTAGTTTCTGCACACTTTGATGGACTTGCACTCTTTCTGCTTGTTAGATAGCCTTATATTTATTTAATTGTATTTATTTTTTTAAAAAAACATTCCCTAAAATTTGCACAGATATACATTGAACTAGCTGGGAAGCTCTTAACACTGCTTTAATATTTAAGATATGATCGTGAACAACGTGGACAGGTTAATGTTTGTGTGCAACAGCTGTCTATCCACTCTCTACCAAGCATTTAATAAACAGAAAATAGGGTGAAGACATCATCTTCCATTGGAAGCTAACTCTGTATGCCTATATACTGTGCTTACTCACCCTTATAAGTAATGTAAGTCTGCTTATCTTAGGTACTTATCTAAAATCTGAGCAAAGGGGTTTCAATATTTGGACATAGAATGAAGTGATTTCAGGGAGCAGACTGCTGGCAGCTAGCACAACTATGGTACTATTTATTATTTTACAAAATCAGACTCTAGAGTCACCTCTATCTGCATCAGAGCTGTGTTTAATAAAATATACCACTAGACTTCAGAGTTTTTTGTCTTTTCTGATTGACAGCTATATAAACATTAACCTTAATTCCTTTGGAAATATTCATGATCTAGAAAAATTTCCAATGGTGACTTGGGTTCCCAGTCACTGCCTAAAATCTTTCCATAAAAGGTGAAACAAGGACTTGAGATGCAGCTTATTCCCTGTTGCTATCAAACATTCATGTACATTATTAGCGAGATGAAGAACTCATACTGTTGATTTCCAACATGTCTCTATTTCTAAGCAGTTCTGTGCTGATAAGGTAGCCAAATTCATTTCAATTAAGCAGATAAGGGGGGAAAGCACATCATCATACAGGGTTAGAGCTCTTAAATAACCATGTCTCTCTGATCTACTGTAAGATAACTGCCACTGCTCTGAATAAAACCTGTTGTTTACAGATTTTAATCTCAGAGGCAAATAAAGCATGCTCCCATTACAACTGAGGAAAAAAAGGCCTGAGCTTATGTCTGCACTGTATGACTCATTAAGTGTCCAGGACTGTTTCTGGAACAAACACACACACACACAAACACACACACACAGAGACACACACACACAGAAAAAAAGAAAAAAAGAAAAAAAAAAAAAAAAAAAAGCAACCCAGAGCAAAGGCAATAAAAAGAATATGTTAATATGTTAATCTGTTAACCTGCACTGAAGATATTTTCAAAAGGAACAGCCTGTGAAGAAAGATCTAGACAATTAGAACAGGGGTGAAAAAAAAGCAAAAGCTTTCAGACTAGATGCTCAATTTTTCCCTCCTTTCTATGCTAAACAGAACATTGTAGTTCCCTAGTTATGACTGGGTGGGAAAAATCCACTTGTGCAGATAGGCTGAATCAGAGATATGAGAAATCTATTATTAAGAGAAAACTGTGCAAATCAACAGCTGAATACTCAAAGAGAAACATATTCCTATTATCATGCTACTGGTCTTATATTTCCTCAACTATCTTGTAAAGCACAACCCAGAAATCAGTCAAACTTGCCTTGTTAGACTAGCTTTTAACCCCTTTAGTTCAGTATTATACTTCTTCTATATAATTTGCTTGTCATTGTAGGTATATGTCAAAACAATGGTTTTCTTCATGACAGAGAGAAAACAACTTAAACAATAAAGTGTAAAGTAATTTTTATGTCAAATTATAGAATCACACAGAATACCTGCACAGTAAATAATTTATTTCTCATGTTCAGGTCAAACTTTCTGTGCATCAGTTTCTGCCTGTTTCCTCTCATTACTTGGCACCACTAAGAGGAGCCTAGTTCCTTCACCTGGACACTTTCCTTCCAGATACTTTTATACTTTGATGAAGTCCCTTCTTGGTCTTCTTTTCTCCAGACTAAAAGGCCAAGATCTCTCAGCCTTTCCTCCTAGGAGAGATGCTTCAGTTCTTCAAGCATCTTCACACAGCCCTCTGCTGGACCTGCTTCAGGAGCTCCATGTCTCCCTTGTCCTGAGGAGCCCAGAATAGGACACGGCACACCTGGTGAAGCCTCACCAGGGTTCAGGAGAGGGGCAGGATCAGTTCCCTCAACCTGCTGGCAGTGCTCTTCCTGATGCACCCCAAGATACCACTGGCCTTCTTGGCCACAAGGACACACTGCTGGCTCATGGACAGCTTTTTAACCACCCTTGTCCTTCTCCACAGAGCTGCTTCCCACCAGGTCAGTGTCCAGCCTGTACTGATTAATAGGGTTATTGTTCCCCAGGTGCAGGACCCTGCACTTGCCCTTCCTGAATTTCAGGCAGTTCTTCTCTGCCCATTTCTCCAACCTGTCAATGTCCTTCTGAAGGGCTGCACAGCCCCCTGCAGTATCAGCTACTCCTCCCAGCCTTGTGTAATAAGTGAACTTGCTGAGGAGGCATCTGTCTCTTCACCCAAACCCCTGGTAAGTTAAACAGTATTGGAACCAATAGTGAACCCTGGAGGACACCACCAATGATAGGCCTCCAAGTAGACAGCCACTGATTTTGACCCTCTGGGATCTGCCATACAGCCAGTTCACAATCCACTTCACTGTCCACTCGTCCAGTCCACACTGCCTGAGTTTGCCTATGAGGATGTTGTGAGAGATTTTCAAAAGCCTTGCTGAAATCGAGTTAGACAATACCCACACTTCACCCCTTGTCTATCCAGCCAGTTATTACATCACGCAAGGCAATCAGGTTGGTTAAGCATGGTTTCCCTTTGATGAATCCATACTGACTCCACAGATATCCAAAAACTGATCCTGAAAATTCATTTATTTTGTATTGATTTATTTTAGAACACTGGAAATTATGGAAAATGTCATAATATGATACAGCAAGTAAATAGTATATCTATATATATACATTTACACTGCTTTTAAAACCTGTAAGTAGCATGAATGTGAATATTCCACATTGTTTACACCTGATTAAAGGCAGAGTTAACAAAACCATGAATGTCATAACCAAATACATTGTTTAAATTTCTACTTTCTTTATATTCTCAAAACTGAAGAACACTACTATAAAAGCCAATGTTTCAAAATGATAAGGAATTTACCTGGGGAAATATATTATGTACAATCTTAACAGCTCTGAAAAGTGCATAAAAATAACAATTAAACACACCAACTAGACTGAAATAAATTGAGGTTTGTATTTTAGTGCTTTTTTAAAAATTTGCTGTTCTATAATAACCTCTTTTGTTGACATGAGTGATATGAAAACAATATCTCCAGTAGAGAAAATAGGATTCTGACATTGATCCAGGTAACATCAAGATTTAAGTTCAGTTTTTGAGATGAAACATTGCTATTTTGATACAATGCAAGTATCAATGCCAGACAATTTGGAGGACTTGCTACTAGAAATGTCATTAATCACAGCTATGTATTGTATAATGAATATTGGTGAGCAGGACACTGGGTTTTTAATGAAGAAGGTAGAGTAAAATTACTGCAGCATGTTATAAAGAACTGAGAAATGCAAAGACACCCCTACTGCTAGGTTATCTGTTTCTTTTTTTTGGATAAAGTCATAAAGCTTCATTGTGTTTTCTGGAGAACAAGAAACACGGTATTAACAGAATACAGCATGACCTATACAGAGAAACTTAAGTCTATTTAGTGTATTATTTTTTCTCTTTTTTTTTTTTTTTCTCAGTAACTTCTATTCCCAAAAGTATCCAGCACTTATCCCAGAAAAATATTTTAGAACAGACATGAATGCTGGGGAAATTACTTAGTCTTTGAATCTGGGGAGGGGGCATGAAAAAGCAATTTTGGGTAAGAGTGTTTGCACTATATATATTTTCCTTGTAACTGCATACTTGATAACTTCATTTATAAACTTACAGGATGATTGCTAGTACTTTATTCATCAATTCTATGTTTTATTACTGAAGACTCACAGCCGGGGCTTGGTCTGATTCCGTCTGAGTGATTGTATGACAACTGAACAATACAAGACTGGCTTACTCCAAAGCACATGCAGCCCTCTTATATGTACAAGGCTAACTACCTAGTGGGAACACAAAAAAAGAAGTGTATGTGCACTTTTAACACATGGAGAAGAACCTTTCTTTACAATCAAGTAACAGCAAAACCTTTTTTTCTTCAGTCTTTTCTTCATGGTGAAAACAGATCAAAGGGAGAGAGAAAATATCAGAGAGAGTAAATCACAAAGTACTTTTTCTCTGGTGCAGATAGGAAATAAGAGTGACATCAGCCATCAAAACTGATAATGTAATGCTAATCCCTACTTAAATGGTGTTTTAACTAAAACAGTGTCATCTTTCATTGTCAGGGAAGCCCTTTGTATTCTGAAGTCAAATACACATTTATGTAGCATATAAATGCACTGGCAGTGCATATACTAAATACAGCAGGGAGAATAGCCTGTCTGCCCTGGCTCCCACTACCACAGCTGCCTGGGAGGTCACCAGTGGGTTGGATCTGAACCAGGCTGGAAACCACCCTATGAACTGAATGGTCAAGGCCATTGCAGTTCCCTATCACCACTCACCCTCCACACCATCAGCACTCACAACCCTTTTTTAATGTCAGCTGTTGGTGTAAACAGCAGAGTTTAAGGAGACAGAGATGCAGCAGCTTTGTTTTTCATGGGAGGTGGCCATGCACTTTCCAAGACAGTCAGAGCCAGCTCCAGCAGTTCTGAACCCATGGCCTTCAATCCTGCAGGACCCAGGGCCAAGCCAGTCAGAGGCAGCCAGAGCACCACTGCAAGTCTGTCTGGAGTTGCTGTTGGAGGTGTGGCTGGAGGAAAAAAGCACTCCCCTCAGGGTGCTTCTCTGAGGGGACTGCAGCTCATGGGAAACTGCACTGGAGCAGGGACACTTTCCTGAAGAGACTATACCCACAACATACCAGGAACACTGCAGAGGGACATCTCCTTTAGTTTACTCTTTCACAACCTAAACTGTCCAGGTCAATCAACCACTTTCTCATCCTGAATCTTCCCTGTCACTCTTCTGACCCTGCTCAATCTCTCCCATTAGAGAGGCCACCTTCTTTCACAAATTCTTTGACTGTCACACATGCAAAAGAACAATGTGTGCATCTGGACGCTGTGCACCACACAACAGCATTGCTGAGGTCAGGCAGTGCTAGAAACAGGCTGCTGCCTGTTGGGTAACAACTGTTCTAAGAACACTTTCTTTTTAGTAGAGAGTTGACTTAAAATGGCAGTAATGCTCTGCAAGTCCTCTAACATGTGCCTATCCTCCTAACACTGAATAGATATTGCATTTATTTTAACAAAAATGGGTACCTTGGGAGATGTCTGACCACAACCTACCACAGTACTCAACATGCAGGTGATACTGGTATTTATGCACCAGCATAGTCTTGGTACATAAAAACCGTGTCTGCTTCATCTTCTGCTGTTTTCCACATGCTTCCTAACATTTCAGCTTTCCACTTGCCCTCTGAGTACCAAGCTAACATATTCATACAACTCTTTACTTTTGCTTGAAGACCG
>JAWWEV010000095.1:52876205-52889801 GCA_035583235.1 Hafferia zeledoni | reverse complement strand
AACTGTTTACTTTTGCCTGAAGACCAATTCCAAACAGCAATGCTAATTCTGAGTCCATCATGCAAGTTCAAGCTTGCCCTGCTCCCATTGAGTAAATCACTTTGAACTTCATTTTAGATGTCATCTGCTATTTTATCACATTCTGAGGTTTCGGAATTTTATGTAGTTGCCTTTAGTGCCACAAACAGCTTAGTATCACCAAACGTTTTTTCTTTCTTTCCAAACCATTTTTAGTATATAGAACAACACAAAGCTCTCCTCCTGGCAAGCTCAAATTTCAGAGTTAGTAATTAATCCATTTAATTCCTGGCCTCCTTTAGAAATGTTCTGTCAACTGTCCTAAAACTTTCCCTGTTTATTTAATAAGCTCTTCCACTATTACCTAAATCTGGGGCAAATTTTGAAGTCTCTTACAAGAAAAAAGCCGATCGCATGAGACTTTGCAAGATCTCCTGCACTAAACTTTTGTTGAATTTTATTTTATTTATATCCTTCCAATCTCTCCAGATGACATCATGATCTGGAGGAGGTTTCTTAACAGATTTTTATATCTTTATACCTTTGTTTCTACTGCCCTTTTGTGGTTTTACTCATTGTATTTTATATGTAAGTTGTTGGATTTTATAATGTTTTATATGTTCCTCATTTGGGCAAAACTTCAACATTTTGCAGGATGTCTTTTTGAGGACTATCCTCATCCTGTTATTTCCCTATGTCAACTTTCTTTCACTTTTTAAAAAATTTCAAACTATATGTTCATATCCTCTCAATTGTTTTTCTTGGGCTTCTGTGAATTTTACAGACACACAAAAATCATTTTTATAGAACCATGTCATTTTTCTTCTTCACTATGTCTAATAATACTGGCACTGTTTTCTGTTCTTTCAAATTTCCTTTTTGATAAAAATTTTCTAACTCTACTTTTCTTTAGAGATACAAAAACTACCTTGGGGATTGCATCATTTTGAAACATGCTCTTTCAGAATTATCTTCCTTCTCTCAATCTTGAATTTAAAACCCCAGACATAACTCAACCTCAAAGAGTTTCAGGCTGTAGTACAATCTCTTGATTTGATATGTTACCTGCTTCCTTTGAGGTTCAGATAAAGTCTATCCCTCTAAATAGAATTGTTCTGTTCTAGAAGCATAAGGCCCTTTTTTCACACTGTTTTCTCATCCACATCATGAAATGTTGTCCTTCTCCTTTTTACATTTCTGCATGCAATATGGAAAGCACTTGAGAGAATACCACTGAAGAGGTGGAATATTACTTATACAAGTTTTGAAATCTTTTTCTGGAAGTGTTCACGCTTTTCCCATCTCCTCATATACTCATTTGAATAAAGGATAGCAATAACACCATTTCAGAATAACACAACCACCTTTACTTTTCTTTCTACATAACTACAACTGTTAAAATGTACTGATGGAGTTCTAGCACAAAAAATTCATATTTGATACCTTAACTTCAAAAAATAAATATACATAAAATCAGCATATGCTGTATCCTGTTTTGACTACTATACGGCACCAGTAATTATTTGCTTTCCACTTCCTACCCATGACATGCCTTCACATTATGATTTTACAGGGCAACTCAGTGTCTGTATAATAGCTTTTATTTCTTTTACAGGCAGCACTAACTTTCACCTGTGCCTCAAAACACCATAATTTCTTCACATGCTATGCTTCTCCAAAACCTATCAAAATTTCCCTCCTGCTGTTCATATTTTTTACTTCATGTATCTCATATATTTTATAGTTTAAGTTTGTTAAAAAGTGATCCTTTCACCCCAAGCAGCTCAAATTTGTGCTATCATCATTTCAGGGCATTTC
Source organism: Hafferia zeledoni (assembly GCA_035583235.1). Classification (NCBI taxonomy): domain Eukaryota; kingdom Metazoa; phylum Chordata; class Aves; order Passeriformes; family Thamnophilidae; genus Hafferia; species Hafferia zeledoni. The sequence goes on along the minus strand of JAWWEV010000095.1, from coordinate 52,887,965 downwards.
CAGAGGAACAGATCCAGACTGAAGTGGTAGCAAGGCACTGAAACTCAGATCTGGCTCTGCGTCAAAAAAACCATAACACACTGCATAAAAATTAGTGTTTAGAGAGAGCTGTGTGATCCAAGTGACAAACTCTTGTAACTTGCTATGCAAGGCTAACAGTTGTGCCATTCAAGGCAGATGTTTGCCAGTAAGATTCTTCATACAGGTGAGGGCTGGGAACAGATGAAAAGATTTGCTAAAACCTAGAAATAAAACCTTCATGTATGATAATTTTCTACCTCATATTTGGACAGAATTTTGGTACAGAAGCAGTGGAGTAAAATCAGAGCTTGCAAGTCTAAATAGAGTGAACAACCAACCATGTTGGCTATGATTTGAATGCTGTTTTGCCTAATAGTGGAATACATAGTTAGGAGAATTTGTACACTAGAAATCTTGGACATGTTGGCTCCATATAAAGCTCTTGCTTTATATTCCTGTCACAGGCCAGTGACTGTCAAGGTCAAACAGCTAGTCTCTGGTTTGTGAACACAAAATATAAACATGCTAATGACAAGATAGCTTTTGCAAAACAAGATACAAATCTATCTTTTGATGATTTTACATCATTTTTTAAAATTGTACCAGAAACAAGAAGCATGTTACTCTGATATTGCTTCAGGTGACTGAAACTGATCTGTCCTTATGTTTGACAAATCTGAATTTGAACGGTTATATTATTATATGATATTAGACTGAGAAGATGTATAAAATACAAGTTTGTGTCAGTCTTCCTTTGGCTGAAATGTAATCAAAGGAGATCAAATCAAAAACTCAGTTTGTTTTACCTACTGTTCAATATTTTTAAAATACATATAATTTTAGCAGAAATACTACATTTTTTACATGAAAATTGAATTTACTGTTTGTTGTCTTTACTGTCTGTCAATGGAAGACAACTTCCTTGTGGAAGAGGAGTTAATATGGTCAAAATAGAAACAGAAGAATCTTTGCAGTGTAGATAAAATGCATATTTCTGAATAGACAAGCAATCCATTTGCTGTTTTAAAAAAATGGTATTCAGACTAAAAGTATTTCAATGGAAAAGGAAAAACAAACCAAAAGAAAAAACCACACCTCATCCAACTGTAAATGGGAAATGCAAGAGGGAATTTATGTCTATGTCCAAAGTCTAGTCTATCTTTTTGGATTTGCCTAGTTTTTTATCTCCTGTTGGACATCAGCTTTCATAGATTCAGCTAGGAATAATTTCATATAATCATAACTTTTATCATCTCCAGTACTGCAGATAAGATTCCTCTTGGGTCACAATAAACTTCAGGACAAGCATCTGATTTTAGATACAGAAAAGATTAAAACTTTATTTCTACACACTCAGGAAAGGCTAAAAAGCCTTTCTTTTATTTGAACAGACTTTTCTCCCTCTTCTGGCAGAAGAAATAGAGCAACTGAGAAACATACAGAAGACTCTGTTTTGCTACGTTTCTTAGTTAAAAATCCTAATTCCTTCTTTCAGAACTTCAATTCAGGGAAGAAAATTAAAACAATTTATGTATAAGGTATACCAAAGTAATCATGGAAGTGATGAGAAATCAAAGCCATCACAGAAATTAAAGCTAGAAGAGGCCCACAAGTTGCCTGTTTGTTATTGAATGCAAGTGAAGATTTGATCTGCAAATAAGTAGCAAATCATGTTAAACAATGAAGCAGGTTGAGGGGTGGGAGAAATGAAAGCCTGAGTTAACTGAGAACAGAGACAGTGCATCTCTGAGATATAAAAACCTTTCTTCCGGTTTAAGGACCTTTGGACCTTGGACCTTGACCTTTTGATTAATATGGAGAACACTATTTTTTCTCAAACGGAAGAGCCTGTGGTCTTTTTAAATTATCTTCATCATTTAAAAAGTCCAGGTGCTCCCGGGGCTCTGGGAGATGCTCTGGGCTGAGCTTCATCCCCTGACCACTTTGGAAGTGGACCTTGAATGTACATCTTCCAGTTCACTCCAGAGTACTCACTCTATTCAATATGTGATACAAATTACATGGCTTCTGAGGCAGATGTCTCTTCTAGAGCTGCAGAAATTAATATAATAAAGTATCTAAATAAGAAAAATGATGCTCTGTCTTAAAAGTCTTCTATTACTTTCTGCTTGTTTGAGATTAGACAAAATTCAGTGATAATAACATCATGGGACACCAAAGAGCAATTAGCTAAGCTAATACTTCATATAGATAATATTTTCAATACAATATCACATACTTGAGATAAATTCTGAGTCTGGACTAACTTAGCCTTGTCCTGTTGGACCTTCAGTGAGAAAAACGAATTCCCTTAATTCTTCTCCAGGGTAAGAAAATAACATGACAAAATAACTAAGAGAAGTCTAAGAGCAATGAAAGAAGAGATGTCGGCACCTCTCCATGATTAGTTGATGGATGAGGAACACAGGTAGTGATTTTGTTGATCCTTCTGTTAGCAAGGAATAATATTGATAGGAATAGGCAGATACAGCTGGTCATTTCTTGGCTATGAGGTTGGTGTAACAGGAAAAATTCTGGATTTTTTGAGCATGGGATGATCTATTCAACATCTGGTCTGCTGACACCTTATGGGATACACCTTTCTCAGAGGAGAAAAGAAGTTCTAACACAGCAATCAGGGCTTGTTAATAAACCTCTAACCTATCTCAGAAGGGTGAAAGGGAGAAACGCAGGCTTGCTAGTGATCGAATGGTAATCCAAAACCTGAGGAAAGCAGCACTAATGGGAGACCTCAGTCTGCTACATGAGTTGTTGGCTACAATGTACCACACCTGAAATGTTTCTACAGTAATCAATGCAGGGAGAGCAACAGAGAGGATCTGGAAGCTTTGACGTAGGGATTTGACATCATTTGTAAAAATGATACCAGGTGGGATGAGACCTGTGACTGGAATGCTATATTGGATGGTGACAGGCTCTTCAGGAGAGATAGGCAAGGCAGAAGAGACAGGGGGATGGCATAGTATGTAAAGGAAGGGTTAGAGTGTATGGAGCTTACAGTCAGCCATGCACAGGTGACAGGCTCTGGGTAGGAATCAAGGGGCAAACAAATACTGAGGATGCCACTGTGGGAGTCTGCTATAGACCTCCTGTCCAGGATGATGAGACTGATGAATTGTTGTTTGAGGAACCAAAGAACACTCCAGAATCAATTGTCCTTGTCTTTATGGGCGACTTCAACTTGCCAGAAGTTAGCTGGGAGCATCGCACATCTGGTACAGGCCAGAATATTCCTGAAAAATCTAAATGACATTTTGTGGAACAGGTCCTAAGGGAAACTCATAAAGATGCCGTCCTTGGTCTGCAGCTTGTCAGCAGAGTGGATCTTGTGAGTGAAGCAGAAATTGGTGGCTGTCTCAGTCACAGTGACCATGAAGGGATCAAGTTTAAAATCTCTGTTGATAGGAATAAAAATGCCAGCAATATCTCAACTCTGGGCATGAGGAGAGCAGACTTCAGACAGCTCAGAGAATTAGTAAGTAAAGTCCTGTGGGAAATGTTTTTGCAGGTGCAGGGGTCCAACATTTTTGGTCACTTTTTAAACATTACCTCCTAAGGGCAAAGGCGCAGCAATTCCTAAGTGCTGGAAGTCAAGCAGATGAGGCAGAAGACCGGCTTGGCTGAGAAGGGATCTTCTCTTGGAATTAAGGCAAAAAAGGAAGATGTATGTCCAGTGGAAGCAAAGTCAGGTGACAAGGGAAGAATTCAGAGTGGCTGCTTGCAGCTGGAGGGAGAACACTTGTGTGGCCAAAGCTCAGCTGGAGCTGAAGCTGCCAGAAATGTGAGGGGCAATAAAAAGAGCTTTTCCAAATACATTAATGGCAATTATGCAGTGTAGAAATATCACTGGCTCATTACAGAATGATCAACTCCCAGCCAACACTGAAATTATATAGGATCTTCTGCTCCAGCTGGATCTCTAAAAATCTATGGAGCCTAACGGGGTTCATTCCAGAATCCTCAAAGAGCTGCTCATGTCATCACTAAACCTCTCTCAATGATTTTTGAGTGGTCTTGGGAATCTGGGGAGGTCCCAGATGACCATAAGCTAGCAAATGTTGTCCCAGTTTTCAAAAAGAGCAGGAAAAGATTCTTCTGAAGGACAATGGTTTCATGAGGGGAAAGTCCAGCATGTCAAACCTGATTTCCTTCTATGACAGGATAACCCACCTATATGAGCTAGGAAAGCCAGTAGATGTAATATTTTTGGATTGCAGTAAATCTATCAATACTGTATCTCACAGTATCTTTTTGGACAAATTGTCCAGCCTACAGCTGAATAACTGTGTTACACAATGGGTGAGCAACTGGCTCAGAGGTTGGTCGCAAAGAATGAATGGGGTAACATCAGGCTGATGTCCAGTCACTAGTGGGCCCCACATTGGGCTCCATCCTCAGCCTAATTCTCTTCAATGTCTTCATTAACACTTGGATGCAGGACTGGAAGGGATACTAAGTTTGCCCAAGATACTTAATTGAGAGGAGCTGTCGAATCCTGTGAGAGCAAAAAGGCCCTTCAGAGAGACCCTGACAAATTAGAGAGGTGGTAAATCACCCATTGTATGAAATTTAACAAGGGCAAGTGCCATATTCTGTATCTGGGATGGGGCAACCCTGGATGCATACACAGACCGGGGAAAAAGAGTTTTGAGACCAGTGCTGTGGAAAGGGACCTGGGGATCCTGGTCAATGGCAAGCTGAACGTGAGTCAGCAGGGCCCTGGCAGCCAGGAGGGCCAACAATGTCCTGGGGGGCATCAGACATCAGCTGGTCAAGGGAGGGGATTGTCCTGCTCTGCTCTGCACTGGGGCAGCCTCACCCTGAATAGTGTGCAGTTTTGGGCACCACAACATAAGAAACATACTGAGCTGTTAGAGAGTGTCCAAAGGATGGCAGTGAATATGGTGAAGGGCCTTGAGGGGAAGCTGTATGAAGAGCAGCTTGGAGAAAAGGAGATTGAGGGGCAACCTCATTCCAGTTACAACTTCCTCATGAGGCGATCTGGAGAGGCATGTACAGATCATAACAAGACTCAAGGAAATGGCATGCAACTGAGTCAAAGAAGATTTAGGTTGGATATCAGGAGAAGATTTTTCACCCAGAGGATGGTTTAGCATTGGAATAGGCTCCTCAAGAAAGTGGTAACAGTGCCAAGCCTGCCTGAGATCAAGAAGCATTTGGATAATGTTCCAGTAATCCATGGTGTGTCCATGGTGTTCTTGGGGTGTCCTTCACAGGGCCAGGAGTTGGATTTGATAATCCTTGTGGTCCCTTCCAACTCTGCATATTCTATGATTCCATGATTCCAAGAATATGCCTTTTAATTTTTAGAAACAGTCTGAAATTCACAATATGTACATGCACCTGCTTACTGTACAAGAACATGTTCACCAGCCCATAATCATAGAGTGATTACTAGATTAATCACCATGGGAAAGATACCAGAGTAATGCTCTGTATGAAAATCTACTCATGAGGAGTGTTAACAGACAAATTCTTTACTAGTGCCCGTTTATGGCACAATGCACCAGTAGCAATTTTACAGACAGTGACACTTGTGAAATTTAGATACCTCCATACATATCAGGAAAACTTGAGGATCGCCACTTTAGGCCTCTTTACACAGACTCTATAACAAAAGTAACAAGACATGATATTTACATATTGAGGGCCTAAAAGTTAGAGATACTGCTAAATTGTATCTGTGCAGAGATTACACAAAAATTTAGGAAAAATGAAACAAAGCACAGAACATGAGTTAAAAGAAAGGCAAACTCACTAAAATTACTATCAAGTACACATAGATGATGGTCCTGATATTTCTGCAAGTTTATTCTTTTCAACTGAATATGTTACCATCTGAACTGTGGCTACAGCAATAACCAGGATGATTACACACAAACTGCAAGGCCTGGCCCACCAAGCCAGGACTTTACCAGTTAGTTAAACCTGATGCACTGCATGTCTGGCAAACAAAGAGCTTCCCATTTAGTGTGGTCTAGACATTTCTGAAGCATGTATTTTTCCCAGATGAGAGAAATGGCACGAGTTTATCTTGGTAATTTCTTTAGGATCAGGATGAATCCGAAATACTGCAGAACTGCAAAGTAAGAATTGTAAGCATCCTTATGGTCAAAGTTTCCAAAACTGTATCATTTGATGTCTGAATAATGAAATAATAGGAAATTACATCAAACCTACATTGTGCACAGACCCACATTTGTTTTCTAATTCTACTAACCTAAGTGGATCTTTAGAAAGTAAACAAGCATAATTATACACATTTAACATTATTCATTAGATGCCTGGTGCTCAGTAGTGCATAAAAACATTCTGGTACAATTGCAAAATTGAACTTTAAATATGTAAGTTTAGGTTTTCATATTAACATCTACAATATACTTTTATGTTCAAGGAACAATGTTTTGGAGTTAGGTGGGTTTGAGGGTTTTTGTTTGTTTTTCCACTAATCAAAATAATAAGATCTCTTCCTTCTTTTAATTTCTCCTTAAACATCAACCTCTGCCAAAGACTGTGTTACAAAACACTGATATAGCAAATATTACATGAACAGTGCACCAAGAATTCTGTTTTTCTGAAGTCTTCACGTCCAGCAATAAAACCTCATCATCTTAAAAAACTAATTCTACAAGGCTATTTTTTACATTATCTAACATCAAATTGCTAGCCCAGCGAGCACAACAAAGATCTGAAGTTGCTTTTTGTTTAATTGGATTGCCAAGTTAACCACTATAATCCATAGTTTTAATCAAAAGCTAGTTTTGAACCCTACTGCTTTCTTTTCTGAGATCTCAGTCTGGGAACTGTTCTGTGAGGCATGTCATACTTTTGAATGTTTTCATATATAGACATCCACACATATATTTGCCTGTACAAAAATACACACATTTGGCTATATTTATGATGAGTGGGAGAAAGAATTCCGAAATGCAGAACTGTCATGCTATTTAATTAGATTATGACTAAGATAATTTGTGTGACTATGACTTTATGAGGCACTTAAAGAGAGACCATAAAAATCAGCAATACTTACATCCAGAAGGGTTTTAATTCACAGCTCAAGCAAAACACATGAAGGTGGGAACGCATCTGATACCATGTCACCCAAAAGAAAATATTTTCCCAACTAAATAAGAGAATATGCATTGATCAGAACTTCTGAATGGATAACTTTGTATATTTAGATTTAAAATCCTCAGAACCAATAATTGCTCAAAATCCTTTCAGTATTCTACTTTTGTCACACTTTATGTGGCATATTCACTTTAAAAAATGCGACACAAATATTTATAGTACATTAATTTTTTCCTAGGCCATAAAATATATTACCATGATAATAAGTTAAAAGCAAAAGGTATAAAAATTATCAAAATGGCTCCTTTGCATTATACTAACTGCAGTATAGGAAATATGAGCCCATACACACTGGCTAGGAAAAGGTCTTTCTCTCTGTGTTTCTCTTCTAATTCTCCTCAACACAGACATAACCAGGCACCAACCAAATATTAGGGGAAGGTAATATTGAAAACTAGAATCTCAATACCATCTTGACAACTTGAAATTAGAAATTTGAGGGGTTGTGTGCTTTCTTCACAGGTCCTCGTCATATCAAGAAATTACTTGAAGTGGTAAATTTTAATTTGACTTTACTAAGTACAGTAATTGAAAAAACCCCAAAACCAAAACCAAACAAACCTCAAAGGTCATACAAAGAAGAGATTACAACCAAAGGGAATCATTCTCTAACTGCTGTAGTTTATGGACAGATTTCAAAATACCTACATGCTTAAATTCAAGAAAAGCATTCCTTAGAAGGTTATAAATATTTCTGACCTTTAAATTTCAAATATATGAATATGTGTATATTGGTACTTAAACAACCAAATTAGATAGAAAAGCTCACAGTAAATGGGTTTCAACATTGTCATGTGAATTTAAAGCACAGAGGATAACTTTTCCCATATCTAAATATCATATGTCCGTTCCTACTTAGTGCTCTGTCATCCTTTCCTCTGCATCATTTTATAGTGCAGCATTTCTATGTGATATTTGACATTTTGGGGACAATAAAAATGGCTTCATTTATTTTCGCATGCCATTCACTAAATCTACTATTAGTTTGTGTCTTTACTGCTGCTCCAACTTTTTTACATTGCCATAGCTTAATTTTTCCTAAACTTACATTATGAGAAATTTCATCTACCAACTTTCTAACTGCACTGATGTCTGAAGTCTGGCTTCTTCAAGTTCATTGACTTGGTTTCATTATTCTCTGACTTTCCCTTCTTTTCATCACCTTCAAGGACTTGTCCTCCATTTCCAGACTCTTGAGTAAATCCCACTACTTAGTGCCCATCTGAGCAGTATTTTAACTTTCTATACCAAGAAAGCAACAAAATCATCAAGAATCTGGCAGATAGCATCTTGTAGTATTTCTCCCACACAGAAAAAAAAATAATAGGCAAAGCCAGAGAAGGATGTGATGTGAACAATTACCTCAATGATAAGGATTTCACAAAATTTTCCTTTTAATCACTGAGTACTTTTATAATTTTGATCCACCGTTGTTCAATTTCACTTTGCTTCAAAGTAAGCTTGTGTCTGGGACCTACCAAAGACTCCTTTTCACATCTGACTTACAGCTGTGTAACTGGATAAGCTCTTAGAACTAAATTTCAGTGACAGTTAACAGCTCTCATTTATAATCAAGTTTCTTTACTATTCTTGTAACAGCACAACTGAATGACACTGGAAACATCTATCCCTACACCTATGTTCAATCTGTGCTATGAAGAACAATACAGATGAATTAATAATCTTTGAGAAATTGGAAGCAAATAGAGAAAAGGGCTTTTTGCACTTTCTCCTGGATTCACAGGTTGGAGTCAGCCAATAATGGCAATTCTCTGCTGAGATCAAATGAGCCAAAAATATATAAACAACTCAAAGACATACCTCTGCTGTGTACAGTGCATGATTAACAAAAAAGACAAAACAGAAACATTTTTATTACTTTTTCAATGTCCTCTCTTAGAGGATCTTCAGGGATTTTGTAGCATAGGAGTTAGAAATGTTATGAGATACAAAGTGCAGCAAATGCTGCTACTGGTAGAACAAAAGATGATAAAAAATTAGGAAAATAGCTTATGATTTAAGACATCAGGGAAAAGTGGGAAAAAATATTTTTTCCTGCTTTCCTCACAAAAACTATTGCAACATCTTGAATACATGCTGATACGGATATTTAAAATGCCACTTCTCAGAAATGGCAAGAATGTTAATAAGTGATTTGATGATACATTTAATGGCAAAAATATCACAAACCATTTTTATAAATATCCAATTTTCTATTTGCAAACTATGACTAAAGCCTCTGCAAATCATGACTATAACATTAGCAAGGAGGGCATAGTCAAAAATTCACAAATTAAATCACTGATGAAAAATAAAAGCTTTATAGTAGCATGAAGGCTTTTTCATCTCTGATGCAGTCCCAAGTATTCTTGCAGGTGGGCAAGATGAGAGATCCCCTTCTTTAAGCTTATCAGAAATATGTAAAACTCAGTACTTTTCCTTAGAGATCTAACTCCTGACTATAAAAGGAGCTGGAAACCTTTTCCCTACAGCCACACCCTACCTTTATATAGCATCCTGTGCTTACTCCAGGATCACATCACAAATGTTACTTTGCTATGTCCATATCTTTCTAGCCCTGTGCTCCGCAGCTTTCTCCTGCCTTTCCTTAAAAGCATGAGCCCCTTTATTTATTTGGCAGTCAAAGTAATTTCTCAGCTTCTACAACCCACCTTTTACTAGGTCAGTTCTGCAGAGGGTTCTGTAAGGCAGTGGTCTGCACTATAGGACAAAGAGGTGGTTCTCTGTCCCCTTGCTGAGGAGAAAGGTTGCTGTTATATGCAGGCCACTAACAAGTTACTGCTCAGAACAGAAGTCCTGAGGGAGATGATTAAGATCCATTCATTCACCTTTTATTTTCAGGCATCTCTAAATATTTTATTCATGGTTTTGTTTCTCCTCTCCCACAGCATAGGCTCAGATGAGCTTCTCCCCTAAGATGCCTGAGTTATAGCTGAGAATATATTTCCTTTTCTCAAGTCCATATCCTAATCTTTAAATATCTAAGTATAATAGCAGACCTGAAAGTACTAAAAACACGCATGGACATACAAGATTTGGGAGCAAAAATAAACCCACTCTGGATTTACAAGTCTTAAAAGCCATTAAAAAAATCCAAAAAACACCATACAAAAACCCAGAGCAGACTACCTTGACCCTTCTTCCCAAAATAAAACGATTACTCCAGGCCCTGCAGATGATCCTTTAAAAAATAAAATACAACTGAAATGCTCATTTTCTTCATGACTTCCTTCTGGTTTGTTATCCCTCTTACTTCTTTCACTTTTCATTACAAAAGATATTTGAGTTTGAAATCAAGATTGTTGTCATGATACAGTTTGTTTAATCAGGCTAGCTACATGCCAAAAGTTTCTTCTGGGCATCACCAACTCATCTAGAAATAGTAATAACATCATGGTCAAAGGATTATGAACAGAATTCAGGCAAGGTGCAAGACCAGAAATTATTTATGGATGGTTATTTACAAATTTAAATCTCATTCAGAAAATGCATGAAAATGTGGATGTATATCTTCCTAGAGCACTTTATAGCTCGTTTTACAGCACAGCCTGACCATTACTATTGTGTCTTTATCTTAATTGAGAAAAATATGGGTCGTGTCCAATCAATAGCCCATTTCAGTCCTCAGATTGACTGGTTGAAGATGCTTTAACTCATTAATATAAATAAAAGTATTTAAATTCAGGCAATTCATCTATTTTCACATGATTAAGTTTAAATCAAGATTTACAAAGGTCATCTAGAGAAAGAGCTTAGCTAAGCTAAGGAATCAAGAGCATCTATAAAGAAGTTGCTGAAAATGTCTGACCTGCTTTAATTACGTTGATTCTCATCTGTTTGTACACAAGGCCTTTATCTAGCAACCTATCTGTCACCAGTTGACGAAAATGCCAGCCAAAATTGCTTTCTCAGGGGCATGCACAAACAGAGGTTATATTGATTGCTATCTTCATGAGGCTGGACAGCCCATTCTACTCTGCTTGCAACATGGTGTTAAAGGTTCTTACAATGAGAAGAGAACGGCAAGCTCATAGGAAGGGTGTTTATGGCGGGGACAGACACACTCTCCTGAAGTGGAGTATTCTCTCCTCTCTACAGCTTTTACATGCAGCAAATAGAATTCACAAAACCCTAAGAAAGATAAGTAATAGCCATTTATACATTACCAGTCTGGAGCAAAGTAAAACCAATGGCTCTGAGTCAGCACTGAAAGGTCTGTCAGTTGTTTTATTTTGTCCTGAGAGGAGGAAGGAAATGTTACAGTGGTATTAACTACTCCAGCTAGTGGTATGGTAACCAGTATGTAATGACAAGGGCTCAGACCTAGCTAGCATGCGTTTAGGAAGGGCAGGTCCTGTCTGACCAACCTGATCTCCTTTTACAATCAGGTGACCCACATGGTGGATGAGGGGAAGACTGTGGATGTGTCTATCTGGACCTCAGCAAAGCCTTTGGCACTGTCTCTCATAATATACTCCTGGAAAAGCTGGTAGCCCATGGCTTGGACAAGTGTACCCTCTCCTGGGTTAGGAGCTGGCTGGA
>JAWWEV010000095.1:52864127-52876105 GCA_035583235.1 Hafferia zeledoni | reverse complement strand
TGGTGAAGGGACTGGAGCACAAGTCCTATGGGGAGAGGCTGAGGGAGCTGGGGTTGTTTAGTCTGGAGAAGAGGAGGTTTAGAGGTGACCTCCTCACTGTCTCTATAACTACCTGAAGGGAAGTTCTAGCCAGGTGGGGGTTGGTCTCTTCTCCCAGGCACTCAACAATAGGACAAGGGGGCTCAAGCTCTGCCAGGGGAAACTTAAGCTGGAGATCAGAAAAAAAATCTTTCCAGAGAGAGTAATCAGGCATTGGAATGGCCTGCTCAGAGAAGTGGTGGATTCCCCATCCCTGGAGGTTTTTTAACTGAGATTGGACATGGCACTGAGTGCCATGATCTAGTAAATGAACTGAACTGGAGTTGGACCAAGGGTTGGACTTGATGATTTTGGAGGTCGTTTCCAACCCAATCGATTCTATGATTCTATGATTTTATGCTACCTCACTGAAATCCAGAGTCTGACATTTAATGGTATCCTGCATCTTAGGGTAAGGGAAGATCTTAGGGAAGAGACTGTAAATGGAAATTGTAAATAGAGTTTGCATGATAACTTTTACATGAGGTTACTTATTGTCTTGGTTTGAGCTGGTAAAATGCCAACTGCCTAAGTGCAGGGTTAGAGCTTCTTTCCCCCTGCTGAGAAAAGGGAGGAAAGGGAAAAAAAAAAAAATTCTTCAAACTACATGTATGCTTAAACTAACTATATATATTTATACAGAAAAGAAAATTAAGAGAGACTACAATATAACATACACACAAGTTAGAAATAACAAGAAAAAACTTCTCACTCTCCAGTAAACACACAAATTTCACTATTCAACTACAAATTATTCTAGAGAAATTAATTGTCTAGAGACAGACTTGAGCAGACAGAAAAACTAAGAAAAAACATTTTATTTTTCTAAGATAACATTGTGGTGAGCTGATGCTGGGCCTGGTCCTCCCCGTCCCTCCTGGGACAGCACAGCACAGCACATCCTCCTAGGACCACAGCTGTGAAGCAACTGAACAAGACACTCCCTCTTTTGAAATGATGTTGTAATATGGTATGGAATACAATACTATTGGCTAGAAGAAGTCAGCTGTCAGCTCAGCCCAGCACAAATCAGCTGACAGTCCCAGGCCTATACTGTTATGTAAAGCCTAAATTTAGGATTACTTAGCTAAACCCATAACACTTATCCACACTTTGTTTTGGGGGGTTTTTTATTTATTTTTTTTTTTAATTATGACTATAAGTAGGCAAACCGATACAGGCATCAAAATCATGAGGCTAAAAGTCCATGTAACCTTATCTTTTGTTTTTCACAGGGACAAACACCAGATGCCCATAGAGGAGCAAAAAACACAGCAAGAGCATAAATTATGTTCTCCTTGCATAACCCCCGCGCCTCCAGCAACTTTCAGCTCAGGAACACCATAAGCCAAAGTAATGTCCTTGTATTCAAATGGCTTTGATATATTTGTTTAGCATAAATTAAGTCACCTGAAACCTGAATAATTTTATCAACTAGAAAACTACAGATATATTCATGCTTTTCACATAAATATATTTTCATTTCAAAGGAGCAACAAACACAAGTAATAGAATAGGTCCCTTTTTACTTTCCAAGTTATAAGTGTTTATTTTCCTCCAATGTATATAACTTTACAAAGCACAGAAGAACAAAAACATAATTAACTTCCATTTCAATTTATAGACTATAAAAATAACTGCTAAATTTCAATTGCAAATGCTTTGACTCTATTGAAGAAAGAAAACAAAATTATCCTGGCTTTATTTTAATATAACAGAGTATTGGCTATAGTTATGAAATATTTTATATTTCTATAAAAAGCTTTTTAGAAAAAAAGTAAAAAGATAAACATGTAGGCCTATATCATCATCATCAAAAAGTTATTTCTTGGAGCAGAACAGAAGTAATTTCTTTTTATTTCTTCTTAGGGGCTAACATGAAATAGAATCAGAAGAGTAATTGAATATACTTGTTAGAAAAAGTAAATGTTGTATGAACATTTTTTACAGTTATTGAAAGTTTCAAATATTCACTTCTCACTTCTATACAATCTAGACTGATAAATAAATGTCATGCTACATTGTAAGCTATTCGAGTCTAAAGAGACTGCACTGTAAAAGTGTTCTAAGATTATTGGTAAGACAGAAACTGGGTATTATATTTGAGGGAGTAAAAAAGGTAGCAAACACCAGGAATGGCAAGTCATTACACTTCTTCAGTTCAGCTGAAAGACTTTTGGAATACATCATGTCTTTTTCTCCCTAGAAAAAGAGGTCCGCTTGCTCAGAGTGAAGAGGAGAATGCACTGAGGATTTGATATTTGTGTTTGAAGAAACTGTTCATATTCTTCATAGGACTGCATCTATCTTTTATCTTCCCTATTTGCAAGAATTTCTCATGATTGAAATGAAAAGATAAAATCAATAATGTGTCACCTTGAGAAGAGCAAAACAAGCACATACTCACTTATTGTAAAAATGTTAATCTGATGGATTCTATGAAAAACAAATGGGAACACCTATCTGTATCTCTCAGCTTGGTACATTTCAAGTGGCGTTGCCAAAAATAAGCCTAAAATTCAGAAATTAGTACTGAGGTTGTTAAACATTTCCTTGTAACTGTAACAGCAAATAGATCAAATCCAGAAAATAAAAGAGAAAAAATTAATGAATTGAAATGGAACTGTTATGCTGAAAGAAATGGATAAAGCACACCTGTAAAATGCCACACATTTAAAAATTTATTTGTGCCTTAGAAGACCAAATTAGAAGTGCAGGACTATAAAATGTTGAGCACCTATTAAGAAAACAGCCAGATTAAAAACCCAAACCACACAACGCACTGGGACTGAAGAAGTGCAAAAGATAATCCTTCTAACATGAGTCATGTCAAACCAAGTCTTCATGCTGCTCTGCTTGTTTTGCTGATAAATTTGAGTATAACGCAGTATGAGAAATTCTAGCTTTCATAAATACATACTAAAATCCCACTTTTATTTTTTAAAAAACTCTGGTATCTGAGTGTTAATATAAGACATGACCATGCATGGTCCATAGAAGAGAACAGCTAATGGGGTGCCACATATGGCTCAATCAGTTTTCACATGAATTGCTCACAGCACTACTAAATGTCAGCAAACAAATAAGAACTTCTGAAGCAAAATGCTTTTTACTTACTTCAAAGAGCAGAAAATACTGCACAAACTTAAAGTTGTGGACAATAATACCTCTTACAAACGTAAGATCTTTTATCAAAGAAAGATTTAATGCAATGTATTAAAAAATGTCAATATTTTTCAGTTTCATCTCTGTGCACTTATTTGGAAAGTCTTTGAAGACTTAAAAAAATTTGTATACATGTGAAATCTTCTAAGAGCATCTCAATATAGTCTCTCTTTCTCTACTTAGAATTAAAAGTGGTTTACATAAATACAAAATTTGAAGTAATCACTTTGATCTAACTCAATTACCTGCATAATCCAGACTAAATGATTGCTTAGATTTAATTATCATTTCAACAAGAAGATTCGTTCTTGAAACATCTAAGGTTGATTAAAATGTTACCACAATGAAGACTCCATGAAATCTTAAGGAACTACTTTTGTGATTGGCTATACTCAAATTTAATTTTAAAAAATTATGTTACTTGACCATCTGAATTTGTTGTGCTTGAATGTTTAACCCTTTAATCCTGTCCAACTGTCAGTCTGGTTGAGCTCCTCATGATAGGCTATTTTGCCCAAGCATTTTCTAACTTTTTAATTATTCTTGAACTTCAGGCTCCATAACTCAAACAGCACTCCAGTAACAATTTGTATCACTCACAAATTGAAAGATAAATTTAGTAGGAAGATTGGCCTTGTTACAAATCCCATCTTAGAGATTATTTTCAAAAAATATGGTCACTTGGATGCTGATTTTTTGTCAGAATTCACAACTGTTTTAAAAGTGCAGTAATTTTGCTATGCCATTGACACCCACTTAAAAATGGCACAAAAATTTACACCTCTCCTTTATGAAAATCCATTTATATTCAAATAATAAATAGAATAATAAAAATGCTTGTAGTTTATTTGAATTTTCATCCATAGAACCAAGATCAAAGTTGAGGCTGCCTTATGCTTTTTACTCCACTTATTTTTGAGACATTGCCTTCAAGGTTTTTAGACCTTTATCACACAGTCAGTAATAGTAGGAGTCCAAATAGCCTAGCTAACAAAGCATCAGACTTGAATTGTTTTATTAAGAAAATTTTACAAACACGAGAAATTACTCTGTAGACAAAATTGTCTTATAATGGACTTCTCAAAGAAAAGACATCTCAGAGTATAGGAATGTAGTAAGTCCTATACCTAGATCATTCTACAAGTACTCCTGCACAAAGCGGCCACGTGTTACATGAGCTAAGGCCTGGAAAGCATGTATTCCTCTTTCAAGAAATAGAGATAAATGCAAGGCATCTAACCAGAGAGTTTATGTCTTCTTGTTTCTGAGAACTAGACCATATGCAACTTAATTCGTGCCTTTCAATCAAAAAATTGTTAAAGTATTGTACAAGAAAAAAACCTTAAATAACAGAGTATTTTTTATAAATACTTGTTTCAGATATTGATCTAAGTACATAGTTTTATATCCTTCGTTTTTTTCAATAGAAAAATGGCATTTTGAATGATCAAAAGTGAACAGGACTCCTGTTTCACACATCTGACACCTAAAAGCAGTGGTTTTATTGATGTAATAAAAGCTCCATATTCTTTTGTAATTCTGTATTTAGACAGGAATAAAGACAACATTACTCAAAATGCAGTTAGATTTCCAACACAGGTCAGGAACTCCTTAGAAATGCATGATGTTCAGAAATGGGTATCATGGACCTTAGCTAAGAACAAAAAACTTAGTCTTTCTATTTTCTATTCCTTTTCTATTTTCATCTCCTCTTTTACCCATCATGTAGCTGCAGAGAAAGTTTGTGCTATCCGATTGATACTGTAAGTAGTAAAACATGGTTGTGCAGGAAGTTAAGTATACAGAAAGTTTCCTACCAGCAGAAAAGTTGGACTGTGCTTTATGGTGAGATTGTTCACCTGCACATGCATCTGGAAAGATACAGAAGTTCAAGGAGTGGAAAGAAACAGCACAGGCTTCCTGGATCAAGTCAGGATAAAGAGAAAGTAACAGAAGCTTCCTCAGATCAGTACTCAAGAATAGGTGGCCTTTGGCTGCAGAGTTTCGATTACAGACCAGAACTGTAACCCAAACGAAGGATGAGTTGTTGTCCCTGTTACTAGTGTTGCTTCTTCCCCTTTCATTAGTAAGGTTTCCAATAAAAACACAGACAAGCCAGGTTTGCAAATTATCTACAGAACTCTAGGAAAAATGTATTTCAACAACACAATCTCTGAAGGAAAAATAACCAAACATACAAAACCAACCAACCAACTAAAAAAAAAAAAAATGATTTATCCATCACCAGAATGATTTTAAGCAGCAAGACTTTATATCTGTCATAAATCCTTTTATTTTTTTATAGGGCAACACTCAGTTTAAAGATCACACCATTTTTGGAATATGTCCTGTTCAAATGAACTCCACATTTTTCTAATTTTTCTTCAGTATACTGTCACAACATACAGGGGGGGAAAAAAAAGCAAGAAAAGTGCCTATCAAAGAAAGTAAAAGTGTTTCATTCTATTTGTGTGAAACTGAGGAACTAAGACTTGACATGTAATTTTAGAGCAGTTTAAAATCTGCTTACACAAAATCAAAAGGGCTATTTAAAATAAAACAATGAAGCACGTTATATTTATCATTGTATGTCTGACATGTTTCTTTTACATCCTTTCTCCCCCAAAATGTAATACATTTGGCAGAGGATAAAGAGAAAAGAGAAGGATCGAAGGATCAAAAGATCATAGGAGCAACTATCTTTCCCCTTCCTTGTTCCCATTTTTCTGTGCAGACCCACAATGAAAGATTCACTGTACTGCTTGACACAGCCCTTCCTGACATTTTTAGAGCCACTTTCAGCAGTACAAAACAGGGCACAGAACTGTACATAAAGAGATAAATCACAAATTGTCACATTTTTTAAACCAACAAGACATCTATCAGGGTATCTCATGAACAGTCTCACTGGGGATTTCAGAGAACAACGCTATGGTCACAAACTGATTAGTCACAGGTTATTTTTGAAGCCTCAGACCACTGCATAGACTGTCAGTGCATCCACTAAAGCATGATGTGTTTGCACTCATTTTCATTTCTCTGTTTCATGGAACATTTAATGCCAACTATAAAATCATCTGAAAGGCAATTGGGTTTTCAGCTGAGAAAAATAAGATGACTCTTGAAAAGCATCAGTGTATTGACAAAGCATCAAGTAAAGAACAGCTTAAACTTAAACAGAATGTGAATTCTTAAGGCATTGACAGATTTTTAAAAGTTTTTTTGGAAATAAACACATAATAGCAGTGGTGTAGGTGTTCTTTCTCTGCCTTCCATTCAAGTCTTGCTCCCAAAAGGTTGACAAATAAAGGCCTGCAACATCTTTCAGTTTAAGATTGTTCCTAAAATGATTACCACTTGCCACGCAACACTAAAATACTTCATATGCAGCAAACTAGACATAGACAAATCACTTAGATACCCCCTAAAAGGGTTACAAAACTACCTAAAATAACAGAGTTGTCCTTCATATAAGCTATATCTCACAGCTGAGAAATGTTGTGCCTATTATTCTTCCTTTCTTAGAAGAAATTAAATGGATAATTAAATTTACAATATTCACTGCACAGCTAAAACAAACTCTCACATCATCTAAATAAATTAGATATTCTTCCTGAAATCTCAGAGGTCCTAAAAACCATAAATCAGTAGGTTAATTATTAATAAAATGCCACTGCAAAATATCAGGTATTCTTGAGACTGGAAAGACACTATTTGTGTTGCTGCCATTAAAATCTTAAAAAGACATATTTGAAAAATTTTTCATTAAATAAAATTCAAAAATTAAACTACTTTAAAAAAAATATCAATTATTAAACTTAGTACACTTAGTATACACATAAGTTCCCAGAAAAAAATGTTGTTAGCATTAGATGGTCTTCATTCTTCTCTACCACAAGTAGGTGGGAAGTGTACACAGCTACAGTTTTACTAGTTTTTTAAAAAATAATTTGAGGAAATCCCTTGTCCTCCTTAATGTCTAATTTCACCATCTTCAGTCTCAAGTCTGCTTCCAGGTCTTTATCCTTTATCATAAGTGTTAGCATTGATAATATGGTTAATCAGCATACAATTCCCTTTTAAATAAGCCAATTACATTTTTGTTATTGCAAAATAGTTGATAGTTTCAGCTCAGAGGAACAATACTCAAAAGCACAACAGGAATCCATGTACCATGCTGGATTTTAAGTATATGGAATGATCAAATGCCCAGATACTAATACAGTAAATTCCTGTGTTTTCAGGGAAACACTGGGCATGGGGGAAGGACGGGGTGGGGGAGGGGGTTGGGGGGGAGGGACAAACAAACAAAACAAAACAAACAAAACAAAAAAAGCTGGTAATTGTGGGAAATGAGGCACTGTCTACAACCAAGAAAAACTGGCAGGTCTTTGCTATATCAGTTGTCTATGCTGTCTTTCCATCATTTACAGAAATGTCTCATTTTAAACCCAGATCCATAAATGGCCTGGCAAACCCTAAAGGGGGAATTAGTCAAATGATCTACCAAGACATAAAAAAGCATTCATTTTTTTTTCCATAAAAAATAGCTTTACTCCTAATGCTTTTGCTATTTGAGTACATATTTTTCCAATAAAAATTGTTACTTCAAAGGATACCTGAAAGAGCAACAGGAAAAAGGGGAAGGGAGGAGACACAGCCTTCAGTTAATAACTTAACTAAGAGGCAACATTTGGGATTTAGAGGACTATTTCCAGGCCAGTATTCTAAAGGAAAAGTTATTGTGCATTGAGGTAAAGTAACAAGCTTTTCCATTTGAAATGTCTTCATCTGTGATTACCCATACTTTGCAGGCAGCTCAATTTCAAAAGAAAATTGTTATATGGAGTATTAAACTTTTATTTATGAATTGGGAATATCTGAATACCTCACTGTTTTTCTATTAATGCACATTTGTATCAGGATGGGCTTGTTATCACAGAAATTCCACCAAATCAAATAAAAGTGAAAGGAAAATTTTAAAAAATTAACCACACGTGAAAAAAGGAAATGATTGTTGAAACTTCCTGATGCCTCTTTGCTGAAGATCAGTCTCCACTTTCTAGATCAGTCTGTGTCATTTATTGAAGTTTTTAAAACTTTTTATCATTTAATAATGTATATCTATGAACTACTTTCATAGAATCATAGAATAGTTTCGGTTAGAAGAGACTTTTAAAGGTCATCTAGTTCAACCCTTCTGCCGCACCAGGAGCATATTCGACTACATCAGGTTGCTCAGAGCCCCAGGGATGGGACATCCACCAGCTTTTTGGGCAACTTGTTACAGTTTTTCACCACTCTCACCATAAAAAAATTCTTCCTTTTTGCCTAAAGAAAATATTTTTACTGTTCCTGGACCTTATGTGTTGAAGGGAGAGCTGCAAAATAATAATAAATGCCTCCTTCTTTGTGTGTGTGATATACAAGCTGGCAAATGCATCATGCTTAAGTGTGAGTCAGCAAACTGTATTCTAATCTATTCTAATTAAGATTCTAATTAAGATTCTTCAGAGTAAATGGTGAAAAAGTCTCCAGATTTTTGGAAAGGTAAACAAGATCACTTGACCTAAGCATTAATTAATATTTGTGAATATCAATACGTTTCTGTTCAAGAGGGCCTCAGACTGCACCATCAGGAATACTACAGATTGTATCAGAGGAGTTTCACTACCATATTTTATGAGAGTTTGCACAAACATGCCTACTCAATGATTTCCAAGAGAACTAGCTCAAAGAACTCACTGTATTGAATATCAACTTCAGTCCCAGAAAGGACAAAAAGAAGGTTTATTCAGGTTTTATCTGTGCATCAACGATATAATTTACTTGTACACTCAATATTCCAAAGCAAATTTGCATTCCTCTGCTATAGCATCTGTTGGTAGACCTAAGTGGCACTTGAAGCAATCTTCTCATATTAGGGTGAACTGGAAAGAAGTGACTCCCTGCATCTAAATAGGTACTCATCAGCAAGTCACCACCTTTTTTTAAGGCAGCAAAATAAGTTTAAATTTAAGCAGGCCACTTAAGCACAAAGCACTGATGTGACTCAGTGTGCCTGAGCTGACTATTAATTCCTTCCTTTGTTCATTAGTTACATTTTAACCCTACTGCCATCTTCTCATCTGAATATGTGCTGAGAGATGTGTTGAGGAATCTAACCATTAGAAGGATCCAAATAACATTAGATAGGTCCAACCTACAAGTAATACCTATAAGAAGGTTAAGCAACCTTTGGGATATTTATTAAGGGACACATTTGATTAATCTTACTTCAAGTTTTTATTTCAGGCTGGATGACTGGGTCCAGTGCAAGATTTACTGTGAAATACTAGAGTTGTGTTATGAGGGTCAGATTATATGACCTTAATGGTCTCTGGTAGCCTTTAAAAGTATTCTGTTGGTATGTAATGCATATTGCAAACATTTAATATTCATTCCTTTACCAACAAGTTTCTAGTCATGGCAGAGCTGCAACCGTTTATCAATAAATGCAAGTAATCTATGCATTTCAGGTCAATCTTCATAATAAATTACCTTATATTCTGTAGACTCATTAGTCCAGTAAATGTGTTTTAAAAGGCAGTAAGATTTCTCAGTGAATGACTGTTTTGAAATCCACTCTCTGAAAGCTCTGAGCAAAACTTTGTCTCCAAAAACTTTTTTCTAGGAGACCAACTGAAACAAACTAAAATATTACTCTAGAAAGCTATACATATTGCCAAGACAATAACTTATCTTCATATGTTCTTATGTATAAAACAGTACAATTAAAGGAACCAGCTACCACCTAACAGCTTAAGATTTGGTCTTGGTCCAGGCAGAAGGATATGGCTTGCATCAGGTGAAATTCTACAACAGCTCAAGGCAGAAACTGGGAGAAAGGATGGAAGTTTAAGAAGAGATTAGAGAGACACATCTTTCCTTCAGAACAGTCCAACCAAGCAGCCCACCAGGACATCAGCACTTTTTCTTATGGCCCCAGGTTCACTTCCTTTACTAAAGTATATTGTTAAAGGTTTGAACAAAGAAAAGACGGGGGTGGGGGGCTGTCCTTCAGGGAATTTTTTTCTCCCTACCAACACAATGGTTCGGGGAGTTGAAGTGTGAGGACCGAGAACAAAGGAGTGGTTGATGACTCTAGATTCCAACTTAATGGTGGGGTGGAGGTGAGGAACAGACCCCCAGCACTTGAGAGGGGGAGAGGCTTTTTTCTAGATGCTGGCTTCACTTCATTAGGGGCAGCTGCTGGACTAGAAGCCACCATTTGCTGAGCTGGTGAGAGCTCTTTTTCTGGCTCTGCTCTGTGCCTTCCCCCCTCCATCTCTGGGCACCCTGAGCTTCAGAGACAGAGAGAGGAGGGATGCAGCTTCTTCAGGACACACTGCAGACCTTTTTCCTGGGGACCAACTTCGACTGTAAAGAGATTTCTGGGAAATACCCCCACACTTCAAGAGTTTCCTTCTTTGAACAAAGCACAAGGAGAGAGTGCTCTTCCCTATGAAAGACGTTCCATCACATCCTCATGTGAGTCATACAGCATCTTGTATCTGCCTTGCTGGGAAAAGACTGAGAACTCACCTTGCGGCAAGCCAAGGTTCGACACTGTCACTGTCACCGTCACTGTCACTGTCATTGCTGTCTGCAAATATAACTGCAAAGGGAGGAAATTACAGGGGGAGTTTTCTTGGGGGTTGTGTGGGGGTCTTTTGGTGCTGGGGGAGTAGTTTGCTCTAGTCTGTTCATAGTTATATCTATACATAGTAGTTAAGAACACTTATCCTTCTTATATACATTTTCTAACTAAAGGGTTGTTAGGTGTTTTTTTTTTTAATTTAATAATCATGAAGTGGTTATTGAGGAGTCCCCTCATCTAGTCTTGGTAAACAGCTTGGTTTCCTTTAAAGTAGGACATGTATCTTGCACTGTTCATTATCTAGATATTGAGTGAGGTCTAATTCAGGTCATGCAAACAAATAACATCTATGCAACAGAGTTGGCTGAGATAGCAAGGAACATAGTGAAAGGAAATACTCATCTTAATTGTATCTTTCTAATGCAATTGCACTGCTTTAGATTAAGGAGTGAGGAAGTTACAAAATGCTGATCATGTTGGTGCTGATTTTTCTTATATGTTCAATTAGAAGCAGCACCTCATTAAAAAAAACAAACTGAATTAGACTTTGCCCATGAGTTTAGGATGGCTTAGCAACAACTCTATCTGTAAAATTCGAAAAAAAGCTTTCTTTGTTAACCTTGTCTATCAGCAGAAATAAGATAATCAAAGACTTCAAGATATTCTTCCAATTAAAAAAATTCTTGTAGAACTATGAACTGAACATTAAAGCTTCTGTTTTAAGTTACTTACCAGAGTGCCACAAAGGAAATAGAAGAAAAATTTCTCCTTTATGTAGCTTAAAGGTCGTAAGGGTTGCTGTTTTATTCCTATGACAGATATTATACTAACATTTCAGAAAGAATGTAACCAAAATTTTAGTCTTAAAAGGAAATTTAAATGCTGAAACTACCTTTCCATTTGCAATTCAACTGACTATGGAGTAACTGTGGCCTGTAGATACACAGCTGGTACTAGTGCTAAAATTTCAATGCTGACAGTCATGGAAAAATCACTTTCACCATCTGGCTACTATGATTCCTCTACGGTAATTTGTTTCATGTCAAAATACTATCAAAATTTAATTTCTGTTGACAACATATTTTTCCTTATGGCT
>JAWWEV010000095.1:52841929-52863206 GCA_035583235.1 Hafferia zeledoni | reverse complement strand
GCTAACGACTCCCTGGGCAGCTGTGGCAGATGGTCCATTGTTTGTGGGAAATGAATAGAGGGGGTAGAATACACAGCTTTGATCACCCCCACACAGTGCCAACTGGTTCCACCTGCTAAACTAGGACAATTATAAAAAAAAAATCCATTGTTTTCAAAGTAGGATTTATATAAAAATTTTGTATACCCCACGGGGGGATATGGAACTACTTATGTTTTTTGAAGTTACTTTCTTTTCCATGATAAGTATACTTGAAGAAAGATTAAGTTGCTTGCACACAATAACCACAGAGAAGCAGAAAACATTTAATAAAATATAATATAAATTGGACAGGTATCTAGAAAGCATGTTCTGGTTTTACTTTAGCTTTATATCCTAGTTCAGGAGGCAGGACCAGTTTATCACTGTGTGGATGTGACCTGAGCTGTGTGTTCTACACCCTCTACATCATTTTTCATAAACTATTAACAATGGACTATTTGCAGCAGCTGCCCAGAGCACACCTGACCCTCAGAATGCCACCTGGGTGTTAACAAAGCCTGTGAGATAGGAGCTGTGATAACTCCACTCCAGGAAGTCGTTGGCACCTTCACACCCAGCCTGAGGGGGCGTGTCTGCTAATGGGCCATCAATAATTTCAAAAATATCTCATGACTCACTGAGTGAGATCACCCATTGTGGAACTCCCTGCCCTGGGGGAAGTACTGGGCGGTCCCACCTGTACCTGAGGGTATATAATCTTGTGGTTTGGGGACCTCTGGGACCACTCATCGGATCCAGAGGAGGACCAGAACCTCGACAGGAGGAGACCACCACTCTCAAAGAGACTGCAGCTGTCATCTGCACCAACTGGTTTTTCCCTTCCTTTTATTTTGGGCTCAGCAAAGGGACTGCCATTTTGTCTTTAAACCAGTGTACTTCGTTTTCTTATTTACTTGAATTAAATAAGTAATTTAAATGTTAATATGATAAGATATGCTATACACAAGATAACGCTAATTTAATAATCTAACATTTTATCTGCTGACATATTAAAAATGAAAGATGGTTTTCAATATTCTTATTTACACAGTCTAGTAAAAGCAATATTTGCCCTTAATAAGTCACTTCACTGTTTAAAATATAATGAAATGCAGAGGTGCCTATAACATTCTCTCTGCAGCCCTCATCTATAAAGAATTATTCTGAATGACAGCAGATACATATGCCTTTAAGACAGGTATCATTAAAAGTGGGGAAAAAAGTGAAAAATCATACATCAAATGTAATGTTTTGTCCTAGTTCAGCAAAAGAGGACTAGTTTATCACTGTGTGGGTGTGACCAAAGCTATGTATTCTAAACCCTCTATGCCATTTCCCAAGAGATAGCAATGGACCATTTCGTCAGATCCAGAGGAGTATCAGAACCTCGACAGGACTGCAACCACCACTCTTAACCAGACCGTGACCATCACTTGCAGGTTTTTCTTTCCCTCCTTTTTACTTTGGACTCAGGGGGAACCACATGGGGCTCAGCACAGGGGCTAATGAACACCATTGCATTTGTGCCTGAGGGTGCTGGGTTATACTTCTGGGGTTTGTGGGTTAAAATCAATTTCTCTTTGTATCATTGCATTTATTGTAATATTTTTTATTAAATTGCAACTCTGACTTATAATCTCTTTTGTGTTGGGTTTGTTTCTCCTGCCAGTTTACCTTTAAACCAGCACATTTCCATATGCAATAACATGCAGAGCTGAAAATGCCAACAACTGATCTATATTACTAAATTTGTATGGTAATTTGGTCCTGAGTACTTGCCTCAAAGGCAAAAGTACCTACCTACCTCTTCTTAAAATGCCATGGATGTGAGAAGGAAGGAAGGAAGGAAGATATACAACTGTAATAAAATATATTAGAGGATATGAGTTTATTTTCATGGTAAATGCACAATTTATCACCAAAAAAAAAAAAAATAAAAAGACCAAACCAAGTGAACACAAAGGATAGAATATAATCAAATGCAAAAATTGTGCAGGAACGTCAGTGAAAAACTGAGGCAAGTTTTTCCCCTATTCCTGGCATGCTAATTCTTTTTTCAATAATTTATCTTACAAACTTACAGATCAAAAACCTCAAAAGTTTTGGCTCATAATCATAATCAAATTACCAATTTTATTACAAGGTAAGTCAAAGACCGCAACAGTTTTTCTGTAATTCACATCCTGAACCTCTGGCACCATCAAATTGCATTCAACAACAGGTCAAATCTATTTAACTCAATTAAAAAAAAAATTTAAAAAATCAAACAAATAAAAACCCCTGAGGACTTTGCACAGCTCTTGAAGACAACCACTGGCAAAATACCATTTTGTGCACATAAATGTGAATGCTCCTCGGTAATTCAGTATACATGTGCGTGTATGGCTCAGCTTTGTGAACACAGATTTGGGAATGGCTCTCCCCACATGGGTGTGCCCTTCCAGCCTGCGCAGTGGACTTTTTAGGTGAGGCACAGTGTGCACAGAACTGGCCCCACCCTTTAATTCCTGAGGTTCATCTGCCACAGCCGAGCAAGCTTGGACAGTCACAGTGAAGTCTTCAAGACTAGAACCTACAGCCCCTGGTATTCCCAGGAGGTCTCCCACCCAAGTACCAACCGGGCCTGACCCTGCTTAGTTTCCAAGATCTGACAGGATCAGACACCAGAGTGACATTTAACTGCCTTCAGTAAATATATATTCAAGCTAATTTTCAGTGGAATTAGTGACTTGATTCAAAAATATGCTATTAGAAAGAGAATAGACAGAAGGGAATAGGTTTCTACAACACCAAGTTCCACTGACATTACCGTGATCATCTAAATTACATGTAATATATGGGACATTTACCAAACACCTGTATGCAGCAGGAATAAAAAGAATGCCTTTTGTACACATGGTTTTTTTCATGGCTTATCTGGACCTTAAATTCCAGTTACAAATGTCCAAACTCACAACACTGATTTACAGATTAGAAATGTATATGCATCAAAATTTAACACACATAAGCAAAAAGTCTTGCAAAGGAAATCACCAATAAAAATGGTGAATGATTCACAAATATACTGAACACTATTCCCTAAATATTTAATGCAAATAATGTTTAAATTAAATGGAATATAAATAGTTGAACATCTTCTTTGCAGGACTATGACCAGTTTTGGAGAACTGAATAAAACCTATCTGTTTAACAAGAAAGATAAAGATTGGGTATTAGGGCAACTTTGACAGCACAGAAAGCAGTGTAGTAGGATAAGCTATGTGAAAACACCATGGTCTCCTTCTTTGGAGGGCTTGTATAAAATCCCTATTATGAGTAGAAAGAGAGGTATATTTACCTGTGCTATGGGACAGTAGCAGCAGCCAACAAATTATTTTCCAGCCCAGTGACTATACTACAATGCTGTGAGCTAGTTACATCCCGGGCAAACAAGTGCTCAGTGCGATGGAAGTTCCCTACACATTAAGTACAGCCCAACAAATTCAGACAGAGAAATGATCAATGTTCAGACTTAACACAAAGGAGTTTTACTCTTATTCACCTTCCCATCACATTCAATTGCAGTCTCTCAAAAGAAGAGTGCAAACACTCCATTAGCGCAAGAATCCAAACCTAGCAGAAGAAGCAAGGACAATACATTGACATATGTCTTACCCTGGTTCATGACTTAACTATACATAACACAATATGCTAGCTGAATTGACTGTTTTAACATCTACAGGCTAATGAGATGTCAAAGAATACAAGAATCATGGAATATACTGAGTTGGAAGGGACCCATCAGGATCATAGAATCATAGGATATGGAGAGCTGGAAGGGATGCATAAGGATCATTGAGTCTCACTGCTGGCCCTGCACAGGACCATCCCCAAAAGTCACACCAGGTGCCCAAGAGTATCAACAAAATGCTTCCTGAACTCTGCCAGGCTTGGTGAAGTGACCACTTCCCTGGGGATCCTGTTTCAGTGCCCAACCACACTCTGGGTGAAAAACTTCTTAGTAATATCCAACCTGAACCTTCCCTAACACAACTTCAAGGCATTTCCTTGGGTCCTGTCACTGGTCATCACAGAGAACTGCATGTTCTTGTGCAGTAAGTCAATGCCTGTAAATATTCTGAATGTCAGTCTCTTTCTAAAAGATAAAAAGGATATTCTCGGAATCATAGAATCATAGAATATGCAGAGTTGGAAGAGATCCCTCAGGATCATCAAGTCCAGCTCCTGGCCCTGTGAAGGACACACCAAAAATCACACCATGGATTATTGGAGCATTATCCAAATGCTTCTTAATCTCAGACAGGCTCGGTGCTGTTACCACTTTTCTGGGAAGCCTGTTCCAATTCTCAACCACCCTCTGGGTGAAAAATGTTTTCCTGATATCCAGCCTAAACCTCCCCCAGTTCAGCTTCATTCCATTTTCTTGAGTCGTCACTCGTGATGACAGTGAAGAAATCAGTATTTGTCCCTCCTCTTCTCCTCACAAGGAAGTTGTAACTGCAATGAGATCTCCCCTCAGGCTCCTCTTCTCCAGGCTGAACAAAACAAGTGACCTCAGCTGTTCCTCATACAGCATCCTCTTCACACCCTTCAATATCCTCATGGCCCTACTTTGGATACTCTCTATATATTACTCTATATGACTCTATACTCTCTATATGACTTTCTTATACTGTGGCACCAAAAACTGCACACAATATTCAAGATGAGGCTACTCCAGTGCAAAGCAGAGCAGGACAATCCCCTCCTTCAACATCTGGTGCTGCTTTGCCTGATGTCCCCCAGGACATGGTTGGCCCTCCTGGCTGTCACGGCACTACTGACTCAGATTCAGCTTGCCATTGACCAGGACCCCCAGGTCCATTTCCATAGACCTGCTCTCCAGCCTTTCGTTCCCTAGTCTATACACTCATCCAGGATTGTTCCATCCCAGTCCTTTGAAAAGGAGGGGTACAGGGGAATAGGGGGACACAACCCCAACAAAAAAAGGCAACCACACCATGTCACTTCCAGGTGACTCCATCCCAGCCGCTCAGCTAAGTCCAGGCATCTATGTTGTGCAGTCCTCGGAAGTACATGGTAATAGTTTTCTTGCCCCTTGTAGGGCTATTTTCACAGTTCAGACTGGTTCTCTGCTCCTACACTGATTTTAGCAACACTCTTTAACCCTTGCATTGTAGTCATGGATATATTTAGTATGTTCTTTCAGCCTCCACAAATGTAGAAATAAGTTAAAGTCTACACTTTTCCTTTGTATAAGATCCAAATGATCCACTTTTTGGTGAAGAGGCAGCTAAGTATGTTAGCTGAGTGAAGATGAAATTTAGTTGTGTTGAGATAATGGCCTAGTAAAATCCCACTGTATTCCAGTGCTTCTGTTCACTCGCTTCCCACTCTGCTGCCTACACCTGAAGATACTTTCTAGTCCACATGCAATCATCATTTAACCCTTCATTCAGTACAGCATCCCTTTTGATTTTTCAAACAGCTCACTTCAACTCCTGCAGCAAAGGCCTACCAAGCAGGCTGCCAGCTGAGCAGAGCTGCACAGGAACAGGCTGGGTTTGCACGCTTAGTTAGAGCCTGCTTGTTACAGTCCAAGCATTAACCATAACTCACAGACTGTTCAAACAGCCTTGGCTCTTGGTCCAGCCCTCTGATGAGCAGGACAGAGAAGTGAGTCAGATGTCCTTTGGGAGTCTAAACACCTTGTATATGCTGTTCTTGGGATGGTGATTCACACCATCTGACATTTAATCATGGAGACCAATCTCTGGCCGAGGTAGTTAGTGCTTGTCTTCCATTTCAGCACAAAATCCAGGAATCTAATCTATCTGACTGTGCAGAAGAAGCGAGCAGAGCAGTGTAAGCACAAGAGGAAGCAATTATAACTAAAATACCTTAAACACCTTCTAGTCTAAAACTGTCTCAGAAAAGAGTGCAAGTGGAAATGAAGCAGAGTACCTAACAGCGTAAATAACATTTACCACAATTTTCGAGGTGGCAGCTGAAACTGTATACCTGCCACTGTACTAAAAGTTTTGAACTTTTATTTCACCATTATCTTCTCAGTAGGTTATGGCTGAAACAGCAACAGAATAGATAAATAAATGACATAAAGATTAGAGTGTACAAAGGACTCCACATATACTATGGTGCCCTGGATGGATAGGCTAACAGGAATCTTGCACTCCCAGTACAAAAATCTATTAAAGGCTAAATCTGTAGAATCACTTTTACAGTAGTCAAATGTTGTTGTTCCAGTGTTGTCAGAGACACAGCTAAGCAGGAGCAATCATCTTTAATCTCTATTACAAAAAACTTGCAAGAAGTATAGGAGGACTTTCTTGGTTTTAATAAACAAAATTATTATTCTGGAAGGCCCTGCTTGTGGTGAAAGGGGTTTATCTTTCATTATAAGGATAAAAATAAATATTTGCTATGAATTACCAAGGTCAGCACAATCTGCCATTCTCCACATACTTTTTGTGGCTCTATTGCACCAATTAATTACAATTTCTACCACTGAAGCTTTACTCCTGGCAACCTGCATTATGTAGTCCAATTGCTTGCTGTATATTCTGACAAAGAGGTGTGGTGGGGTTTGGGGTTTTGGGGGTTTTTTTGAGGTGGAGTTGAGAGGTGGTTTAGTTTGATTGGTTTGTTGTTTTGGAGTTTTCTTAATTATATATAGACTGCTCTAATTTATCTGTGGTGTGACATTTGGGGAACAGCCACAGTTCAGCTGTTAG
The DNA here is from genome assembly GCA_035583235.1 of Hafferia zeledoni. Lineage (NCBI taxonomy): Eukaryota > Metazoa > Chordata > Aves > Passeriformes > Thamnophilidae > Hafferia > Hafferia zeledoni. The sequence continues at coordinate 52,856,433 of JAWWEV010000095.1, read as the reverse complement.
CAGCTTTTGCAACATTCACCACACTGTCCCCATTGATGATACACATTGCTAAATTTGACTGCAGATAAAACTAAGATGCTTAAAAAGCCCTTTTAGTGAGGGAAAGGCTCCACAGTTTTAATTGGAGGGTGGATGAAGCTGCCAGCAGCTCCATTCTATTTTTTTCATCTGAAGGAAAGAAGGCCTCATTTTTTCAGGCAGGTAAACATCAGACTTCTTTGGCAAAAAGCATACCCTGTGCCTTTTCAGAGCATCCAGTGGTGCTGTTTATTTATATACCTTTGTGGTTGTTTGAGGTCTATCCAGACACTGTTGTGCCAAAAACTACAGGACAAGATTAGTTTTCTCATTCTCAGAACGCCAGCTATACCTAAGAGGTGTTCAACCTGTCCAGAGTCCTGTTCAGAGTCCACACAAAACATGCCATTAAAAGTTCAGATTCACTGCAGTATTGCCCTGTATCCAAAACCAGTGGAAAGAAAACATATATTTTTGTACACAAAGGATTGAAAAGCAACAGCTTTTAGTCTTTCATTAAAATAATTAAAACAAATAACAGTTGCAAGATTGCTGCTTTCAGTACCAAGACCCGTAAAGCAGAAATGTAAAGCTGTCAACTCATTTTGAGGTAGACAGAAAGTAGTTCTAAGATGGCAACCATCTTCTGTAGCTATTAAATAACATCATATTAAAGTAACTGATGCCTTTTTATGCAACAGTACATTGCATCATTTTTTTCCTGAGCCATTGCACTGACTAGAAATTCCTCTGAAATTTCTGTAATTACTCTTTATTTCTATGCCACAAGAAAATATGTAGAAAATTAGGTACACTGTTGTAGTGAATTGAAAAGACGTATCTTTAAAGGGAGCAAAAAGTTTCAGACACTTCAGTTCTGAAACACAACCAGTACATTTCTGATGCTTTTTCCTGGACTTGGAGAACCCACATAAATGCTTGTAACCTCTAGTACAAACCATTAAAAGAATAAATTTTTAACTACACATCCTCATTATAATGCTGATTACATCTTCATTACATCTCTCGTATGAGAATTGGCTGATTATCTCATAACCATGCTTCTTTCACACTTAAAAGAACACAGTATGTTAATAAAAGCCACATTTGCTTTCTGAAAATTTTAGCTGTCTGGTGCAAGGGAAAGCCTGGAAGAAGAGTCTGCATATCACAAGAGATTTTACTTAGAGTTTGTTTTGGGTCTTTTTAGTTGTTATTGTGGATAGGTATTTTAGCAAAGTACATTGCTCATTACAGTGTTTTCAGATGTTCTCTTTGTCCTTGTCCTTTCACCAAATATTCTGTATTCTTTTGGGATTAGGACACTACGAGATGTGTGTTCAGGGGCACTTCTGACATATCAACGACCACACAGCTGATTAGTACACTTGCTACTCTACACCCACGCTCTGCCAGTGTCTGTCTGCTACATAACAGCCTGGAGTGCCTTGGAGCAGCAGGGAGCTGCCACAGAAAACTCACCAGAGAGGCCTCGTGGGTGGCCAAAAGGAAAAGATAACTTGAAAACAGACAACCAAGAAATATACAGCAGTTCAAACACAGACTAAATTCCAATTTCCACCTAGCAGAAAAGAAAGTTTATATGCAAAGTGACACATCTCACTTGAAGATAACTTCTGGATTGTGTTAAAGTTTCCCATTGAACGTAAACCCTGAAATCTGTAATCTTTTGTTCTATTGCTATAAGTCAATAGATTTTAAAAGTGCAGATAGGGAAGAAAATGAACTACTGACTTTTTCTGCTGCTACATGAAGTTAAAGTAAATACATTGAAAAATATACATGGACTCACAAGCATATTTGCAGTTCACATGGTATGAACTATCTTTTCTGTCAAATTTGCATATTCTGAATTGAATCATCAATATAGTAAATGTTTTATATCATGTTCTGCCAAGTGAAAATGTTGCAAGACTCAAGTAAGAATGTTTTGTTGCTGATTGCTCCACTAGCCACAGTAAAAAGTGAGCAAAAAACTCATTGAATGCTGAAGACTCCAGTGAAAAATCTAAAATTCATTCAGGAAATGGATTGTTCACAAATAATTTTATAGCAAAGCTTTAGTGGACTTTGAATCAAATAAGCCAAGAGTTCCTACCATAAGTAGTTGAATAGTTCTATTATGGAACAAGTATATTAAAAATTACTTGGTAAGGCAAAGTACATAGACACAACCTGAAAGCACTTTTAAAAATATCTCCTTTCAATTCATCCAGCTAATACTATCTCAGATACTGGCAATTACACACACACTTTATGTAGATAACTACCGAGGATGTGAGAGACTGCCCTTAAATATGTTTGGTTTTAGCGCTTTCTTGCATCTACCAATTAAGGAGGAGAAAAGCAACAGCTACATCATAAGAAAATGCAAGATCAATGTATGTCATGGTTTTATGGCTAAAAATGGAGAATAGAAACCCATACTGGCTTCTCACAGATCCATGAACATTTTGAGTAACACGGTAACACGATGACAGCCAGAAGGAACAAATCTAGGCAAAAGAGAACTAGAAAGAACAAACAAATCAACTTATAGCAAGACTTCCAATCTACAAGACTCTGGCATTAAGATTCATGACCTTCACCACCATGATGAAATCTTTCAGTGAATAGCAAGTTCCAGTGAACATCAAGAATTTTAATGGGATCAATATTACCTGTGAATTCATAGCAAATTTAGTCCTCAGTTTCAGGTTAAAGTTACTGGAGCTACCCTTTGATACCATCAGAGATATAGATTATAGTGGTGAGAATCATGTGCATGAAGGGCCCATAGCTTTTAAATAAGCTAAAATCACCTATTAAAAATTAAACAAAATTAATCACTGCCATTGCTTCAGCTGCTCAGTTAATGAGTTTTTCAGGGACTAGATAGGAATCATTATGTGGAACATGTTTCCATGATGCTGAAGGCTTAGGGACATGCTAAGACAGAGTGACCCTGGTGTCAGCCAGCTCTCCTCTCCGTGACCAGAAAGCCACATAGAGAAAGAAGTGGGTCTTGTTGCCGGCTGACTTTCTCCTTGGATATTAAACTTGCTGCTGCTTCTTCAGTCATTTCCACCTTGGAATATACTCAATAAAACATGATTTCTGACAATCTTATAAAATTAAACTGCATTATGGTCTACTCAGACTGAGATGACACACAAATAAATCCAAACTTTGGTCTTGAGCATTCAAACCACTTCAGATAGCAGCTAGGTACCTTTTTTTTTTTTTTTTTTGCTTTACTCTTTTTTTTCTTACCATAGTCTGACTATCCCATTTATGTCATGTAAAAAATATTTACAAACTCAAAGTTCAGTTGTTTTCAAAAAACACCTTCAAAGTTATGTCAGCCTTGGTTAAACACACTAAATGAGACCCTACAGAGAGACTATTTTGGCTTGAGCCAGAAAAAAATGAAGGTTGTTACCTTAACCAGAAGTGTAATATCTTCTTCCTGCTTTCTGGAGACATTCAGAAGCAGTCTGTTCCTATCTGAACAGAAAATACTGATTTCATAACAGGAATTTTTTCTCCTCATGACAAGATAACAGCTGCAGCATTATTGTAATGCTTTGTCATTTCAGCCACCAACTTCAGATTGCAAGGCCATTCCTTTCTATCCTGTAGAAGAGCTGTGTTTACTTCCACCCCCACTCTGCACTAAAAGCACAGAGAATGACAGTCAAAGCTTTCTAAATTCTTTTTCTTAAGCAAGAGAAGAGTGGAGAAGGAAAATGGTTTCCTCTCTTCCCCCAAAATGAGCTCTGAACTGGCTTAGTTAATTTTTTTCAAGTTCTAATGGTGTCATTTAAACCAACTCAGAAGAAAACCAGTTTGTTTTAAATTGTGCCACTCCTGTACCAAGAAAGTGGCTCTTAGATACAGCATGATAGAGCATTTCCAGAAGACTACAAGTGCATCAGACAAGTTGACACCTGCCTTGAGGCCTGGGGGAACAGAGTTCTGGTTACTCCTTCATTCACCTAAAGATACATGGGGTTGCATAACCGCAGCTCCATCTGGTGCTAAGAGACTGACTCATGCTGGCAGTGACTGTCAGAAATGGGTCCCCTAGAGCACTATCTTTTTTTCACTTGTCACTTCAGAAAGCAGGAAACGCAGTTAACTAGTAATTTAGGCAGCGTTAAATGCTTGTTATTTGCAAATGTGTCTCAAAAACCTTGTGAAATTGTTACAGTTGTTAGCATTGTCAGACTGAACCAGAAAATCCTTGCTAATAAGGTACAGCATTCACAAACAAAATATATATCCAAAGCAGTCCAGTGAAAGACGCTATACTTGGAGGTACATTTTATGTATTAAAAATCTTTTATAAAATATATTTCCACTCTTCATCCTCTTATTCCCAAAGTCTCCATCACATTTCTAAGGTAAAGATGAAGCAGTCACGGACAACTCTGTACAAACTGCTTAACTGAGTTTGAAAGACACTACTGAACAGTAACAGCCATCATTGCATTCCAGAGTCCAGAGGAAATTGGCTGATGTAGTTGCCAAGCCACTCTCCATGATATTTTAAAAGTCGTGGCAGTCAGGTTAAGTCCCCAGTGACTGGAAAAATGGAAACATTGTACCCAGATTTTAAAAGGGTAGAAAGGAGGACCCTGCGAACTACTGATGTGTCCCTCACCTCTGTTCCTAGGAAGACCTTGAAACAGATCCTACGATAGGCTATGCTAAGGGTTGTGAAGCCAGCACAGCTTCAGCAAGGGGGAAATCCTGTGACCAAGCCAGTGGCCTTCTATGATGGGGTGGCAACATCAGTGGACAAGGGAAGATCTATGGATGTCATTTTTCTGGACTTCTGAGAGGCCTTTGACATAGTTCCCCACAACATCCATCTGCCTAAATGTCAAGGGGTGTGGATTTGATGGATGGACTATTCAGTGGATGAGGAATTGGCTGGATGGTCTCATCCAGAGGGTAGCAGTAACCAGCTCAATGTCTGGATAGAGATCAGTGATGAGACAAGAGTCCATACTGGCACCAGTGCTGTTTAATAACTTCACCAATGACATAAACAGAGGGATTGAGAGCGCTCTCAGTGAGTTTGCAGATTACCCCAAGCTGAGTGGTGTGGTTAACATACCTGAAAAACAAGATGCCATCTGGAGGGACCTGAAGAAACTCCAGAACAAGGAGCTCATATGCGAACTTCATATTGTTCAGTTAGGCCAGGTGCAAGGTGCTGCATCTGATTCAAAGTAACCCCCAGTATCAATACATGCTGGGGGATGAACAGCTCAAGAGCAGCTCTGGTGAAAAGGACTTGGGGTAGTGGTGTTTGAAAAACTGGACACGAGCTGGCAATATGCACTCACAGCCCAGAAAGCCAACTGTCTCCTGGGCTGCATCAAAAGGAGCATGTTGAGCAGGCCAGGAGAGGCAATTCTATTCCTCAACTCTGCTCTGGTGCCATCCCACCTGTAGTACTGTGTTCAGTTCTGATGTTGCCAGCACAGGAAGGACATGGACCTGCTGGAGCGCGTCCAGAGGAGGGCAAAATAATGATCAGAGGACTAGAGCACCTCTATGAGGGAAGACTGAGAGAAGATAAGGCTCCAGTGAGACCTTATTGCAGCCTTCCAGTGGTTAAAAGAGGCCTATAAAAAGATGGGGACAGACATTTAAGTGGGGCCTGTTGAGATAGCACAAGGGATAATTAATTCAAATTAAAAAGAGAGTGTGTTTAGTCTAGGTATAAAGAAGAAACTTTTTATCATGAAGGTAGTGAAACGTTGGAATGGGTTGCCCAAAGAGATGGTGGGTTCCCCATTCCTGGGCCAGGCAATTCAACATCAAGAGTCATTCAAGGTCAGGTTGGAAGGAGCTCTGAGCAACCTCATCTAGATTATGTCCTTGTCTATTTCAGGAAGATTGGACTAACCCAACCCAAACCAGTTTACAACTCTATGATCAGGAGCAGTAGGCCAGTCTCCTAAACAAGGTTGGTGTGTCAAAAACCTAACAGAGTAAGAGTTGTATCAAATTGGGGTGATCATGTTTCTTAAAGACATGAACATGGCTGGATTCAAAGGAGAAACTCATTGAAAGTGTGACTATCCTAGTCATATAGTTTAATAACCAGAACAGGTTCAATAGAGTAACAGCAAAATAAAACATAATTTTTAAAAAGCAAAAACACAATCAGATGGAGAGTTGATAAGCACAAATACACAGTGACATTTGTGCATGACAATGTGGAAGAAATTAAGGAGTGCTTGCTATTATTACCTGTCCTCTCAACTTGTGGGGTCTATTATTTTTGTTCAATTTAAAATGGACCTTGAAGCAGGCATGAAGAATAACACTTGTTAGCATAAGTGACACACTACAACCTCTGGATATGATGCTTCCAAATGAATCAACACCTACCTTAGCAAATATCTGTCATGACTGAGGGTATTACTTGTCCCTCAGCTGTTTTTCACTGTACATCTAACACAACTTCTCAAAGGCTTTGTCAATGGAAGGGATGGGTTACGAGGCACTCACACAATTCAAGCCAGTTAAGATAACTCAAGCCACCTTCATCAGGTGTCTAATCTGTTCCAGCTGACTTTGCCTGAACGAATATAGGAATCAGTTTTACAACCTCTTTAATCAGCAGCAGACTTGTTGGTCAGTACAGCAATGAGCAACACAGCAGGAGTGTCTTTAGTGGATTTAAAGGTCTGCATTGGTAGTCTTCAAACCTCTCAGCCTACAGACAAAATAGCTCACTAGAAACCTAGCTTTGACAGTACATTGGACTGTGTGGGGAGCTTTAATTTTCTTAGTGGATTCTGCCATACTATGCCACAAAAAATCAACAGTAACAGAGCCATGGGCTGTTCTTCCATTTAATGTCATCTCATCAAGAATGTACCAGATAGCTCACCTTAGATAAGGTGCCAGGGATGGATGCTGTAAAAGACAGCTGAACATTTATTCAAGTTTTACTCCAATAAATGTATTGACAGTTTATACTAAATACCATGTAAAAATAATAAACCTAAATGCATACCTATCTGGGGACTAAGGAGGAACGGATTACTGTTCTTTGTAAACATAAATCCAGCAAAACAGTCCTCATTATAGATAGACACTCTCCTGCCTTTCTTTTTGTTATTTACGGTCATTCCTTAGAGTACATTTCTGTCTCCCATAATAAGAGAACAATTCCCATGTATAGAAGTATTTACAAAACTTTTAGGTGCACTTGTATAGAGAGATGTATGAGACCAAAAGGACTCAAAGTAGCAAGTCTGGAATGAAGGCCAGAAAGCACACAGTGCCTTCCAACCCTTCACCACAAGGGCTCTGCAGCAGCTTATTCTGGGTTCCTGCATTAGACCAGTTATGGGTCTTTTCAGTATTTTCAAGGCCAGAAATAATTCAGAAAATTGGATTCTCTCTACATTTGTACTTCCTCCATCTCTTTCTTTCTCTTCTTTTTTTTTTCCTTTTCATTTTTCTTATTCTTTATCTTGGCATAGAAAAAGACAAGGGATAAATAAGCATGAGAAAAAATAAACCAGAGGAGAAAGACAAAAATAATCAAGTCATCCTGAGAAAGAAGAGTGGAAAAAAAAAAGAGAGTAAGAGAGAGAGAAATCACAAAATCACAAATAACTTGCTGTCTGGTTCAGTAGTGCAGAGGTTCATGAATATACTTCATAGCAATTAAGACTCTCCTTGAAGTAATCATTTAAGAAAAGGTAACATTTCCTTCACAAAAGAGGAGAAATTCAGATGCTTGGTACTAGACTACAAAAGACCCATTTTAATTATTTTCCACATACGATGCTAAGTTGTCACCATTAAAAACGATCAAAGATTGCAAGTATCCAATTTTTCAGTAGTTATCTGGGGCTGGCATGGCATGATTTGTCATCTTCAGGCATTTAGAAAAACAATACTTATGTCCATGCCTGAGTGTCTTTAAAATTATAAAGGAGATGTAGTTATAAAATTATAACAAGAATTAAGACAAAACTGCACAAAACAATGATGCAGTTCTTTCTCATTTTCAACTAATTTTGCATTATTTTATAATATCTGTTTCAAAATACTGTTTTGTCTCAATTACTGTGACCATGGGAATCCATAAAAGTCTTTTTCTTGCCATCTTGGTCCAGGTAATCTGCAACATCTCCTTTTCTTTTTCTTTTTCTTTTTTTTTTTCATTTCCAAAACATACCATTCTTTTGCAAGCTGTTTTGTAACACAGGTATTTCTTCTGCACATAGACACTGGCAGAAAAAAGCTGACTCCAAAACCAACCAGTTGGTGTGAAAATAACTTTGAAATAGTGTAGGACAAGGTAACAGGAAGGAATGCATTTTAATAGTTACCTACACAACTTTAGCTGTATCTTCTGGATCAATAGCATTTCTTTTCAAAGTTGCAGCAATTTATGACTTTAGACAGCTTAGGACCTCCTCCATTTTCTCAGCAAAGATGGGCTGAAAGATTACTTCCTCTCACTGAGGAGAAATGAGTCTGAATAAGTGTTCTCCTCTTCAGTGGCTTTTACAAAAAGCGAGATACTTCAGATCGACTTACTTGAAACCATTTCACAAGAAAGCTAAAATGTAACCACTAAATATTTGATGTCTTTATGCTATAATGCCCTTCTTCTCTCTCAAATTAATGTTTCTTCTGCTGTCTTTATAACTTCTTTAAATGATAGCTGCCTGGAAACCAATATGATTTCCATCCCACTCCATACTCCCAAGGTCCCCAGCTTCTCCCACACCCTTACCTTTAAAAACAGCCATCTCTTTTGGATATTATGAGTAAAAAAATGTCAGTTTCATTCTTCCCATTGTCTGACATGTAAATTTTTTTAAAAGACTACACCCTTTGCAATTTTCATATCCTTATTTCTTAACAGTTCAAAGTATTTTTAGCCAAAATGACTCTGAATTGCAGTACATTTACAGAAAGTCTCATCTTGCATTTTAATTTGACCAGCACCCCCAGGTCCTTTCCCACTGGGCCACTTTTTCAACCATTTTGCCTCCAGCCTGTAGCAGTGCCTGGGGTTGTCGTGACTGAAGTGGCCTTGTTGAATCACATACTATTGGCCTCAGCCTCAGCCCATCAATCCAGTGATTCAGTAGAACAGTAGACTACCAGAATTTCATTCTTAACCTTTGGTTAGACCACTCAGTCTAATACATTCAATATTAAAACTATGTGAGGAGAAACCTGAAAAGTCATGTGTTCTCCCCCTGTTGCTGAGAACACTTTCCCTTCTCTTGAGGGAATAAAATGAATCCTTAGGTACTAGTATGACTTTTTAGAGGCCTTCTTACGCCTCTGCTATCAATTGCTGTGGAAAAATAAAAGTATGGACTTGACAGCATTCAGACAAATATTAACAGCACAAAATCACACAAATGTGGACTTTGTGTGTGTGAAAAGAAAGTAACTCCACTTACACAGCCTCTCTACAGCAAGGTATCCATACAGTGATAAAATAAAGTCTGGAAACAGCAGTAATTATTGCCCCCATTGAAGGAGAAAAGGATTTGATGCCACTTAATAAGTGCTGCTTTTAAAGTACAGAAATACTACTTCTGGAGCACTTACTTTTACTTAGATGCTTAAAATTTATCTTCCTCTATTTGAGTGATTCTCACATAAATAGGCTTGCTACTCATTTGGAAGATTTCCTCCTGGTTTCAGCAGCTACTGAGCCTGCTGGCACAGAAAAACTCTCATGCCCACCAGGAGCAAACTGGGACAGAGCCTGCATCTGCAGCAGAAAGTCATCACCACAAACCACAGCCACATGTAAGTTTCTTATTCCACATCCTCTCCCCCAGGAAATCTATGCCCTAGAGCTGATTTTCTGTGTGAGAAATGTCAGGTTAGATAAGAGGAGCATCACTAGACTCATCCCTCCAATGCCAAGGCATTCTTTAAAATTCAGGGTTGCTTCACCACAACATTAGCTACCAGCTGCCTGAAGAAGATTGTCATATTCACATGCAGCAGAAATTAAATGAGAGTCTCAGAGAATACAACATGATTTTCACTTGGCTTAACCTTTCTTCAGAAGTACAATAGAAAATATTTCCTTTAAATAACAACTTAGCAAAAGTATGTAAAGGTCACAAATGCTTAAACATCTTAGACATAAAAGGTGATAGCAAGACAGTTAAGAGCAAATCATTGTTAAATGTTATTATATGGAAATAAACTTGTCACTCCTACATCTTTCCTCCTTTTGAAATTATATTGTCATTCTGGTTTGCGGGGGAGAGGGGAGTTTTGTTATGTTTTCGTGCAGAACTAGTTGGGTAAATGACTGGTCACCTTTTCAGAAAATTTTGTTATATATCCCTTGGTATTAGGGTCTAGTTCCTCATAATTTCCCACATCTTTTATAGTATCAAATAAAAGCTGTTTGGTGACCTCTGGGAAATGTGTAGAATACCTTAATCCAGTCCCTCATCCTCTGGTTTTATAGTTGACACAAATCAGCTAGCAGGCACAAAGACCAACTGGTTTTCATTCAAGAGTACTGAAGCCAAAGGATTGCACTCCAGTCAGAATAATAAATCTCTTAGGAGTCTGTTTCTTTGTCAAAGATCACGTGTGTGTGTCTGTGTGTGCATGGGTGTGTGCACGTGTGCAGTGAGACTTAGAAGTGAAATTCAAAAATAGTGAGCTTGGAAATGAGTCTCTGAATCTTACACTTCCTTATTAGGTTAGCCATCTGAATTTTTTGTTAATGGTGATCATCAAAATCCACAAAGTTTAGTGTTCCATGCTACTTGTCCAAACCCAGCAGATATAAAGATACAGAAGATTAAATGAGAACATACACAGTTTACTACCATACATGGATTTTAAGACCAATTCTTAAACAGGCTACTAACAAATTCATAAAGAAGAAACCCAGACCTATAGGTATTAATTGTAAGTGCACCTGCCCTTAGCAAGAATTTTCCAGATTTTCAAGTAAATATGCCCCCAAAGGTGATATTAGAATTATTTTAGAACACACAGAAAATAATTATACTGTTCCATGCTGCAGGCATACTAGTATGGCAGCATATCTCAGCAATTGCTGTTATCATACCTGTTTAGAATGCACAATTTCATCAAGCTGTTAATCCAAGAGCATCTTAGCTGTTTCCTTCTGAGTCTTGGGAAGAAATATGTATATTATAGAAGATTACATATATATACATTATAAATATAATAAATAATGTATCTCAAAGCTGTACATTTTTAATTGTATTCTAAATATAAGTGCAGAAAAAAATAGTATGAGATCACATATTAGATAATAAGCAGCACAACATTCTCTATTTTAATATGGATAGTATAACAAATCCCTTTACGTTCATCCAACAGAAAAAAAAGCCTTGTTGCTCATATTGTATTCCAAATTCTAATCACATGAATCACCTTGAAAATTATTTTGCAACAAAGGAAGCAGTAATGTAACTCACATTTTATTCTTAAAAAAATACATATATTTGTTGTTCATTTTATTGGAAAAGCCTCTGTTTTCCTGAGGATAGTCTAGTACTGAAACACATTATGAAGTGACAGGATATCCACAACATTTAAAGGACTACTCATAGTGCCTGCAAAGCAACAGTCCTGTAGTCATCAAAAAGTGGAGACTGTTTTTATATTTAGAATTGGAAAAAATCTACTCATTTGTTATTTTCCTTGTTTGGGCTTTTCTGGAATTAACCCAAAACAAAGCAGATATTTGGAATTCAAACCTCTAGTTTAGTTTGCAATGTAAATCACCATGTCTGAAGCTGTGAGGTGATGTCAGAGGAAACATTTTGCTATACATGCCCTCTTGTGCTCTTCTGTAAGCATTCACTTCAGGCCATCATCAGATACAGGATACAGCACTCAGAAGAGCTTTGGGGTGAGTGAAACTTTTATAGTTAACAGGTAGCACTACTGATACAGGAGAAAAGAGGGAAAGGACAAATAAGTTAAACATAGTGTAAGAAGGAAAGAACATGAAAAAAGAAATAATATTGACTATTTTTGTCCTGGAGTCTCCAGTAGATTCCACAAAAATCACCTTTCAGAATCAAGTGAACTATTACAGTTTTTTTTCCTGTGAGCCCAAAACTGAGCATACACTTGCACCACTAAAACTGAAGAATATACAAGATGTTCTACTCCCAGAAGCTGACTGTATCATTACCTAGGGGAAACTTCATAAAATATTTCAAGTTTAAAGCTGAAGATTTTTCACTTCTGCCACAAATAAATTCTACACAAACTAAGAGAATAAACAGGGACTGTTTCAAAATATAACTTCACTATCCCTAATTGGATTAGCTTCACCTTTATTACACTCATTCCAAACCAAAGTATGTTATATAGTAATTTTTGATTTTTTGCTCAGCCATAAATTATGCTGTAAAATGTCACAGCATAAGTAACAATTCTTCATCGAGCAGAAGAATGATGAAAGAGAAGCCCAAACAATGTCTGATCAAGGAGTACCCACTGCGGAAACATCCATGAATAGTTTGGATTTGCCTGTACTTGTAGAAAGATGCTAAAATGAAGACCAGGACCAGCACTGGACAAATACCTTGGACGGCTCGGGGACTGGCAGTTGGGAGTTTTGGAGGGCAGTTTTTCTGGTTCTGTTACCCTGCTTAGTTCTGTTACCCTGTCCATTGTGTCCCCTGAGCTGTGCCTAGCTCTGTGGTATCACACCCTGCCAGCCTTCTTTGTGTTCCCTTTGTTCTCTTGAGGACCCAGACATTAAACTGGATTGCCTTGTCCTGGCCCAAGAGGGGCTCGCCCCATACCCCGCAGCTCCCGTGGTCGGAGGCCCCGGGCCCCCCTCCCCTCACTGCCCCTGTCCCAGTTCTATTGGTCAAGGGACCTTGACCCTGCCTCTCCCTCAGTTTTCACCAATCCAGTCAGACCGGGGACCGCCCCCAAAAGGTCTGTTAATACCTGTACCTTTTTTGAATAAACGGATTCTCTGCCTTGCAACTGCTTGGAATTCTTTGTCTGTCCCTCCCTTCTCTGCCCCCATGGAACCAAGGGGATAGCAGGGAAAACCTTCTCCCTTTCCCTCCACACCGCACAGAAGAGATCCTTTTTCCCTTAAACCTCTATGTACTAGCCCACAATGTTTGCATCCATCTATGTATATCTCATGGCTCCTATGTTTAAACCCTTGATCCTTCACAACCATTCAGACTAGAAGTATTTTGTGTAATCTTTAGTGACTGGGAAGCAAAAAATAGAGGATTTCTACATGTCCTAGGTACTCATGTTCCTCTGATCATTGATCTTCAGAACCATGCCAGGAAGAGTGTGAAACACAGGTAGGCATTTAGCCAAGGCAGACAAGGAGAAGAAAATCAAACACATGGAAAGTAGTTTAGGAGTCATCTAGTACTGCACCATGCTTATTCTGAATAATGAAAACACAAGAAAGTGGTCACCCCAGCAGAATAAGATGGCCTACATGTCTTCTATTCAATCTAAGGTTTTGTTGCAACCTGATAGTGCTAATTATGTGTTGATTAACAACTTTTTAGTTTGTTTTTCCTCTTCTTTTTAAGCAGAGTTCCCTAGACCTTTTACCCCTCTAAAGTTGCAAAGTAGAACAATATTACTCCAAGAGGAATAAGTACCAGGAATGAACTGGTTCACTAGCACAAGATTACATGTACAAAAAGAGAGTAGTGAAAAAATTTCATGCTGGTCTAATAATCCTGAGAGTAACAACTCCAATTAATATCACCAAGTGCAGCATGACACACACAACAGAGGGCTATGCTGACAGGTGCTATTTAGTACCTTCAGTTTGGTATACAGATGGCAGCCGGAAACTTAATACTGAAAGAAAAGGGTTGTTCTCTTAGAAAAGTTTATTTGTGCAATAAACTTGTTACTCTAATGGCTCTGAAGCTGTGTCTGATTCTATCAAGTTGAACAGCTGAAGACAACCTGTCTGGGACCAGGACTTGCCACAGACTATCTTCCAGGTTCTTTCAGAATCCAGTATACACTGGCATCTTAGCAACTCAAATATTTAATAAAACCTGAACTGAGACTTTGGGAAAATAAGTTCATTCCTCTGGCAATTTAATAGCTTTTATCTTCTCTTATAGAAAACACACGTACATACAAGATCTAGTTAATACATCTCTTGTGCACCTACTTTTTGGTGTTAACTGGTGCTGAAACCCATTGCTATGAAGTATGTAATGAAAGAAGTACAGTTTGAAATCACCTATCCATCCATCCATCCATCCATCCAACCAGAACATTTTTAGTAAAATAAGTAGAGATTAATAAATCAGTCTTGCCAACTAGTGTTCAGCAATATTTGCATTTAAATGACTGCCCAATATTAGGCAAGTATACCCTACCCGGTGGAGATTCACCGTTAGGCCCAGAGGGGGGAATATACCCTTGGCAGTAGCAGCAGGCCATGCTACTGA
>JAWWEV010000095.1:52825490-52841128 GCA_035583235.1 Hafferia zeledoni | reverse complement strand
TTAAACCTCATTTTTGCTTTGCTCTTTTAACTCGTCTCTTTCTAAAATTTTCTGAGCCGAGACTTTTTCTCACAGTTGTGTTTCTGGTTAGTACTTTCTGTTGTTAGTTAAGTCTGTCATTTGGGGTACACTGCTGTATTGAAACTTAAGTTTAGGGTGCCTGTCTCTGTTGAATGTGTTTTGTGCTGGTTTCTCTTGGGGTTTTTGGTCATCAATTAAATACAATCACACAACTAAACATTATCACTGACAATGCAAAACCTGCAGTAACTGCCACATACTTGTATTAATGAAAGTTATTTGGGGAGCTGCTATGGAGAAAGTTCTTTTCTTGGTATTAAGAGTGGTCCTCATAGCAGAGTGTCAAAGACCCTTCCAATCTGTGTGCTGTCCATTGTTTGACAGGTAGTATTGGCTTCTTAAGACTTCAATGTTCAAGGACGCTTATAGCTAATATCTTCATGGAGAAAGTTCTCCCTGGCTATTAAGTGTGGCCTCATAGCAGAGGTCTCCAACCTGTGTGCTGTCCACTGTTTGACAGGCAGTATTGGGCTCATAAGACTTTGGTTTTCTGGACATGCTTATAGCCAAGAAGTTCTCCCTGGCTGAAATGTGGTCCTCAGAGGAAGGTAAAAAAACTTTCCAACCTGTGTTCTATCCATTGGTTGATAGGCAGTGTTGGGTTCATAAAGCTTTGATTGTTCAAAGGGCACTTTTAGCCAATAACTTTACATTGATACAGTTGGGACAAGGAATCTTTACATTTCTGCCCCTCCTTTTCATGTAACAAGAGCCTTGAAAGAAATACACAAACCTTTACCCCTTCCACTTTTACATTGAGCTGAAGAGTGATTTCTCCAAAAGCTCATGTGGTCTTGCCAAACTGTTGGTATTTAATATACATGCATTCAGGACAGGGTTTTGATACTCAACCTAAATGGTACTTCAGGTATGTCTTAACCTTAACCTTCAGCTAAGGCCTTAACCTTCACCAAGTTGCATCTCAGCTTCAGTTCAAGCAGCTGTGTCTGACACATGGGACTGATGCATAATCCAGAAAAAATATATCCTCAGCTCTGTGTGACTCTTTTTATACTTCATATTCTTCCTGCTTTTACAAATATTCACTCCTCCTCACCTCTAAAATCATTACAGTTCTGTGTCCAGACAGGAGAAGAATGAAAGGAGACAGATAGAGATTTAAATGAACTTTGCCTGTTAGAATTCCTTTATAAAAATTCTTTTTTTCCCTATATTACTGACTTATTTTTGTCCATTTTCTCTTTCATCAATGATGATTCCTACAATAGTTCCTCCTTTAACAAAGTTTTTTTAAAAAAAGATGAATCTCTGCCTTTGCCTGTTAGTAATGTGAAAACAATAGTCATAGATGATACTGCTATCAAAAGGGATTATCTGAAAGTTGAGTAGTACAGACAAGGCAATATGTCATTTATTAAGTAATGCCAATGTTCAATATTCACTGATCAATGCAAATTAATGAATTTAAATAAGATTCCCTAGAAAAGATGCAAACAAGTGGAGGTTGTGTAATATTACCATATGAGTTACAGTAAACCAAGAGTTTGTAACCTTGTATATTCACTGCCTCTATAGTCCTAAACTCAACTTCCAGCTTCCAGAGAGTCTCAGCTCACTGAGCCAGTCAAAAGTTTCAGAAAATAGCTTGTGCAAACAGTGGATATTGTAGGAAAACAATTTGGAAAAAAAGTCCTATCCCAAGTTGTAATGGTAATTGAACAAGCAAAGAATTAAGCTGTGTCTAGAACTGGTTGACACCTGGAGCTATTCTCAACATTTCTACTGTAAAAAGATAATTTTTATTCAAATTAAGTATAAGCCTTTTTTTTTCCTTCCATGGAAAATAAAAGGGGAAAATTATAAGAAAGATTCAGCAAAGGAACAAGGTACTGTCATATATGACGGTTTCCTTTTTGGTGGGCAAGTCTCAACCCCAGCCTTTGCTGCTCCCAGTGTTGTACTAGATTTATAACGGATGAGAGGCAGGATTGATTGCTGTGTTATCCACAGGCAGTGTATAGAGAAGTTAGATCAAAGTCAATTTTGAAAAACAAGCACAGTTATCCAAGATAATGAGAGAGGGACAGAAGTGAAAAAGAAGTTTCTAACAGAAAAAAAAAAAAAAGAATTGCAACCAGGTATGAGAAAGATTTTCAAAGGCAGCCATGGTAAATAACCACACATTTGCGTACAGGGATTCTCACTGAAAGCAATTCCAGTCCAGCATTATGGAAGATGCCACAGTAACTTACTGTCAGAATGACCCCACCCAGGGATAAATACTGAGAAGCAGAAGTCTGGACACAGCAAACATTTTTAAAAATACTGAGAAAAATCGTGTGTTCTAAGAATGGTTATGAAATCCAAAGTCTTTTTCTTTTGATTTCTATACCACCTCAACAATGATTGTGCAAGGTATCTCACAAAAGCTTATTAATTCTGGTTGATTTAAGGAAGTTGTTGCAATACTAAATACCAATAGCAAGATATACACAATTTTGCTACTTAGTAACTAGAATGCAGATTTCTGTAAGATGGAAAGATGGGAGGCTCAGTCCCAATGGCCACTGGGATGGCCACAACACAGAAAAACCAAAAACCTGTAATCTGTGAAACCAGATTTGTTCTGCCCTGTCGGTAAGGACAGGAAGTGGCAGGGGAAGGAATGGAGTAGAATTTTCCTTGAAGGGCTGAGCTATATCTATTCAGAAAACAGAAAATGGACCCAGGAGAATGGAGGAAAAACAGAGGACATTTCAGAGACTGGGGAGGTCAAAGAATGATGTGATTTAGAAATGCTCTGGGTACCAAACAAGACCTGAAAATTTGAAAGGATCCTGATTCAAAGTCCAAAAGGCACACATGATATGAACTAATTACTTACAAGAAATGGCAGACATATATATTAATGCTTTGTTCAGCCTACAATCAATCTAAAATATTTAAAATTAATCACTGTTTTTCAGTACAAAGTCTTGATTTGACTTCACAATCTTCTGTTCTTGGAAATCAGAAACAAAAGAATCTCAGTGGGACCATCCGTCCTTGTAGAGGCATCTTTTGGAAACAGTACAGCACTCTTTGCCACTGAATCAGAAGGTTGCAATACAGGAAGGGATGTCTCTACACAGAAGACAGGGGATCAGTGAACGGTATAAGTTCTATAGTCCTGTGTCTGGTCCAGAAACCAAAGAGAATTTAAAACTCCAGGCATGTAGCACAAAGACCTAACAGCAGCCTGTCAAAGTCCAGTTGGGAGATTTTGAACAGAACAGCAGGAGAGCAAAAATAATTGATTTGAATGGAGTCTAACTGACAGCATGTGGGTCAATCCACCTTGCTTAAAAAATATCATTCATGTCAGTCTTTTCTCTCGTCAGTAAGGGAGAACTGATGCTCAGGAATGTGTGTTAACCCCAGCTAAAAAACCACTCCCAAACCTGTAAAATGCAACCTGCTCAGACACCGAACAGCCTCATAGAGAATTGGCGAAGGAGCAGGTTAAAGATTCTCCGTGTCACTGTGACAGCCAATATGTGTAAACTGGAAAGCAGAAAATCTGTAATTCCATTGCTGCCACTGGTCAATTCTGCACAAGTCACTGGAAGGTAAAATTAATCCTTGTAAAATGCTTTGGAAGTGGGAAGGTTCTTTTTTTTCCACTGTTTTACTTTTTAAATCACTTAAGAAAAAGTGCAAATACTGCCCAATTTCACCTGTACTTTATTGGGAAAAAAATTAAGTGGAAAACAAGAACTGATGAAATGCAAGGCAGTCAGGCACATTCTGCATTAAATTAGACATGTTATGACAAGGGCTTGATAAAATCACCACTACTTATCAAGCTGATATCAGGTTTGCACTGGAAACTACAGCATTTCTCCTACAGAAAGAAAACTTGGATGTGAACTTTTTAATGCTCCTGAGCTTAAAAGAGACTTTTCTACTGCTGAAAGCTCCCTGTAATGCCTAAGAAATAGACTGTATTTGTCATATAGCCTGAGAACAAGCATGTGGTACTGAATAAATTGTACTAACATTCCCTTTCTGACCAAAATGTAATAGAAAATGACCTCGAGTCATAAAATCTAGCTATGAAGATCACACACATAAACCAATCTGGTTGAATTACCTGAACCACTGCTAATGCTGCTGCATCCTATCAAGGGCTTATCATGTGCAAAACAGGTTTTGTATTAGATTTGGAACTTTCTCCAAAAAGCTTCCATATAGGACAGAGAGACTCAAAATAGGCATCAGAAAGCTTCCAAACTGTGATGGTGTTATTATCCACCCACCAAGTTAAATTACTAACAAAAGAAAAAAAAGTATATAATACTCAGCAGCATCCTAGACAGGTTCCATAATTTTATATATCATGGGATGAATCTGGCTTTGTGAATTACCGTTGTCATGGCAGCAGTGTCATGGTCCCAAAGGGAAATAAATCCTCCTAACAAGTTGTGACAAACCAGCATAACAAAAAACAAAATTACTTCAATCTTGCTAAAGGATCATTGATTTATTATTTGAAACTCAGCACTGGTTATTGAAAAATTGCTACCATCTCCTTTTTTGTGTGTGTTTTCAACATCAGGATAGGAGATAGCTAAAGATTTTCTTTAGGGGAGATTTTGTTTCAGAATATTTAATTTCTGAAAAAACAGAAATTTCTATTTCTTCCCAGAATAAAATTCAATACTATTACTATTAAAAAAAAAAAAAAAGAAAAAAGAAAAAAAAAGTAGGTATTTAGTTCTTGCTGATTTGAACAAACATACCATATTTTGAATAACTGAAAACAGACACAACATTTCTTTTAAAACAGTCCAATATTAAATTGAATTTATCATTCATTGCCTGCAGATGTACTTACAGAAGTGGGTAAGACAAAGCTTGTACCAAGCATGGCTTCAGTTTTCAAACCAAGTGCAAGATCATGCACTTTGGTAGGGGCAATCCCAAAAAGAAGTACAGGGAGGGTGGAGAATGGATTGAGACTAGCCCAGGCCAGAAACACTTGGTGTTTGCAGATGAAAAGACCAGTATGAGTCAGCAATGGGCATTTGCAGCCCAGAAAGCCAGCTGCACAGTGGGCTGTGTGTTGTAGTTTTGGACGTTAAAGAAATTCTCTCCCTTTCCACTACAGAATTCAAAAGATAATGCCCAACCCCCATGCCACTAGTTAACAAAGGAGTAACCAACTACTTTGAATTCCAACTTGATTTCTTGAGTGAGGGCTGGGGGCGAGAGGAAAAAACCCTCACTGTTTTCTGGACTGGTGAAGGTGTTTGCAGGGGAGCTGAGTTGCCCTGGTCTTGGCCATCTAAGACCCTCACTCAGCTCTGTTGCTCAGTGCTGCTCGTTGGAGAGAGAGAGAGAGGGAAGGAGCCTCCGGTCATCGGTCCTTTGCTACAGATCTTTTTTTCCTGGGCCAGCTTTCTATCTACAAGTGAGTGAGCATCACCTTCATTGATTCCCATCTCTAGTCTCTCATTCCTGACCAGATGACAAGGAAGAGGACTCTGCATTGCCTGCCAGATGGTTTTACCCCATCCTCTTCTTTGGCCTCCGTCCCTCCACATGAGAGATCCAGAGGACTCAGCAACTCGCCGACCATCTTTGTCTTTGCCTTACCGGAGAAACTGTGAGTCACTTCGGTGCCAGCTGAGGCGCGGCAGCAACCCCTGCTGTCTCTAAATATAGTTGCACCAGAAAAGGAGCAGAGACACAAATTCAGTTTCATTTAAAGAGTTTTGTTTTGTTTTGTTTTTCTTTGTGGGTACAGGGTAGTTGTTTGTTTTGTCCTAGTCTTGGTGTTGTATATATATATATTATATATACAATATTTTATATATATATATTTTGTAGATAAGAACTGTTATCCTTCATTCACATACATCTTTCCTGATTAAAACTCCTAAATTTCAACGCTATGGTGAGTTTTCTTTCCGGGAGAGGGAGAAAGCCTTTTTCCTTCCTAGTCCATAATAACATCTTAGTTTCTTCTAAACTAAGACACTGCATCAAAAGGACTGTGGTCAACAGGTTGAGAGCAGTGATTCTCCCTTTCTACTCTGCTTTGTTGAGACCCCATCTAGAGTACTGCATCAAGCTTTGAGGGCCTCAGCACAAGACATGGAGTTGTTAGAATGAATTAAGAGGCGAGCCATTAAGTTGATCACAAGGCTGGAGCACCTCTCTTGGGCATAAAGACTGAAAAAGTTGGGGTTGTTCAGGCTGGAGAAGACAAGGCTTCAGTGAGACTTACAGCACTTTTCAGTATCTAAACAGGACATACAAAAAGGTTGGAGAGGGATTCTTCACATGGGCATGTAGTAATAGGACAAGGGAGAACGGCCTTAAACTGAAGGAGAGTAGGTTTAAATTAGGTATTAGGAAGAAATTCTTTACCCTAAGGTTGTTGAGGCACTAAAATAAACTGTCCAGAGAGGCAGTGGCCTCCCCATCCCTGGAAGTGTTCAAGACCGGGCTGAATGAAGTTCTGAGTAACCTAGTTTGGTGAAAGGTTCCCAGCTGATGACAGGGAGTTTGGAGCTAAATGATCTTAAGGTACCTTCCCACCCAAACCATTCTATTATTCTTTGTTAGGGAAAGATGGGCCTCTGACATTTGCCACTACTGACATTTCAATGAGATTCAGGTATCTGAATTGCTTATACCTAATTTTGCTAAATTAGCCCACCTGGGATGAATCAGGCTTCTCTGCTGAATGGCCTTCTGCTGAATGTGATGCAACATAATCTTCTCTGACACTGACATGCTATAATAAAGAATGGCTATCTCAAGGCAAACGTCATGTAAACAGGTAATCTAATAACTGGAAAAACAAACAATAGCTCAAATATCCTGGAAAATCTGGTTTAATATGGAATTCATCCAACATTAAAGACTTGTATTGCTCTGAAGCAGAAAAAGAATATGCCCAATTAATAAAGGTTGAAAACTGGATTATCTGTAAGGTGGAAAGCCTTCATTTTCCCAATGGCACTACAAATTTATGTTACTCTGATGACCTCTCATTCCCATCAAAAGCCATACTGACTACACATTTTTTTTTTTTTGCAATTAAGAAATGTTAGTTCCATTATAACTGAGGCTGAACACAATTTTTAAAAAATTAATTGCCTTTTATTCCAAATTGAAAGAGTAATTAGCAGTGACAAAATATTAATATTATGCTTGTAAATAAATCAATATTTTTCTCTAATTCATTGATTCACAACTATACAGGAACCTTTTATTCACTGTACTCCTGGAGAGCATCTGATAATATTGAAAATAATTCTTATAGCATCATGCTACTAGTCTGGCTGGTCTTCTGGTTAAAATTAATAAAACCATTTCCTCCCTTCAGATAGAGATGTCCTGTGATGATCTCTTCCTGCTTCTCTCAATCCCAGCTCTGCCCCAGCTCCCTCCTCCTTGGGTGACTCACTTCCCCTCAGGCTCCGCGTGCTGCTGGCTCAAAGCTGAAATGTAGCCCCGACAAAAATTCCACAAGATACAGCTGCCCCAGATTAACAGAGGAGACGATTTGTTAGGCTAAATCAGAGACAAAACCTCAATTTATGTTTTAAGCTTCAGTTCAATACTGCCAGAAAGAGAGATTCCTCATAGCTTAGCTAGAAAACTCAGCAAACCACATGCCTGGCTGATGTTGATTAGGACTCAGCCCTAATTGAAGGGCTCCATTTCACTCAATTCCCTGTTCTGATGGCTCAGGACTGCAAACAGAGGAGGGAACCTCCTTTTTCTTTGCCCAGCCCAAGGACAGTAACTGAACAGTCTCCCTCTGAGTCTCGCTACAGATAGACTACAGCAGACAGAATATCCCAACGCCTTTGTTTCCTGACTTCCTCATCAGGTCACTGGACTACCCAAACCTCCAAAAGTTTACCAAGGCTTGTCACACCCTCCATGATGGGGCAGGTATGATGAAGCCAGCAACATTTAAAAAACAATCTTTTTTTTTTTGAGAGACATCTCAGCCTTTCTCCTATTCATCTGTGGTAGGTTTTTTTACTGATATATGAGTCAGAGAATCAAATGTGCAACAGAGAGAGCAAAGAGCTGTTGAACCCATTTGGGAGAGGGAGGGAGGAAGGAAGGACAGGAAAGGATGGCAGAGACAGGAAATTTCTTAATTACAGAATGAGCCAGAAGAGAATAAAATCTATTCAATGAAGAAAATTTCCCACAGTTGAATGGGCATCATGGGAAAAAGAGACTGATGCGTCATGAGAAATTAATAATAATGGACTGAGAAATAAGATTAAGCCAAAAGGAAAGGGTCTGTTCTGGGCAAGAAAAGTTGCAGGTAATAATTCTCAGCTAATAATTTATGTAAACTTTTATATTTCTCATTTAGGGATAAGCATGCTTCTCCTCCACACATGAACCAAAAAATTCCCCTTCAGAATTTTGTATGATCTTCATCCCTCAACAGAATTGAAGCTTGTTTGTGCACTCCTACTCTTGCTGTTTTCCAAGTGGTCTATGAGCTGTCATACATCTAAATGCACCATATTATCCCATTTCAGTCAAAAAGCAACAGACCTCAAGTCTCATAGGAAGGATCTAAGGGTGCTGATTTGGCACATGTTGCTAAAAATTCAGGAAGTTTGGGCAAAGATTAGGAAAGGACCTTAGCAATCTCTTCCTAGGAGAGAAGGAGGAGACAGAAAACAACGTAATTAAAATAAAATTTAGACTTTGGTGAAAGAATAAACGCATAAAGAAACTTAACAGGAAGGAATGAGCAGAAAGGAGAAGGATATTAAAAGAACCGATCTGCACAAGTACAACTGAAATGTCAGTACTTTTCATTTAGTTTCCAATCTCTTTGTGACAAAGTTTAACTCTGAGCATCTGAAAATATTATAGGCTTGCTAGCCTAGACAATCCATCAGCCTGACATCCCTGTGTTTGTTTTTATCTATATCATGTTTCGATAAGTCAGTCTCTGGGGCACTATTCCTGATTACCACCAAACTGTTATAATCTGAAAAGGTTATTGAACTGTACTCTGCATGTAACAGTAGCAGCAATACTTCACTGAGTATTCTGAGGCTTAATGAGTGTTCTTAATGAGCTTTCAAAGATCAAAACAAAGTAACTACATCATCAGCATACAGAAAAAGTGAAATTAAAATAGGGAATCAGTACATGTGGGTGATTGTTCACATGCATTAATTTCATCTGCCATTTCTCTATGTGTTCCTTTCAGTTCCATAATGAAGCAATTTCAAAGCAGACATTTAAGGTTACATCTGCAGCTACATTTTAAAACTATCAATTTAAAACTCTAAACAGCCATGTCCATAATTTCCAAATTCAATTAAATATGAAAAATATTTATTGATATAGCTACGTCTTCTACCATTATACTATGGCAAATTGAATCATCTACTAGATATACTTCAGCTGATCAAAGGAATTAGAGTCAGTCACTCAGAAATGAGGCAGTGAGAGATCTGCAGGCCTGGCAGTCCTAGCAATACTATGGTAAGGTTGTTGATATTCTTCTGGAATTTCTTAATCTAATGACTACTATAAAACATCCTGTATAAAGGTTTTTTGTTTGGTTGGGTTTCTTTTAAACCCAGAACCTTTGTATGTGTACTCTCAGTTCCATATTTATTCACTTTTTTTCCCCCTGCATTTCCTGTAGTCTACTTCCAAGGGACTTTGACATGAAGAATCATCCCATTTTTACAAACTGGATGCTGTCATGCCTGACATGAAGAATCATCCCATTTTTACAAACTGGATGCTGTCATGCCTCAATTTCTTTGCTTCTTGAAAATGCACCTCAAATCTTCAGCTCAATATGGTAAATTTAACTACAAAACCCTCTTATAGGCATCCCACTTACAAATTAACTTCGCCCTTCCATCTTGTGCATAAGGCTAAGCCTTTCTGTGGTTTCAACATGAGTCTTAACAGCCATTCTTGGTTTTTCTTCTGCACTTCATCAAAATGCCATAAGACTAATGCCAACCTTGTTTCTAAACTTCTGGCTGTGTTTGCTGTCCGCAGAAAAATTCTTGGTTATCCACGTGGCCTGTGGTTGTTCTTGTCTAACACAAATGCTTGGTTGTTTTACACAGAGGACATCCTACCTGGGGTCCTTGTAAGTCTTAGCTCAGACTGAATGAAACTATTGGCAACACATCACACAACTGTATCAAAATGTGAACATGAAGTAATTAAACCATTTTTATTCTCATCACTGAAACAACCAGGAGAGCAAACCTGAGAATGTGGGGAGAGCTGAAAACATAGAATCATAGAGTCATAGAATCGATTGGGTTGGAAAAGACCTCCGAGATCATCAAGTCCAACCCTTGGTCCAACTCCAGTCTTCCATCCAGAGATCTGAGAAGCATGAGCTACTACTGTGGCATTTCTCCAGGTAGTTAAAATTTTTTCCATGAGATATTTCATCAAGGAAAAATGACTATATGGAAATTTATTAATTTCAAAGTAAGTTTTCTTCAGAAAGGTGCTTGCAGAGCTAAAATATGTTTTCATCGAGCTGAAAAATTGCTTTGACCTTTTTAGAAGAGGAACACTTCTCTCTGCCATTCAGCAGAACTCTTAACGTTTTAGTTTTGGAGAACGCAGAATTATCATTAAAATGGAAACAAAACATCTCATGTCACCTGAAAGGAGTTTCCAGAATTTGTTTCACTGAGAACACTGAAACTTACTGTTTTCATTAGATTTTGAGACAGATATGACCTTTCTCTAACTATGGATTTGCAGATATAAACCAAGATCCCACACAGGTCAATTCTTTACTGTGCCAAAATATACTGATGAGGGAAGCTGCAAATATTATGCCCAATACCCCTATAACAAACATTAAGGACCTCCCCATGCTCTCCAGAGAACGCGAAAAGAAACAGACATCTAATGTTGCTTTATCAAGCAATGACAGATATTAGAAGGAAGGCTCCTAAGTACTTGCTACTCACTTACATTCATTCCGAGGCTGCATAGGGGTGGCCACAGGTCAGACTGAAGACAGTAAAGTCATCCTATTGTCAAACATGTGAAACAACTCTGGCCCACATGAGTGGCTGAAGCAAAATGCCATACCATTTACTTACGTTTATACAAGACAGTTGTTTTACTTTTTCTCACGGGGCTCACTTTTGCAATATTTAAGTTTTCTAGAGAATGCTGATTTACTTGAATTTAACTTCTTGAGCAGCAAAAGATGCAAAAAGACTATGAGAACTGAGTCCATGATAAAGTAATGACTTCATGTAACAATTCTCAGTAATTTCTATGTATTTGTTTTCAAGACTTTGTTTTGCCAGAAACATTCCTGGAATTTAGGAGACAAGGATGCTATGCTATGCATATCTACTCCAAATAAGGTAATTGTGAAAGACTTTTAGTGCACAAAGAGCCTTGGCCTAATATAAAATGAAAGTCAAATCTTAGGTGAAACTCCTTCCTCCCAATTTTGCTGGTAGGAAGAAAAGAGGCAGGATCAAAGGAATGGAAAATTCTTAAATGTAAAACATAGAATCCAGCTAACAAAAATATCTTTTATAAGCTAAAACTCTTAAGAAAATCAGGGACGTGTAGAGGCATGTGACTCTTAGTAAGAAGGAGCTTTGACTCCCAGCAAAGCTGAAAAGAAGCTAGTACCCAAAAAGAAGTCTAAGCAACAGCCAGGAAAAACCTTGGTGGAAAAGAGAGAACTTGCAAAAAAGCCTGTGGAGCCAAATCCCCAGGAACACGTGAACATACAGAGGTAACCGAGACCAAAAATGGCCAAGAAATGCTTCACTGTGTTGCTCAGACCCTGTAGTTAAACTGAGTTTGTGTGCTGTGTTACAAAGGGATACTCCAAACAGCATTACTAGTGACTGTGCTGAATACAGCAGCACAAAATGAAGGCATGCTGGACTTCTATTCCTACACAGGCTACTGCCTATCATTATGTATTCACTGTATTTTCTGAAGAAAAGGGCATTTGCTACTGGCTTCCTATAACTTGTTCTTGAAAGGATAAAAAACATGCTAATGTAGGGTGGGAGAGATGGGAGACAAGGCATAAGTGTTTAAATCAATATTTGGCTGGAGAGAGGTCTAATATTTACAGCCAAGTAGATCACAGTATCCTACTACTTATTCCTTATGGACTCTTGTAAACATTTCTGATTTGATGACACAACTTTTGTTTCTGAATGCTTTTTCACCACCTCTGAAGCTAGAGGTTCACTTTTCTTCCTGACTGAAGAAATGAAGAGCACTTGTATACCATGAGGACATACAAATCACTCAATGTGAAGTTGTCCTGTGCTGCCTCTGACAGAGGCTGTGCCAGCTGCTTTGGCAACAGGTAACTACATATGGTCACAGAACAGTGCCTAAGATAAATTCACCTGACACTTGCCAGCAGAGGCATACTAATGTAATCCAGTGTTTCTCAGGCTCTCAAAGTGGAGTTAGCTTGTCTCCTGCTGCCCTGGAATGCATGGAGCACATTCCTGTGATGAAATACACTAAACACATGTTAAACTTTGGAGAACTGTACAGCCCTTCCAGAACTGCACAGTGAGGGGAAAGGAGGAAGTTGAACAGCTGCTTTGCTTTAAGACATATATTTATCTGATTTGTCAAACTTCACAGCTCCTTATTACCCTGTAGATGCTATGGGATTGTATGAAAGAATGTTATGAGCAGCTTCATGAATTTCATAACCTTCCTGAGAGATGGACAATGATGTTCTGAGAAAGGGTTTGCAACTCTGCCTGAACTCTGGCTAATGGGACAAGAGATAATGTCGGCTCATGCAGAGGGGTCAAACAATACAGACCCAGGCAAAGTTTATCCAAGAACAGTTTCATCATAGTGGAACAGAAGGCTCAGAAAGTTACTATAACAAAACCAAACTACAATTCTGCATCAAAGAAGACAGCAAAAAGTCTTTTCTGCAGCCTCTTTAGAAAACCAAATTCAGTATCTGCACCTTTTCTTGTAGAACTCTGCACTACAGCCATTCCAGGCCAAGAGAACACTTCACCTGGAAGCCAAAAACCCCTCAAAACGACAACCACATTGAAGTAGGAACTTTCATTATTGAATTCCCATACATATACACAGGCCATGTCACTTCATATGAATCAGGTCAAAATAAAACAGAAACTTATTTTTACCCACCA
The DNA here is from genome assembly GCA_035583235.1 of Hafferia zeledoni. Taxonomy (NCBI): domain Eukaryota; kingdom Metazoa; phylum Chordata; class Aves; order Passeriformes; family Thamnophilidae; genus Hafferia; species Hafferia zeledoni. The sequence goes on along the minus strand of JAWWEV010000095.1, from coordinate 52,827,878 downwards.
GCATTGGATGAGATTATACTGATAATGAATATGTTCACAAAGATCTTTGTGACTACTAAACATTAGCTTCTGAAAAGACGCTGTTTAAAGCAAAAAATTATTTTATGCCATTTCTTAAATAGGCAATGTGAGAGACAATAATTTAAAACAATACTTCAATGTCCATGTGTACATATGTATTTTGCCAGAGTTTATACCTTTATTAAGTGAGTTAACATGTTTACCTTTGCAAATCTTGTTCCAAATAAGCAATTTTCTTAGGGCATTTCCTTTTATGTACAGCTTCTAAATAAAGCAGTCCTCTGCCCTGCATATCCCTTGATTCTTATCAGATGCCTGGAAATGCCATGTACAGTCTGCACTGGACTTTCCTGACAGGAAAGTACAAAATCTTTAACTATGACATATTTTAAATTATAAGGATCAAAACTACTCTTATGAGAAATAGAAAAAACAAATAAATATCTTTATAATATCAGAATGACGAAGCATCTAAAATCTTTTCCTTGAGCATTTTACAGTGCATAAGGGACTCTACTGACACAAACAATGATGGCACGACAGAATAAACTTGCTAGTATCTAAGATTAGAAATGCAAATTTCTACTTTTCTACGTTGCATTAGAAGATTGCATTTGTTCTTATTTCTTTCATTGAGCACTGTGGTTCTCCTAGGAGCATCAGGTTTGTATCACAGACTTCTCTCTACCCCTGAATTTCAGTCTGGACAATCTCCTTTACTCCACCTTACTCTCTGGGTGCTATCACATTACCATGTATCTCCCCTAGAGCCGAAGGGAACCTTTTCGGGTGCACTACCAGTTACATCTCTAGCTATACCTGGGAGAAATTGAGTCTTTTCCTGAACAACCTCAAGAGGCCTAAAATATAGGGCCTATGAAATACATCATAATCAGTGATATCAGTGATTATGATATAAATCAGAGTTATTTTTGTTAACTCAGGCAAATAATTTAACTATGATGTAGCTCAATTTAGCTTGTTAACTTAGGTCTAATAAAATATGTGAGGGATAGATCACTTAAAGATCTGTTGCTTGCAAGTTCCAAAGCAATCTTTAATGAAGCAAACCTTATAAATGTACAGTCTTCTTTTTGTGGATTATGTCACAAATGTAGAACTCTTCCATTCAGAAAGTTTCATTTTTTTTAATTTAATTTTTCATCCTAATAGTGGTTTAATTTTTAATTTTCTATTGAAAATATATGACTATGCTTTGTCAGTTGGCCTATCAATTACTGAGATTTTTCATACATGGTTATAAACAGCCTGAGCATATTCCCTGAAAAATACCAATTTTAAGTTACTTTGAGGCAAGGCAGAAGATTAAGTGTAATTTTGCAAACCACCTGTTATAAATTATTTCATTATTGATATTTGCAGTCCATTTTAATATAAGGTAATGAGTGTGAAGAACAGCACATGAAAGTAAATGAATATTTTTCAAATTTTCTCCGCAGAATACCAAGTTTACTTGAACTGTTTTTATTCATGTCTGATATATTAAAGTTAGTGAGCAATGCTAGCTAAGCCAGATACAGTTGAAGAGGCATTATTAATAAATTTCAGGGATTTTCCTGTGAAAGATGCATAAAAAAAGCCTTAAACTATCATGAAGATAAATATCTTCAATTTAGAGCACCTTTTCTTTTTATCTTCTTGCTTTTCCAACATACATACACATTATGTCTATCATTATAAAAACACATTCAAAATTTAGTTAAGTCCCTAATTGTGTAAATATACAACTAATATGGTTTTCAAAGGAACAAAAGCATAAATTCCATTTGTAATTTTAATCTTCAGATACCTTAAAGTGGACAAAGGATGGCCTAAAATTTTCTTACATGGATCCCCATGTTCAGGCACTTCAGTGCTTAGCTAAAGCCAAGTTTAGAAAACTTGTCCTGTTGAGAAAATAAATCATCATGAAACATTCGTTTACTTGAGCAGCTTTATACACCAAGCTCTCTTGTTTAACCCTAAATGGCACCATCTTGGCAGGCATGCTCACTCATAATAAAATTTCCTGGACAAAGCATAGCTAAACTAAGAAATGTAAAATCAAGGAACACAGACTGTACACAGTAAGTCACATATTCCCACTGCTCAAACCTCCTTATCCTCATTTTTGGTCAAAAAAATCCACAGCTATGTTGTAGTGTAAATGTTACCCTTTCTTTAAAAGTGTTGAAACTGGCAACTGATCATCCCTATTACTTTAAGAGTCAGCTTTGATTTCTACTTAGCAATTAGTTTGAGGCAATTTTTGTTTTCACTGTCTGCCTCCTTTAATTTTCTCATACTAAAATGGTCAAAAGAGGGGGAAAATAGAAAGACTTTTAGATCAGGGCATTTTTAGGGCAG
>JAWWEV010000095.1:52802806-52822528 GCA_035583235.1 Hafferia zeledoni | reverse complement strand
AAAAAAAAAAAAAAAAAAAAAAAAAAAAAAAAAAAAAAGAAGACAACATCTTCTGAAGCAGAGACTTTCTGCTTTGCCATATCAGCTGTCCTCCCCTGAACCCAGTGACATCTCTGGGAGGCATCTGCAATGGCACCAACCTCCCTGCTCTTGAGCAGCCACAGCACTGCAGCTTTTGGTCCAGAGCCTCAGCAAACATACACATGGCAGGGATGTGGTTCTACACCAGGAGTGTTGCAAGGGAGAACTGCGGCTGGGCAGGGCTGCAGGTCCCTCAGAATGGCTGTCCCAGAGCTGTGGGCATGAGAAGGTGCCAGTGCCTTGGCACCACTGACACCACTGGCCAGTTCTTCTGTCTTCCCTTACACCTCATGCAGGTACTCTGTGCTATCTCGAGTCATGGTGGCTACCTGGGGGCAGTAGAATGGCAGACAGGATGGAGACAGCCCTGAAGGCTGGCTGATGATTTTACAACCTTGATTCAAGGAGACCCTCGGGGAGGCCCTGACCTCCTGTCTCACACTGCCCTTGTGAGCTTTCTCTGCTTGTTGCTCCCAGGGCCAGAAAAGGTCAGGCAGGCACTTTGCACCTCTCTATTGTCAGGATATGGCTGTGGGCAGCGAGGAGGCTCAAGGGCAGAGTAACTCTACCACCACAGCTAGCATTAACCAGGCACAGTGGACAGGGAGGTGGGAGGCAGCAGCAGATGGCATGTTCCTCATCTGCCTGGCCAATGTGGACATGCAGTTTGCGCCAACAGCAGCTGCCAGTGCTTCTGCTTCATGTGCATCCTGCAGTGAGAAGCCTCAAGAGCTGCCTGCCCACCCCGTGCCAGCCTTTCCACTATGTCCTGCATGTGGCCAGAGCAGACAAGGGTCACCAAGAGCATGTGGTTGGCTCATCCACCTGCAGGCAGAGGACAGTGGTGGGGGTGAGGTGTCCTGAAGAGTCCCATAGCAGCACCAGTGCTACCACCTGCACCAGGGGCCCACCAACACTGGCTCTGCCACTGGGACAAGGGGGCTGGCATGAGGGACCAAGCTGTGTGGGGTGACACAACTCCAGGGCCCTCCAACTCCTCTGCCCAGAGGGTTGCAGCAGAGTCTCTCAGTTTTGCAGAAAAGGCCCTGGGGGATCCTGGGGGACACCCACCCACATGGCCTTGCTATGAAGGGGGCTCATGGACCAGAGCACCCACCACAGGAGCAGGGCAGGCTGAGACATCTGGGATTCTTCAGCCCAAAGAAGGCTTAGGATGGGCATGCCATCAAGGGGAACAGACACATGAGGAGTGGGTGCAAAAGGGTTGGAGCCAGGCTCTTTTCAGTGAAAGGACCAGCGGCAATGGGCTGTAACAGGTAGTTCATCCCAAACATCAGGAAACACTTCATTACTGTGAGGGTGACTGTGTACAGGCACAGATGTTCCAGAAAAGTTGTGAATATTATTCTGCTGAAGGAAATATCAGCCATCTAAGCACGAAATCAATCCTACCTATTATTGCAGCAGCAGTACAGCAAGCTCTCTGAGACACTTTCGCAGTGAGAAGTGGCCTCACATAAAAGTAAAAATTTCCACAAACCTTTCTGGCAAAACACAGCTGGGGCACAGACAGTGCCAAATATTTGTAGATGAACTCATAGGCTTTAGAGAAGACTACGTGATGATATGAGGCATCCTTGCAGGATATTGATTTCCTCCCAACTATTGAGTTCTTTTCATGACAAAGACATCTAGAAAGATCATAGTGCTCAGTGAAGTCCTTCATTTGATTTCTATTTTACTATATAGTAGATGCCAAATACCTGTAACTTTTTGTGTAAACATATAAAGAGTATTTTATTTACATTACCTGCTACTGTACAAGAGATTTATCCCATGCACTTCTACTTTAGATCCCCATTCCATTGCACAGGCAAAGAGTTAGACAAAGAGTACATTGAGATTAATCTGAAAGCTAGAAATGCCAACATCTGTGCAATACACAAACGTTCAGTAAAGGAAGAAGAATGCAAGTAAAGAACAAACTAGGATAGGCAGTGCTTACACTCCACCATAGGTAAATATCCAAGTATTTACTGCTCCATTCTTCTCAATATGGCAATGTGTATTTTTACTGTAGAAATACATAAGAAGACTTGCAGAGCTTTTATCTTTTTGTCAACAAAATGAGTCTGCTCCTTCCACAGGTACATGTCTTAATGAAAATAACCTTTAATCTACAAACTGTTTGGGTACAAACTTGGATACAGGTTCTTTTTCTTTCCTGTTCTCCCCAGATTTTGCTGCCTGAATCAGGGTTGCCTGTTATTTGTTGTAGATCACCTTGGTTATTTTGTAGACATAATGCTGTGTTTTTGATAACTGGGTGAGCCTTGAGGCAATTCTCTTAAATTTTCTTTTAAAAGAATTTTCAGACTTTCCTGTTTGTATAGCCTGAGAGCTCTTTGTGTTCCTGAAGCAAAAGGACAAGATTTTTAGAGAAAAATCATCTTAAAAAATTATTTTCCTATCAAAGGAAGTCTATCCTTGGTAAACAGACTATGGTAGGCACTTCTGTATGCTTGACATATTCAGAAACATTAAAGGGAGCTGCCTGACTGGACATGGACCTGGTCAACATGCTCTAGGTGACCCAAGGGATTAGACTAAATGGTGTCCAGAGGTGCTATGCAGCTACAACCACTGTGTGATTCTCTCTATTCTAATTAAAAGGAAACAGAAGATTGTTAGGTACAAAATATGATAAACAGAAAATATATTTATTTCGGTTACACATGCAACTTCAAAATATCATAAGCATTAATCCGTTGTTCAACAAAACATATATTTTCTTAAGGAGCTGAAAGAACCCTATGCATTTTATATCTTTCAGTAGCTTTGATACATATTTCAGCAGCAAGCTTCATTCCTGACTTTGCTTTGGAAAGGAGAGGTTGCATCTAGGCAACTATCTTTGAAAATCTGCCTTCATCTTACCAAACTATCTATAGCTTCCTTTCATCATCCACTCAATATTGAAGCAGAAAAGAAAATATTATTTTTCATTTTTCTCTGTGTTTTTTTTTAATCTAGTACATATATCAAAATAATGGTACTTAACAATTACATAACTTATATAACATAATCATCTACTTACAAAAATTTGCTGTGAAAAATTAAAGCCATAAACTTGAATTTAAAATTTTCATTTCTTCTCAAAAACTTGTGCAAAGCTTTTAATAATGCTTTTTAATTCACAACTGAGTTTGGAGAACCATGATTTTATTTGAGTTTGTCTAGCAAATCTTAAAAAAATCCCCAAACATTGATATTAAAAATAATTATAATTTGCTCTCTAAAAAATGAAAGCAACAACTTCCTGCTCTACAGAATCTGGCCTGTCAGCAATTTATTTCTCAAGAAACAGAATTAAAACCAGATTAATATGGAGCAGAGGGAAGTGCTAAGCCTGATTTCGAAAGAATCTTTTAGAAATTCAGGGTCCAGATGGTCAGCTGCATCTCAAGCCAGGCTAATGCTGGTACACAGATATGCTTTGTCAGACAACAACGCACTCCTGTCCTGGTTGAGGGGTGACTGTGTAAACCATATCCCAGCTACAGAAGGAAGCAAGATAGCAAGTACTGCCACAGCCACAGCTGCCAGGATTCATCACTGTGAAACTCACTGCCATCTACCCCAGCACCACTGTGACTCTGAGCAACACCAGGAGCTTCCCTGTCCCACTGCTTTCTGAAGAGGCCAATATCTGCCTTGTCATTCTTATGATACAACCACACAAGGCTCATGGAATAGGGACTGCTTAGCACCCTCCAGCTACACCTCTTAGACAAAAATTTCTTTACTTTTCTTCTTATAGGAACCTATTTTCAGTTGCTGGTAAATTTTACCAAGCTTCATTTGTTTGGAGTGAAATTTCCCTTAACAGATGTTTGCTTCAAACTGAATTTTTGGGATACAGGTTAGCCACAAAGTTCAGTGAATTTGGAGAAATCAATGAGAAGAAAATTTGCATAAGTGAACACATAGGGATGTGCTCTCAAACACCTCTGTAAAGACTTCTAAACAATAAAACTTCTGAGAGGAAGAGGGGAAAAATCATCTGACACATGCATTACATGGGAACAAAGTAGTCTTTAGCAGCTGAGTTTTCAGAAGCATGAGATCAATGGAACATATTTTGTCCTGTCTCAAGTCCTGCAGGCATCACATCTGGCGTTAAGTTATGCTGGGGTGTATGGGGACTAAAAAGGATAAACAGTTAATGTGTATGGCTGGAGAGTCATAGTGGACTGACATCCCAACTTATAGAGCAAGTACAGGTTTCTTTAACTGCTATGACTCTCCTCATCATTGCAAAATTGATCTTGATTTCACCTTAGTACCAAGGCATAAGCTACCTTGACAATACCTCAGAAGGAAAAGTATCTGAATAGCAAAGAGAAAGTGACAAAGAGGTTAACAGGTTGGGAAAACCAGAGGAAAGTAAGTAGGAACAGTAATTATTATGGCTGGTTAGCTAGAAGAGGAGAAATGCTACCATAGACTAACACAGAAAAATATAGGAGAGGCTGCCAAAGTTGAGGATTGGACAGGTGGGAAGGAAAGAAAGAGATATGTGGAGACAGAAAAACAACTATAACCGCCAGATTAAAATAATAGAATTTGAGAGTGCTTTGGATTGGAAGGGACCTTCAAAGTTCGTTTTGTTTCAACCCTCTTGCCATGGGCAGGGACATCTTCCATTAGACCAGGTTGCTCAGAGCCACATCCAACCTGGCCCTGAACACTTCTAAGGGGTGGGGCATCCACAGCTTCTCTGGACTACCTGTTCCACTGTCTCACCAGCCTTGCAGCAAAGAATTTCTGCCTAATATACAGGCTACCTTCTTTCAGTTTAAAACTGTTACCACTTGTTTTGTCACTAAAGGACCTGGTAAAAAGTCTCTCTCTCTTCATTTTAAGCCACTTTTGTAAACTGGAAGGCCCAATAAGGTCTCCCCATAGAATTCTCCAGGCTGTAAAATATATAAAACCTGAAAAACAACCCAGAATTCCAGTGTCCCTAAAGGGGACTGTTCCAAGGCAAATGCAGCTGAAATACCTGAACACATCTGTTCCTTTTCCCTTTATGAATCATCTGCAGAGGAGTCCTGAAATTTTGCTACAATTTCATGTTTGACATGGTTTTGCTTTCAAAGATCTAAATCAGAATCAATCTGGACCGGCTGGGCAACAGGTCACAATTCAATGCTGGTTTATACTTCTGCGTTCTTCAAATCTAGTTCCATGTGATGTATGGTCATGGAGCTGGCTTTGTTTAAACTGTGGGAATTATCAAGTTAAAATGTCATTTAATGAATGGATGAATATTACAAATGGTTGTAGCACTTTGCTGCTTTTAAAATAGGTTATTTGCAATTTGATGATTTATGTGGTCTTATATAAGCTGCTTCACTGAATTTTGTTAGTAAAAGTGTAATTGAATTCCAAAATTATTGTTTGACAGTTGATCACTTAAAAGTCTGAATGATGAAAAAATGAGTTTAAATAGCAACTAGAGAAAAAGAGGAATAATAATAAAACCTATAAATTACTATAAATTGTCATTCTGTCATAATTACATAGTTTGCCTTTCAATTCAGCTGTCCTTTAATTCAGTCACTAGTGAGTATCTGATCATTACACAGTACAGCTGACTTTGAAATATTTTCTGTCTATGTCAGAAAGACTTTGCACACAAATTGGTACCTGTAAAATTCTGTTCCTCAGTAGTAGCTTCAGGTTGAGATTTATTTCACCCGGTGATACATCTGTGTGTCTTACATGTGTATGTGAATTTATATTTTTACAGTCTGTCTGTTCATGGATTAACATTCTCAAGCAAAATAATTTCAGATATTCTAAGGTTTCACCAATCCAGATCCTTCAGTTTTGGATTTATGTACATGATAGGACAACATCATACAAACTAAAGTACATATGTAATATTGAATAGATGTATAATGATGTATCGAAAATAAATAATAGACTAAGAAAATACAAAGTGCAAAAAAATTTCCTGCACAGTTAGTTGTTCATGGATTATCCTTATGATGAACAGAAAAAAAAAAAAAAAGTACAGGCTTTCATATAAATACAGCTCAAGGTACAAAACAGGGGAAAGTTGCATTTTTCAAACTTTTCGCTGTGGGTATCTGAAATGCATTACTAACCAAAGACAGCAAGGAGATGCTTTAGTACCTAATTCCAAGCAGGCAATTCCACTGAAATCCATTAGCTTAACTTCTTGTATACTTTAAAATGTTTTGTGCTGTTTCTTTTTGCTATCTTGATATATTGTAAATGTAAACAGCTGGAAGAGCCCAGATAGAGCTTCCCATGGCAAAGTCTCAATCCAGTGTTTTTAACCTAAAGTTTTCCTAAGCCTGTTTACACAAAACTCCCGGAGCATTTGTGAGCAAAGCAACTGAAGCAGAGAGGTGGTTGTTCTGGAGCCACACCCCTGGGGACACTTGGAGCTGCAGACTGTGCCCAAAGCCATTGAAGCTCTTGCATATAAATCCTGTATGAAGCAGTGGGTTCCCCTGGGAGCATCCTGCATGTGCAGTCCTTGCTCTGGGGAGAGGATTTACTCTTTCTTACAGGATTTTCTTCAGGGTCCTGCCCTTCATCAGACAACTACAGAGCTGTTGTTGGGGAGGACCTGCCTTTCCAAGGAGCTTTCCAAAGAGCAGCTGTCCAGGAAGTTGGTCACTTGGCACAGGATGCAGGTTAAGCAGATACCCAGACAAAAGGCAACAAGGTAGCACGTCGAGTAAACACAGCAGGTAGACCTAAACTCCCAAAAGCCAAACAAAACGTGACTGGGGTGCAAGCTTGAAATCTGGACCACTGATTCACCATAGGAACTGCAAACAACTTTCTTGGCACAGTACTAGCTGTGCCAGCTAGTACGGTCTGAAAGGTAGGACGTGGCAGGAGCCATTCCTAGTAGGAAGAATACACAAGGTTTCACTATGCCTGTCTCCCTCCCCCTCACTGTCCCAGGCTGGCTTTTTACCTTTAAGTAGATCACACCAGATTCCACAGCATACCGGACATACCACATTTCATACTACTCAAATTTCACCTGCAGGAAATTTTCTGCAAGGAGGTATAATTTCAACATCACTTTAGATAGTTTGCAGCTTGATAGGTGGGTGTGGGAAGTGGAGAGATAGATAAATTAAAAAATGAAGTCTGAAATGGTTTAGGGCCGTGGGACCCGGAGCTGCGTAACATGGGTGGATGCATGGCCAGAAGTTCATAATGAACTTCATACCTGAAGTATTAAGTGCTCTAACACTGCAGTCTTGCAAACAGATATCAGTTAAAAAAAAAAAATCCTAACAGCAACACAGACTTTGCTTATGATAAGGGAAGTATAGTTATAATTTTTAGTGGTCCACTTGCAGGAAGTTGTGACCATGAAAGATCAGATGCCAGACAGAAGTATGAGTTTTTTCCCAAAAGAGGATATCCTAACGCTAATACAACAGACATGGTATATTGGCCGATATCTCTGAAAGTGGAAACTTCAATGAGCCATGAAAACCTTCTAAGGTTGAAAAGCATCCTTAGTGAAGAGAGGAATTTTTAAAGTAATGCTCCATATAGTTTAGATGGATCAAAGGCATCTAAAACCAGGGATTATTTTAATACCCTTAGAATCTTAGCCAGGACTGGAAAGTATTTATAATGATTTTATCACACTTTAGTAACAGACTTGAAGGTGCTATTTTCCCCTTAGCTGCAATAAGACTCACTAAAAGACAGAGTTAAGAATCAACAGCTGAAGCTGGAGGAAATAATATCCAAAAATAAGCAATTCTGCTTTCTTTAAAACTGCACATAAGTGTAGCATTTCAGAAAGAAGCTAATGTAAGACCTCCAGAAAGATGAAGTCTTTTATCCATAGCCATTGCCTTTAAATTTCTAGTCCAATGGATTGCAAAAGTAGACATTTCCTGTCTTTTCAGCTAATGGTTTCTGAAGGGGTTATTTTCTACCTTTTGCCTATTTATTCATCACCCAACCAAGTACACAAACAAACATTGCTAAAGAACCTAGACGAAACTGCCTTTTTTCTTCCTTTTTTACTGCTATTGCCGCATTTTCCTATTCCTATATGCTATTGGGCATAAGAGGCTGTATTAGTCCCAGCACAGTGCTGTAACTCTTTTTTAATGCTACATTTCCCCCTGAATTTTAAATGCTGTATTTCATTATTCCTCTTGCACAGACATATTACAAGACAACAGTCATTGATCAGTCTATATTGCACATTTTGTGGAACACTAACATCATGGCTATCTCTTCCCATCAGTATTCCTACAGCTAGGCACATGAAAAAGCAATTCAACCTGAATGTTTGAATAAAGAGTCTAAGTGTTATTTCTGTGAGAAGGCTGTAATGACCACCATTTATGTTTCTAGACTTTGTTTTGTCATTGGGAGTAGCTGACTTCATCCAAAATAAACTTGAAGAGATTGTTCAGAGCAACAGATGTTTTTCCAAAAGAGATATTTATGTTTAAATAAAAATACCCCACAATGTCAATTAGCAGGGTGTTAGGTACATGTTCTTATACCATTTAATTTTAATTAAATGCAAAGCATATTGATAACTGATGTTTTCAGGTCTCAGCTAATTGTTTCATTTACTGTATACACACATGCTGAGCTATATCCATTAAATGGGAATCTATTATTAAAAAAACTTAGTAATTAACAGCCTCCCCTCTCTTCATAATTAAATATCTTGATAGAAAGCATCCATATGGAGATAACAGAGGCGAAGTCCAAAGGCAGAACACTTCTAGAAATTTCATATGCCAAAAGCCTGGAGCAAGGCCAATCTTTTTAATGGTCAGAGATAGGTGGATGTACAAATTCATTTCTGCCAGACACCATGTTGCACCACAAGTGCCTGGGACATCACAGATCTTACCATCTGTTTACATGGATGAGCCACAGATGTTCAAACCTCCCTGTGAGCTGAGTCCAGAAGCTGCATACAGTATTCAGATTCTGAAAAGTTCAAATATTAAAAGCTCAGCCCTTGATTTAATTTTTAAGAGTGGTTTCAGGTATAATTCGCATTTTATAAATTTTCTTTTTCTAAATGATGGTTTGTACACACAAATATCTACTCACTGCACTGATTTTATGTCAGTATATATATGTACTGGGCATATAAAAAGTAGAAAACACATTCTCATGCAAATATATCTTCTCCTCTGTATCACTTTACTCATGACACAGGAAAGAAGAGACAGAAGGACAGGAATCAATGCAGACTCCTTGGCTGTAAATTAATGAAACTACAAACCTTCACATCAATGCCCAGATCTCAAAGAGGTTAATGAGAAGATCCCTAGATAATAAGATAAAGAATAGAAAGAATACATTTCAACATCTTAACTGTTTAATGTTAATTTTAAAGAAAAAATAAAAATGTTTTGATACAGATTAAATGAAATTTTGTATTTAAGATTTGAAAACAGCAAGTAAAATCAGCATCACAAACATTCAATTTTTAATTGTGTGTGTAAATTTTTATACATGTGCACCAACTTGAGTTTGGGGTTATAACATCACACAGAAAACAACATTATTTTAAATGTTGTAAAAAGAAGTACATGAAGGATCTTAATGTTAAGTAAGGGCCAATGTTTTCAAATTTCTAAGATACAATGAGCAAAACATTTCTTTTTTTTATTGCATGCCCTACCCTAGGGGAAAGATAGCTATTGCTGAAAACTGGTTGTCACATATTGAAATTCAGCATAGCAAGATCAGCTGTATTGCTCTCCCCTACTGAGTCAGACATTTAAGTATGGCAGTCAACTGCAATTTTTTTAACAGTAATCAGGAAAGATACAGGAGAACTGTTTGAGATAACTGTAACCATGGACAAACATAGATTCAATTAATCATGCTTCGCAGCATGCACATCCCTTATGTTTTCAGAATTCTGGTTTTCCAGTGAAATGGAGTATAAAACAGCTTTCAAGCTTTGTGAGCTCAGTTGATACAGCAGACTCCCTTTATTCCATATAGATCCTTTTCTGTCACAGGTCATAAAACCACCTTCCACCTTCTTCCACTTCGTCTCCTATCTTGTGCTCAGACCACATCCAAACACACATCAAGTGCAATTTTTGTCTTCCATACCTTGATAAAAAATTTATACACAACTAATTCCATATATATAATACACGAAAAACTGGTTTTCTCCCTTTAGCTTTTCAAATCCTTTACTGAACTGGAATAATTCCATTTTTTGTTTGGCAACCTACACACTGTACATTTGCAGTCCTTACTCAAGAGCCTCTGACCATGAAAATTCAAAAAGGTTTCGGTCTGCTTTGTCAGAGCTGAAATGAAAGCGAGATCATATTTAATATATGATGCATCAAGAAAGCTAACAGACTGTCCACGGGTTGTAATTCAGATTCCAGGCTATAGCAAGGCTGAGCTTTGCTAGGTCTCCAAATCACAATGACAAGTGAAATGTGCTAGCAAATTATTTAATGCGGAAGACACCATCATTTCTCATGCAGAGAACAGCAAGTTCCAGGGAGCCCCAAGTGAACAACGTGTGCTCTGTACACAAGCCAGGAGCTATGCTGCTTGGGGAGAATATTTGTGTTACTGCCTGAAAATGTAAATACATCTGTCTTCCTTTTTGGATAACAATACTTTCATTCAAGGAGAGCAATCTGGGACACAGGAATAGAGCATTTCTTTTTCTGATTTACCAACAAAACCAAAGCAATTCTGTCCTTGATCTTGAGAATGCAAATACATGCAAACAATAATGTTTTTCCATTGATATACAAATGTAAATTCGCACCTGCTATGAACATCCACACATTCATCTTTGGAGTATATTTTAGTATCAGTAAGTTCACTGCACAACTATTGCATAGAAAGTGACTGCAGAGGCAAAATTGCACAAGCCAAAATCTGCTTCATTAATGATATAACTTGGAGCCTTTTTCTTTCTCCCTCTGGGCCTAATTTTATCACACACTTTATTTAATAGTATAAACTGACACTTTTATGATACTTTGAAGATACTGGTTTAAATAGCTAATTTTCATTTCAATATTTGCAATTATTCACTTTGGTTTCCTCCTATATCCAAATGTTGAAAGGAACTCACTTGTTTTTCCTTCTAATTTTCTTTCTTTCCTCTCTCTCTTTCTCTGCCCTCCTCATTCCTCACTTTACAATCTGCTGAATGGTCTACCAGAGAACACGGGCATCAAAGATATATGTTTATGCTATTTTAAGAGGATACAATACATTATTGTACTGACATAATTACACTTTTTTGCTTATTTCCAAAACTGTTTCAATGCTTAATGGTCATCCAGGAAGAAAGTAAAACATCTCCCATATAAAAAGAAAAGAAAAAAGAATTTCTTGTTGATCTTAACTTAGTTATTTATTTTTCAAGCTCTGCAATAATCTTTATATAGTGCATAGTTAATTTAAAAATTTAAAGTGACCACTGTAAACAGGAGAAGAAAAAGTTCAGTAAACACTAGGCTGAGCAACATTCTTTTTCTTTTCTTGTGAATGCAAAATTTCTGGTTATAATTTCTATAATATTTTGTATAACAGATTATAACATAAAACCATAACAATGTCATATCAATACATTCTTCTGTGAATACAAAGTATTTTAGATCTGTAAAACTGTGGTATGTAGAAATATTTATTTCAAAGATAAGCAGAGCCATGCTCAAAGTCACTTAGTTATTTTCAAATAAAATTACATAGCAACAGCAATAGAAGGCCCTGTCTGACCCTCTGCTAACTTTGACCTGTACTTAATTCCCAAGGCTGCCATGAATTATTAGCAGCACTAAAGGTATGGGCTAACTGTGGCCCACATGGTACCTGCACTCACACTTAAGGCATCAGACCTTCAAAATTAAAGACAAGTTGATTTCTTTTTGCAAGTTCTTTCAACTTAAGCAAAGCATTTCTTCATATCAGCCTTACATTTAAGGAGACAAACACACATGAATTTTACCTGTTTTGGCTAAGCACCAATGCAAACTACTTAGACAGAAGGTAGCTGCTATATAAAAGCTATAACTTGCGCCATCTTCCTTGTGAAGTTACACTCCCTTGCATTTATAAAGAAAAGACTCTGGCGTACCTTAAACAAGGTTGCAAATTGGAGATTCTCTACTAAACATTTATGAAAACCCTTCCAAAGAGTTCTAAAAAATCAACTATCTAGACTTCCTGAAGTGGATGTAAAATATCAGAAGAATTATTTAATGTAATAGGAGAAAAAAAGTTTCTTTCAAGTAGCATCGGTCAAGGAGGTCCTGAGGTATGCATTTTGAGAGCCTCTAGACCAGAAGCAGTAAAGTGTTCAGTGCAAGTTAATTTAGGCCTAATTAGCCTTGGCACAATGTACCTATAAGGCTTCTTGGATCAAACAGGTGTCTTTATGTGGACCTTCACTCCCCCAGCTCTTTGCTATAGATATACTTAATATCATATTGAAGATACATTCCAGGATTTCATTCCTTCTTTGCCTGCTGACCTGCTCTGACTTGCTCAAGATAATGTTTAAGTTGTGTGTATACCCATTTTGGGCCTACCACCCTGTTTAACTTATAATCTCATAAGGGCAGGGACTGCCTTTTACTACTTGTTTGAACAGCGTCCAGCACAATAGAACTTTGATCTAGCCTGAAGGCACTGCTTGTGATATGCTAGATTCCAAATATCACCTACAGAATTCTGTATCAATACAGTTTCAGTTCCTGGAAACACGCTATTAACAGTATTGAAACAGTCCATGTACTCCGCTACAGCACAGGGCCAGCTTTTCATATCACTCCCACTAGGATCACAGGAAACACAGCACCATAAGAAACTCATTTAAAATTGTAAGTTTTTTCCCATAGTCTCTCTTTTTTGTTGAGCACAGACAAAGTAAAGTAGCAATTTCCAGAGCTTAAAACTTTGACTAGAATTAAAAATTATCCTGCCAGAGTTAACTTCCATTCAAATGAAATATGACAAGCCACATGGCTATTCAGATCACAATACCACATTCTCCAAGTTTAATATCTCACCAAACTACTGCTTTGTGTTTCACATATGTCAGAGAAACTATGCTGAAACCAGATTTCACATCTAAGAATCATCATAGTATTGACTTTCAGTTTGTGCTAGTCACTTTAATCCTGTATGAGTCCGTGAATTACAATGAAAGACATGTAAGCAGCAATATTGCTAAAATTACATTTCTGTTTTCCACTAGAGGTGAAAAAAATATTTCCTTGCTAGCAAAAAAAAGATATCTAAACAAGTTTTACAGGGGCATTTTGTATCCTCAGAAACTGTAATATTCATTAGAAAGAATAAGTCCACAGTCTGAAAAATCGTTACTGTTTTAAAATTATTTACTCATACAATTTAATCTGAAAAGCTAAAACTTCAAGAAGGAAAGCTAGTAAGAGGCAGCATAGACTTTTGTCTTGCTACCAGAATGCATGTGGTTCTTGGTATAACTCAAGCTATTTCCACACAAACACTAGCTTTATTACACCACACAATCAAGTGATATTTCTAGTGGAAAAACAAATACCATGGAAAGTTCTTTTCATGAACATGAGTTTACGGCAATGAATATGATTTTATAGTATTTATGAGAGAGGTGTAGACCACTACATTAGTAGCTTTCTAATTTCTGATTTCAATCTTCTGCTCCGTTGTTTTAGACCTGAGCTATGCAGAGGTAACACCTGACAATCTCAGGAAATCAACAAGGGAGTCACTGCGATAACTCATCTGATTAAACCACAGATCCTGTACAGCATTTCCTACATGTTTCTAATTCACTGTGGGTAGAATCTGCTTTTAAATTCTGAGCTCTATCATGCTGTCATTTTGCTTGCTACAAAAAAACCTCTCTACAAATTAAGGAAAATATCATAGTACTATAAAAACAAAGGTGTGGGGATGTATTGTGGGTGGCGGGAGGAGAAGGCTGTTAAGCTTTGCAGTTGTTTAAAATACTGGTTGTTAACACTGCCCTGCCTTTTAATGGTATGTCACTTCGTATTTAGAGGACATGCAAGGGGGGGAGTGTCAAAGAAGTGGGGATTCTTTGTAATGCAAGGTCAGAATTCTGTGCATTTCTTCAATAGTTCTACCACAATTGCTAGCACACAATATACTATGAAAATATAAGACGTTCCACATATCTTAATTTGGCACAAATGAGGTGTAATGCAACATCACAACAAAAGCTATAGGATCAAACAGTCTATTCCAGACATGAATGAACCTCAAAACCACTGACCACAGGTAACATCATGAAGCTATTTTAAACCTAGCAAGAGAAGAGCTACAAAGTTAACTTACCTGATCGCACACAGCACAGGCACTCAAATGTTAGCTGCCAGTGAACTACTTTCTAAACACAAGCATTCTTGTTTACAGTATGTAATTAAAGAGTAGAAAAAGTCCAAATTACTCACAAGAGTCCTGAAGATGTAATAGCAAACTATCTAAGACAGGAAATTCCAGTGCAATATTATAAAACAAGTAGGAATAAACAGGCATAAAGTCAGGAACTGGCAGGCCTCTGGATTACTGCAACTGTAGGAATCATGCTCGTGCATGCTGGGCTATAATTTATGAAACGGAGCCCAGGAAACAACCAATCGTTTTGCTCCTCCTAACAAGTCCAACTGGCTATGAAAAGCTGGAAGTGCTGCACAGAACAATGAAGAGGAGCTATCCCACATATTAATCTGCTTATCTAGGATTGCCCTCTGTAGAGAGAGAGAGAAAAACATGTAGCAGGCAGAGGGGAAAACGGAAAGAAAAATCACAGCTTCACTGGTGAAACAATGGAATACCTGTCAGTCAACATGCAAATCTTCCATTGCAGTCAGATGACTAATTCTGTAGTCAAATATTTGTATCATCAGCTGAAATATTTCAGAAGACCACCACTCTCCTTACTAGTGATTTTTTTTCCCAATATTGACACAAAGCTGTGCAAACTGGATTTATATTTCCTAGCAATCATTTCCTTGCTCTTCTCCACTTAATTTAAATATAATATTGCTGCTAAACATGAAACGTCCTTCTATAAAAATCTCATTAGAGTAAGATTTTTTTTTTTTCAGATGACAGGTGGCAGTTCAGTGCATTAACAAGCAGCTCTTCCTGAAAAGCCATCTGCATGGTCCTAGGATTTAAGATTTAAAAGAGCATTATTTACAAGAGAGATAAAAGAGGCACAGTTAATAACCAGGAAAGAAACACTTTAAACAATATGAACAGACCAGAAACTACACACTAGAGCATATCAAGTCCAAGTTGTCTTCCCTGGTATATTCCATTGTTTCAAAATGTGGATTTGACCAATCTGAAGCTAACATTCCTGTGAAGTTTTCTGCTAAATATCTTTTGTGAAGTGCTTCAGAGTGAAAGAAAATAATTTTTTTAAAAATTAATATTAAATAAGTGTTTAATAGTAAATAATATTAAAATATTATTATTCTTTATTTTATAAAACAATGTAAAATGAAATTTATAGTACCATTTAATGAAAAATAGAGAGGAATCAGTCAAAATAAGAAATTGGACCTCAGTGAACTATCTTCCTGTAAATGTGCACACTGAATTCTCCATGTTGATAAATTTCTATTTACTAGAAAAGAAGTGAGAAATTATCTTTAATACATAAAAAGCCACAGTTTTTTAAAAGAGGTGTTGGCCTGTTTATACAGAAATCCTAGTAATACTGAAATACTGAAAGAAAATGTGGACTACTGGGGGTAAGTTAGCATGAATTTTGCAAGAATGGAAATCACGTAGGTTTGGTTGCTCTATCCTTAAATTCTATTTGCATATGGTTATTCCTCACAGCCCTTCCTTTTTCTTTTTTATCTTTTAATCCATGCCTTAATAATTTCTGAAATCTCTTTAACAAAATGTATATTATGAAACCCACTCCTATATTTGCTGTCATGATACCATATCCAACAGATTCTAGAGATATTTTGCAGCTTTAGATACTTTCCCAGAAGACAGCTGGTAGCAACAGAAGACCATCTGAACCACCTTGTCATGCTGGGCATCATTACTTGAATTAGAGAGACGCAAGCCTTTAATCTCATGAATCAGGTCTTTTTGCATACCTAAGCAGTCTCCCCCCCAGGTTTGCAGACTACTGTAGTAATCATGAGGTATCGCAGTGTTGCATCCTTTTACATGTGTCCTGATGAGAATTTATAATCCAAAAAGAAAAAAAAAAACATATACTGGAAATGAACAGATTGCAACAGATACTGAAAGTGATAATCAGTTATATTTCTGTTACTTAGAAAAAATTGCCAATGTGCCACAGATTTCTGAGCAACCCATGAAAGGAATAACTCTATTCCAAGATTCTACAATTCCACTATGACTGAAGAGCAGCCACCTTCAAAAAACAACATTTGTAAACCAAAAGGCGTAGAAAGAGCAAACAAATAATAAAAAGTAAAAATATATTTTTAAAGGGGTAATGTCAAACATTATATAATTTAACCTATCAAACTGAAAATTTTCTAGTCACACATATGGAATGCATACAAAATCTTTGCTTATCTGTATACACTGGTAAACTTGACACCAGCCCATATTCTACTAGAAAGAAACACAATGGCCTTGCAGTCTTTGAATTTGTTGCCTCTGCAAGTCATCTCTAAACTGAAAAAGGAAACCCTACAAATTTTCATTTCAGCTCCCTGATTCCCAAACATAAGGAAAACAAAGCCATTAGCAGCTATTTTCTTTCCGTGATGACTGAGGAATACCCTCCTCCAAAGAACAGTATTTGCTAGTGAACTAAGTGAATATATATACATGCATACTAAAGTATTTTTTTACAGACTAATTCAAGTAGTGGTCTGCCTTTATCCCCAAAACAGGCTTCATAATTGTTCCTTCTATCCCACCATATACTGAGTCTATGAAAGGCCCTGAAGTTAGGAGGTGGAATGCCTCCCCCTTATCCCTGTAAAAACCATCCTTTTTATACCTTTTTCTTCTTTCTATGACTTTCTCAAGTAATATGTGAAGGCACTAGCTTTAAGTCTCTCAACGAAGAAACCTACCATAACTCTCAGATACACCCTCAAAGAGAGGGAGTCTCTCATTTTGCTTTTCAAGACCACAAAAAGCATTAGCTCCTACCATTTCCTCCAGTGCAGGATATACATGTAGCTTGACACCCACATTCATTTGTTTTGAAAACAAAATCCACTGAGTACCATAATAAATTGGTATCATTCCTTTATTTGCTGTATAACACTGGACTGTATCACATTGCCAGTTTACTGTAGTTCCATTTAAAACCCAATAATTTACTGAAATAATATCTGGAGTTCAGAAAAGTCTTCACAGAATAACTGGATTTTCTGAGGTAAAGTAATATGGTTAATCCTTCAGTACTTAAAATAACATATCCTTTTCTTCTATCTTGTTAAATTATTCATCTCCATAATAGGAATTTTCTGCATGTAATTCATTCTTTCTGTACTTGGCTGCCTTTAAGAACTTCCTGATTTATTGTGTGTCTTAATCTGCCACACTGATATCAACTTCACATCTACTAATAAAATCAGCAACCTTAAAAGTAATGCATTCCTCAGCCAGTTACAATTTCCTTTAAATGGTTCACCCACAAATGATTTCACTTTGTCAATGTTTGAAATAATTTTGTTAGCTGAGAACTTTTTTAAACACTACAGCATACAGCCTGAAAGGAAGACATCAAGCCAGAACTTCAGCCCTTGTCTGCCTGGAGGTTAGTCTTTCTGGCAGACTGAGGGAGAATCCCATTTTCATACATTAAAATGTCTGGGCATAGTAGACTGAACCAGTTGGAAGAGACAAGCACAGCCTAGATATGACCAAGGCAGCTTTTTAGTTGCAGCTGGCTTTATGGAAAAGTGCTAATGTGAGGTGCTTAATTCCTCATCTCTCCTTAGCTGAGCTGGGACCTGTGAAAAAAGAGCTACTTTTATCAGTGACAATTAGGATGTGCAAAGGAAGAATGTAAGATTAAACTAAAATACTGAGTTTGACTGGGTTTAATTTTCTCCATAATAGCTGGTATGTGCCCATATTTTGGATTTGTGCTGGAAATAGTGTTCAAAACACAGGCATATATCCACCATTACTGAGCAGGCCTCTCACAAAAGCAAGGCTGCTTCTGCTACTCACCCCACTACACCAGTGAGGAAGGATCCTTGGGGTGCATAGATGTTGGGAGAGGACACAGTTGGGATGGTTGACCCTCACCGACCCAAGGGATATCCCAGACCATACGGTGCTGTGCTCAGCATGTAAAGATGGTGGAAGAAGGAGGATGTTCGAAGTGATGGCATTTGTCTTCCCAAATCACTATTATATATGATGGGGCCCTGCTCTCCTGGGGATGGCTGAACACCTGGCTGCCAATGGGAAGTGGCTTTCCCTATTACAATGCCTTTATCACAATCAACATGTTTTCTCACTTTAGCTCTTCTGATTCTCTCTCCTGTCCTGGTGGGGATAAGTGAGCAAGCTTAGTTTCCAGCTAGAGTTAAACCATAACAGTTGCATTCCAATATATTTAAATTTTCTCAATGTCACTTTCAACCCCATTGCGGATTATGCTGCTCAACCCTTAGGTTTCACAGTCCTTTATTCCTGCAGTTCCAAAAGTATCTTTTAGATGACAAGATGTATGTAAGCTGAAATGTCTGCAGATTTACTTGATCCTGCAAAATGTATTCATGCTTGGCTCTACTAGGATTACCTGCAATCCACGAAGGTCATACAGAAGTGATTGTTTCCAGTTTCTCTGTATGGACTAACTGCATAAAGCTACAAAATCATTCCTTGCAATGCACACAGAAAATATATGGACAGATAGGTGCATTGCTACCACACCCTGCTCTAAAACAGAAGCAAAATTCTATATGTTAAGTCATATTAGTAACTGCAGATAATAACAGTGGAAGTAGACATCTGCAGACAGGTTGCAGGAGAAATTGTGACTGTGTACTCATCTGAATAATCAGCAGGTATAATCTGTTAGTGAACATTGCATGAAGAATAAGGGTGCTCTGTGCTCTGATACTGTTTGGAAATAAGCACTGTTCTGAATGAGTTGAGGGATAAACAAACATACAGTAGTTTAATAAACAGTTGGTCATGAATTCAGATGCTGATTTTATTCAATACAGTAGCAATGCCAACAAATACCAGATCATAAAATAAAATTGTACTCTTTATGGTAGTTTTGTGAAGGATTTCATTTGAACAGCATACAAAGAAACATGGAAAATATGCAAAGAATGGAACATATGATCCACGAATACACATCCTATGTCAGAAGCAGAAGGACCTCATCCAGCATGTAACTCTATAAGGATTTAGTAAGGCACTATGTAAAAGAATGTGAAATTCTGCTTACAGTAAACAAGAACAACCTTTAGTTCAGGTTACATTACATGGCTACAAAAAACAAGGTGAAAAAACAGAGTGCCTGTGCAGCAGATTTTTGGGGAAATAACTAAAAAAAAAAAAAAAAATAAAAAAATATATATATACATATATATATATATATATACACATATATATACATAT
>JAWWEV010000095.1:52768011-52797710 GCA_035583235.1 Hafferia zeledoni | reverse complement strand
GGCCTAACTGAGACCTAAAGCCAAAACTACCACAACCTGGCACTTGTTCTTGTGCAACCCCATAGCATTGGCCTTGATCCATTGATCCAGCCTGTTCAGATCCCTCTGCAGAATTTGTCCAGCCTCCACCAGATCAACACTCCCATTCAGCTTGGTGTTGTCTATGGATTTACTGAGAGTACACTTGATCTCCTCATCCAGATCATCAATAAAAACATTAAACATGACTGGGCAGAACATTGAGCCCTGTTGAAAACCCTAGTGCCACTCGAGCTGTAGGTCTCTTCCAGCTGAAATAGCCTAGTCTAGTCTGGTCCATCCTACAGAAAGTAAGAGCTCTGGAAGTGCATTACACTGAAATTTCACTAGCAGTAAACAAATATGTGGTAAGAATGACCACATATGTCAAGCCTAAGTTTCACAGAATCCAGTATTCTCTTTCACTCTGGCAAATAGAAAAAGCCAACAAAACAGTGAAGATGTGAAAAAAACCCCAACTCTCTAGAATGAATTTACTTTCTTCAGCAAGCAGTGGATGAGCAATGCACTGAGTCAAATTGGCATTGTGGATCATAACTCCCAATTAATTTCTTTATTTATTTTATTAAGTCATATTTTAACTCTATGTAAGTGTTCAGCAGTCACAGAAACTTGCTGGAAAGAAGTCCACATCCTGACTACAGCCTATTAAAAACCATATTCTTTAGTTCCAAAAGTGGTACCTTCCCCAGGTTCCATTGATGACTCCAGTTATGGTATCTGGAAATGCAAAAAATAATCTTCCCCCATGCTTCTTCTCTCTCATTGTATTTTGGACACCAATTCTAACACTCTGCCATCTGTTCTCCAGGCTAAAGGTTGCTGGTCTGTTTATTCGTTTCTCATGTTGAAGCCCTCACAATACTCTTTGTATGGCTACACCACCAACTTCTATATTGGCATAATTTGATAGTATATTGCTATATATCCTATACTGACAGCAAATGTCCTACTTGTCAAGCAACTGTCACATCTCTTAACTGGACTCTGCAAAACTGGAAGAGATTCACAGCATTGTTCATTCTCATTCTCTTCCCCCTTTTATCAGTGGGATGGACAAAACCAGGACACACCTTCTTCTGTAATAATAAAACAACAGAAGAACTCTTACTGCATTGTATATCTCAGGATTTCAGTTTTATACTAAAGGACCAGAACTATGAATCATAGTTATAAGGGTTTTTTCTTTCTAGCAGAAGGGTAGTTTCAAAAATTCCATGTATTTCCTTTTTTAAGCTTGGATTCAATAATATACAAGCTACTCCATTATTGTTAATATTGTTGCTGAATCTGATCTTTTAGTAGGTATTAATTTTTGGTACTTTTATTATGTTTCCCTGTTAGTGTAAGTTGCTTTATCAGGCCAGGCAGCTACCTTAATAGGTGTCTTCCTTGTGCTATCAGTTTCTCAAACATCCTTGTGAACAGCTTGGTTCTTAAAGGTTATTAAATTTATCAAAGGTTATTAAGGTTATTCCTGGATTCAGTGTTGTTCATTTCCAGAGACAGTGCAGTAGCAAAACTCTTGGAAAAGTATATTTCCTGAGCTTTAGTACCATCATTGTTGGAAGTGAAATCTGTTTATTCCACTTGAGAGACAGAACAATGACTAGTTTTGTTTTTATTGTCACATACAATGAGAACTTGACCTTTGCATTTGAGCACAGGTTGAGTGGGAGAAATTAGTCTTCAGGGCATTTGTGTAATCAGGCCCTAAATGAAATCTGAAACTTTAGTAGTAAGGGAGGCCATTGTCTAAATCTGGTACTAAACCTTTAACCTCATTTCACATCAAAAAGCATGATAAGTTATTTGACAGCAGACACTGAAAGTGCAGGCACCAGTCTGACCTTTACAGAGTTGGATGAGTGCAAAAATTACTGGTTCAGTGTCTGTTATTTGAAGTTTAAAAGCAAACAAGGTGAGAGCCATAATGAAAACCCTTTCAATTTCACATAAATAACAGAAGGCATTCAACTCAATTTAAGACCATAAAGTCAAGCACATTAATTAAAAAAATCTAAGCTGTTTGCTAAGAATTAAAAGGCACTTTAAATGGTTCTTTGGTTTTTAAGACCATATATCTGGCTGACCTGTTTAAGACAGCATCTCCCTATTTTAAATTCTCTCTTTTAGGTAAATATATGTAAATAGTTTCTCTTTCTTAAAAAAATCATGACACATTTTCTTTTGTACATCTTTTAGCTTCCTGTGATAAAAGTGCTTAAGATAAGTTCCCATGAAATTGTTGCCCATTATGTTCTGCCAGATGTCTAAAGCAAAGATCAAACATTCTAGAAGATGAAGTATGCATTCCAATTTAATGTTTCCTTCAAGCATTGTTACTTGGACCTGGAGAAGAGGAAGAAATCTTTATTTTGAAAAGTTATCACAATACCAATAGCATTCTCTACTTTTTTAAATCATCTTTTCATTCTGAGACAACTTCTCTCAACACACTACGTATCTAAAGAGTTGAGAATTACGTAATTGATAATTTTTGTGTTAGACAAGTAAAATGACCTGACCTCCAGGCTGAAAATATATTTCAGAGCCAAATCAAGCAACCAATATTTAAAAGGAGTTCAGAAGAATCCTGCAGCTGTCATTCACATACAGATATTTAGTCAGAGAACAGGGAAGACCAATGGACTACAAAATTAGACCCTGTGTAAAGCTGCAAACAAGTCAAACCTTTGAAGTGGCCTTTTAGGTGATCTGAAGTTTTTGGATGTATTGGGTTTGTGGGGCTAGGTTTTGGTAGCAAAGGGCAACAAGGGAGGCTTCTGTAAGAAGATGCCAGAAAGGTCCCCATGTCCGACAGAGCCAATGCCAGTTGGCTCCAAGATGGACCTGCTGCTGGCCAAGGCCTAGCCCATGAGCCACAGCGATAGTGCCTCAGGGATAATGTATGTAAGAATGGCAGGGTAGGGGAACCCTGCACAACAGTTGGGAGAGAGGAGCAAGATATAGGGAGTAACATCTCTGCAAGACGTCAAGGTCAGTGCAGAAGGTGGGGGAGGAGGTGCTTCAGGTGCCAGAGCTGAGATTTCCCTGCACCCTGTGGTGCAGCCCATGTTGGGGCAGCTGTGCCGCTGCAACCCATGGCGAGCCACAGTGGAGTAGAGATCCACCTGCAGCCTGTGAAGAGTCCCGCACCAGAACAGACAGATGCCTGAATGAGCCTCCATGATAAGCCCATTCGGAGCAGGCTCCTGGCAGACGTGTGATCCTGTGGACAGAGGAGCCCATACTGGAGCAGGTTTGCTGGCAGAACTTGTGTCCCCACAGGCAAATCATGCTGGAGCTGTCTGTTCATGATGGACCATCTTGTGGGAGGAACACACACTGGAACAGTTCATGAAGAACTGCAGCTCCACAGGCTGGACCCACATTGGAGCAGGGGGAGAGTGTGAGAAGAAAGGAGCAGCAGAGACATCATGATGCACAGAATACAGTTCTCATTGTCCATTCTTTGTACATCATTGAGAGGGAGGAGGTAGGCAATTCTGGAGTGAAGTCAAACCCAGGAAGAAGGGAGGGGTTTGGGGGAAGGTGTTTTAAAGTTTGGGGTGATTTCTCATTAGCCTACTCTGATTTGATGGGCAATAAATTAAATTAATTTCCTCAAGTCAAGTCTGCCTTGTCTGTGACAGTAATTGTGGAATTGTCTCTCCCTGATGATATCTTAATGCACAAAACTTTAGTTATATGCTCTCTCCCCTGTACAGTTGAGGAGGGATGTGACAAAGTGGCTTTACTGGGCACCTGGTATCCAACCAGGGTCAACCCAGTACACTGGAGAACTATATAAAGCAACAGAGAGTAACTTATTGTGAAGATTATGCACATAAGCTGAGCAGAAGCCATATTGTCTTGACTGGTTCCTTTCCTTTCCTCCTAATAGAGGAAACATAGTACTACATATACACAGACATAGAAGTAATATAGGGTACTGCAATTTCTAGTCAATATGAGGAGAAATTTTCATACTATTCCATGAATATTAATTATCTTGTATGACAAAACATGAATTTCAGTAACCTCTGAAATGCTCAAGCATCTTTCTGTGGACTGTTTTGTTACAGTGCCAAGGGTAAATGGAAGAATGCTGTTATAGTCTCCTTTAAAAATAAATTGATGCAGTATGTGGAATGCTACTCAATCTCCCTTAGCTTTGCCTCAGACACTTCAGCTACAATACCCAGGGTTGGCAAGAAGGGTCAGAATATTAAAAAAAAAATATTAAACCCCACATGTAGAAAAAGAAAAATCTATAGAAATCTAAAGAAAATCTCTATTACCTGGGTTTTTAAACAGATTCACAGAGATTCATATAGACTCACCTGACTAGTCAAAAAGTGGCAAATGGGTAATCTTAGACTTCCACCTCTTGAGCTAACAGTAACAAAGTCATACTTTTGAAAGCCCAAATACTGTGGCCAATATAGTTACCAAAAAAAAAAAAAAATTAATTCACTGCTCTATGTTTCTAAGAAAGCTATATTTACAGAGAAAACTCTGATAAATACTGCTGAACTAGATTAAGTTTGATGACAATTTGCAGAAAGTATCTGAGTTATCTGATGATTTTCGTATTGAAGTTCTAAGTGGTTGATGGCTTACTGGAGATTACATTGCTAATGAAGCGTACTGCAAACCAGAGGTAAGGGCTTCCAAAGTGTCCACCAGGAGCTCCTATCATATTCACCCAACAACAAAAGTAAGCAAATCACCTCATCCAAATGAAGAGCAGTATGTTGTTGTGCCAACTGCATTCTATAGGCTTAGCCAGTCTTGAGCCCAAAGCAGTTTGTGGTCACATCTGTGTATCCTAAAAAGCTAGCAATGTGATAACTTAATGAAAAAATTGGCACAATATGTGCAAGTTGCTATGTGTCAGAAAGAGTGTTAAATTGCATTTAGGAAAGAACAGAATAAGAACTGAAACTTACAGTGCCACTATTTTCTCATCTCTTCAGTTCTGGCCACTCAGTAATTAAGAAGATACAGCATAAATGGGAAATGGGAAAGGATTTAGCATAGAGTTTAGAGGTGCTGAGAACCCTAGATATAAAAAGTGATTAGAGAAATCATGATATTAGACATAAAAAGTGATTAGAGAAATCATTATATAGGTTCCCTCTGGAAAACAGGAAACATTTTTGTCCCAAAAAACCCCACCCAGAGCCAGTGGACATGTACTGAAACTAAAAGGCGCCAAACTAAAAAGTTAGTTTGTGATTTGCTATTACATATTCAAAGTTAAGTGTTTAGAATCATAGAATATCCTGAGTTGGAAGAGACCCAGAATGATCATCAAGTCCAACTCTTGGACTAAATGATTCTCCTACAGGCACATAGTGTGATTTTTTGGGCTGTCCTGTGTGAGGCCAACTCCTACACAGCACAACCGCCAGAATCACACCCTGTGCCTGAGTGTTATCCAAATGCATCTTGAACTCTGGCAGGCTTGGTGCTGTGACCACCTCTCTGGGGACCCTGTTCCAGCGTCCAACAAGCCTCTGGGTAAAAAAAAAAATTAATAGCCAACCTAAACCTCCCCTGACTCAGCTTCATGCCGCTGCCCTGGGTTCTGTCACCGGTCACCAGAGAGAAGAGATTCAGTGCATGCCCCTTTTTTGGACACTCTTATTACCTTCATATTCTTCTTACATTGTGGTGCCCAAAACTGCACACAGTATTTGAGGTGAGGCCACCACAGTGCAGAGCAGACTGGGACAATCCCCTCCCTCGACTGCCTGGTGATACTCTGTCTGATGGCCCCAGGACATGGCTGGCCCTCTGGCTGCCAGGGCACTGCTGACTCAGATTCAACTTGCCATTCACCAGGACCCCCAGGTCCCCTTCCACGAGGCTGCTCTCCACCATCTCGTTCCCCAACCTGTACAAGCTTAATGATGTATAAATACTAATAAAGTTATTCTATGTCTAATGTAAAAGTTTAAATGAGTTTCCTTTTTTCATATTCAAGAAAATGACCCTTCAAATTACATCCTGGTAATGAAATAATTTCCTTTATAGATAAACCGTGATATAATAAATTGGATTGGGAGTCTATTTGTTAATATCTTTCATTTCTGGTACAGAATACTAGTTTTTTTCATTGGCACTACCTGTTCTTTTTAAAAATTAGGTAAAATTATCAATATTGCAGTGTGTCTGGGTATTTATATGAGATTAATATCAAAATCTTTGTAGGTGTCACAATGGAAGAGCACTGTATCTTTTCCTCTTTTAGAAGAATGTTGTTCAAGTCACTCAACAAAAATGTTAGATAGTCTGTATTCTAGCCAGCTGACCTTTAAAGTGTATTTATTTGACTAGCAAGAACTTCTCAATATGTATGGATTTGTTACTAGACATATTCTTGCATAATTCCTGTTTTCATAATACATATTATGCAGGTCAGGAGCTATTAAACAAAACAAACCAAAACAAATCTCACAGCCTCACAAATTATCCTTTGTCAATGGCTGAATCATGGCTTTCATGTTACTGAGTTTACCATATCCCATCTTAATGCCAGCAAATATCAGCACAAAAGTGTGCTTCATTCTCCCAGACTAACAATGAATTGGAGAAAGTACCACTTTTTGCTCTGAACGAAGGGTACTGTCTTTTTTGTCAACAGAACTTAACAGCTGAAACTCGTCTTGCTCTGATAAGCCAGTGTGAACATGCTGGAGATAGGGTTTGGGAGACCGACAACATCAAGTGATTGATATTACAAGGACTCTAAATAGATAATTATTTAGACTTAATTTTATTTATAAGCAAAAAATTGTTCTATGAAAATTGTCTAAAATTTTAGGGACAGACTTTCAAGTGCTTTTACTGAGTGTATTTGTCAGTATCTTTATTGATGAAGGATCTACAAAGTTTTGGTGTGAGAGATATTTGATATTGAACCATACTAACAAGCCATGCAACAGGAGAGGGGAAAGACATATGTTTCGTTAGAGTAAGGGACCCAGTTAGTCCAGTACAGGAGGCAACATCTAACCTAAGTAAAACCACTCTTGGTTCAGTTGAGGATAGAGGCTGACTGTCTCCTGAACAAAAAAAAGATAAGTTTCAGGAAAAAAGACTGAAACTTTTTAGACTTTTCAAGCACTACTTCTTATTGATTTTAAGATTCCCACTACAATGCCTTTGTAAGCATTTTTAACAGCTGCCTCTTTCTACTGCTATAACAAATAATTTGCTCCTGAATTCTAATCCAGGCTTGTCCAGATTTGATTTCTAGTTGGTATAGTCTGTTATGCTTTATCTCATACACAATGAGATCCTATTACTAAAATTTGTCTCTTCATAATAATGAAGTTGTTTCTTAAAATACTCTGAATTTTATGTAGATCTTTTGTTAGGGACACAATTTAAAAAATATACAGTAAATTAAAAGCACATTTTTTGAAAGAAATCATGACTTTCAGGCATAGTAGATGAAAATTCTCAACTTGAATATAACACAGGAGATAAGCCTTTTTTTGAAACCTCAAGTCCAAGAACATACTGTTAAATCTTTTGGACAACCCAGACTGAAGTCAAAGAATCTGTAACTGTGTAAACTCAACAGCCCTTACCTATGGCAGTTCATTAGGATTCTTAAGTTTGTTTGCCAAGACAGGAGTTAACCAAGGCAACAATTAGGAAACAGTTATAAAGAAATACAATCACTAGAGACAGAAGTGTTCAGAGGAAAGAGGAAGGGTGAAATAATTCAGGAAACTGCAGCCAGAGAAGCAAAGCCCGTTTGGGTTTTTAAAATGGGGGAGGCAAAGGGGAGTGGCAGGGGAACAGCAGACTTGTCACAAGGAGGGAGATGTGGCATGCTAGGAATAGCTGTAGCTGATACAAACTTTGATACTTGGACATTAGCCCAGAAGAAATACAAATCTCACTGATATAGGGCTCTGGGTAAAAGTTTACCTATTAAATAAAAGAAAAGCAGTTGGAAATAGAACTTGGAAGTATGTTCTTGTGATTTTCAAGAGGTGTGGCACAAGCTTGGCACACACTGGAGAGTTGGCAGCCCTGCAAAGGTAATTACAACATACTGCATAGTGCCAGTTCAGTGAGATTCACAGGCACCTGCTCCAAGCAAAGGAAATCCAACGTCTCAGTAATACCCAAAGGATGATTAATGTAAGGCATTTCAAGTACTACTAGCAGTGTGGGTGTGTGTAATATTTAAAAAAAAAAAAAAAAAAAAAAAAGGCAAAACCAAAGCCCCAAAACATTATGCTTCTTCACCCTCTAGGGCAGTGCCTCCAAAGAACTTCCTGCAGAGTCAGTGCAACCTACAGTAAAATTATTGTTTTCCCAGGCCTATATCCAGCTGCCAGGCCCTCAAAGATACACTGGCCCTCTAGAAGGGGCAGAACATCTTAAAAGCTCCCTAGAGGAAGAAAAGCAGAATTCCAAACATAAGGTGATTCAGTAGCACTGAACAGACTAGGACTGCACTAGATATCAGAAGCTTTCTAAGATCCTCCGAAAGCGCAGTCAATGAAATAGACTCACTGGAAGAGGCATCATCCAGATCTGAGAGGAAACCAGAAGGCGGAATAGGGTGCCTAAAAAGGAAGAAAAATTCCAAACTATCAACAGATTGCATGAGCTTTAATAATAGTATATCATACTTTAAAGAACAATTAAAACATAAGAACAAACCTTGTGCAGTTTGCTATTCATACACAGATCATCATCACGGCTTGGCTTCGTGAATGAAGATTTGGAAAAGGCTCTCCCCACATGGGTGAGCCCTTTTTGAGCCTGTGCAGTGGATTTTTTAGGTGAGGCACAGCGTGCACAGAACTGGCTCCAGCCTTTGCTCCTCAGGTTCATGTGCCACAGCCCAGTGAGCTTGGACGGTGACAGTGAAGTCCTCAGGACTGGAGCCTACAGCCCCTGGGATTCCCAGGAGGTCTCCCATCCAAGTACTAACCGGGGCTAGCCCTGCTCAGCTTCCAAGATCTGACGAGATCGGGTGTCAGGGTGGCATTTAACTGCCATACAGATCATACTTATGATATTTCCACCATACAAAAAGGAAAACAAATTTCTATTATGTCATATGGTTTGAACTCCTACTTGTAATAAAACATCATTCTCATGTATTCCCTGCCAAAATATCGTAATTAGAAATTGTATGATTTTTGCTTGTTGACCAGAATTTGTAACCATCAGTTACAATTATAAGTGTCAAAATATTTAGAGCTTTTTGAACAAAGAATATCATGCCGTGGTCAGGACTCCAGGAATCCAAAATAGAAGAGTATCTTTGCTCATGGAGGTGTTGTGGGTGCAGATTATCCATCAGTCTGTTTCTTGAAACCCACAGCAGTTAACCACAATTTAAATTAAGGCACAGTGTCGTAAAGTAAGCATTCTTACAGAAAACATTTTCAGCAATACATGGAAAGGCAAATACTAAAAAGACTAAAAGCACTCTTGATGACATCTAATTATTTCCACTTCTCTTGTGCTCTTTAGATAGAGAAATGCATGTGATACTGGCAAGGTTGCAACTGTGCAGATGTATCTCTAATCCCAAAACATAACAGAGAACCATTCATAGTTTCAGCTTTGTTCCTGAAGATGCTTAGTAGTTTTTCTATTTATCTTCTCAAGTAAACTAGCAAGGATTTTTCTGGTAACAGAACAGTACATATGTTATGGGTTTA
Source organism: Hafferia zeledoni (assembly GCA_035583235.1). NCBI lineage: Eukaryota > Metazoa > Chordata > Aves > Passeriformes > Thamnophilidae > Hafferia > Hafferia zeledoni. Next base: position 52,787,961 of record JAWWEV010000095.1, on the reverse strand, counting down.
GCTAGGCCAAAATTTAGGCTTTGATTTTTAGAGCAGGCGTTGAATTATCAGCTGAGTCAAGCTGTGTCAGGCCAGCTGACTGCTATTGGCCAGCAGTATTCCATACCATATTCTGGCATCATCTCAGTATAAATACAGTGGAGGAGAAGGTGCTTGTCTCTTTCCTTCTTGGCTGCTTGACTGGGAAGGACGTGTGTGTCGTTCAGGCAACCAGGCCTCACTGCCGCTCACGGCTACTTTTACAGCTGTTTTGGTTCAGGAAAGTAAACATCTTATTACTAGTTTTTTTTCTCCTCTCTTTCTAGGTTGTTTTCCTAAGAAGAATCTTTTGGGGTGTTTTTGTGGGCTGAGGTGGTGGAATCTGTATTATTGGGTGAACAACTCAGTGTGGTCTTATTGATTGTTTTTTACCTTTTTATATATGTGTTATATTGTAGATTTAATTTTCCTTTGTCTCTGTAAATATATAAATCTGTTTCAAGTTTTAGTTTTATTCTCTTCTTTCCCTTTTCTCTTGGAGGAGGGGGAAACACACTGATTCTGTGTTTGGGTACTTGGCATTTTGTCAGCTCAACTGAACACAACATAGTTCTTTTATTGTTTATTGCAAATTAACAATCCTTTAAAAAGTATCATGAAAGATCTTCTTCTGCCTCCTGAGCACTTTAGCTTTCAGCAGTTGTTCACAGAGAACTGTTGGACACCTTTTCCCTCACACAGTTTGTATTTCATTTTGGCAAAGGCAGAAACACATCCTCAGAAGAAAACAACTCAGCCCACAGCAAGCCTTCAAAGAGGTCTCTGAAAAAAAAGACAATGGGCTTTCTTATTCGTTGATAAAGCCCTAGCTACCCACAGGTAGGCATCTCTGCTTTGCAAGTTTTCTCTTAGTTTAACATTCATTAAGTAAAGAGAATATCAGACTCAGCTAGTCTCATTACTGATTCTTTTTGATTTCCCTCTTGTGTATTATTTTAATTTCTGTTGTTCGTATGTTCATGTATAAAGCTGAATGAAATCATTTTAAGTACTAACAGTGCCAGACAATTCCCCCATGACTGTAAAGGCATCTTGACAATCAGAAAAAGTTTCAGCTCCTTCCATTAATATTAGTCCACTGATTTTGTCCAACCAATATCTACTCTCATGCCTCACCTTTCTCAACACACCTGGGTTTTGCCCTATCCCCGCTTTGTGTTAGCCTAAACAATTCCACTTTTTCTGTCAAACGTGCATAACCACAGAATCATTAACTTTGGAAAAGACCTCCAAAATGATCAAGTGCAACCTTTGACCAAACATCATCACATCAACTAGATCATAGCAATAAGTGCCACATCCAGAACACCTCCAGGGATGGTGATTTCACCACTTCCCTTCCAGTGCTTGACAACCCTTTCAATTAAGAAATTCTTCCTTATGTCCAACCTCCCCATGCAGAGTTTGAAGCCATTTCCTCTTGTCCTGTCACCGGCAGCCAGGGAGAAGAGGTTGATGCCCACCTGTCTGGAAGCTCCTTTCAGATATGTGTAGAGAGTGATAATGTCATCCCTAAGCCTCCTTTTTCTAGTCTAAGCTGTTGCCTGCGAAAGTCTGTGAAAAAAAGACTCCAAGCCAATTTTAGTCAGAGATAAGCATACAGTGGCTTTAATGAGCACCCAGGCTCATCCAGGAATACATCGACGCACTTGCCCAAACTTTAATTTCCATAGTTTTTATAAGACTGTCTATCCAATCATTACTTTACACATCTCTCAGTCCAGCCCTGTCCCACTCCAGTCCCAGCCTATCTGATTTGAGGCTGGGGGAGTCTTCAGGACCCCCTGTTCCTCATCTTTGTCTTCCTTGGCACACATAGGACTTCTGGAGCTCTTGCAATGTTCTGACTTCTGGGTCACTCTGCCGCTGTTTATGTCTCTTGTGGCAGGTCTTCAGATATTCTTCAGCCTTCTACCTTGAAAGCAAGACTAAATAGCTTAAAGAATTTGAGCTATTGATATGTGGTAGAGGTTACACTGAACTTAAGCTGCTAGAAATATTAACACACTATATTTGCCTTTGCTAACAGCTGCACTACTCCTAAAATCTATGAAATATAAAACCCAAAAAAATAAAAAAACCCTTTGGCATCAAAACCATCCGAGCTCCCTCAGCCTCTCCCCATATGACTTACTCTCCAGACCCTTCACCAGCTTTGTTGACTTAGTAGTCTTGTGCAGTGTTTCAAGATAACACTTAGAAGGTCTTGCTATTCTTGTAGGCAATGAAATGCAATCACAGAATCATACTTGGAGAGCAGGCTTCACAAGAGTCAAGTTAGAAAATGAAGTTCTAGAGGTCATACACAGAGTCTGATCCTCTGGTAACAAAGCACATCTAAGTGTTTGATATATCAGTATAAAAAAAAAATGTGAGAAAATATGAATCTCTGCAGTACTATGGTTAGGCAATTTCCAGCAAAGTGATAACCATATTAGAGCAAGAAATAAAGGTATGAAAAGCTGAAGATGTCATCGTAAAGCTTTCAGCAATAGAAGTCTTTGCAAAGGCTTATGTTCATAGTGGCTGTTGTTCCTCAAGTAAAGACAGCAACATATATTGAAAAACCTTTCACACCAAAAGCCCACACCTCAGAGGATACATGTTCAGAAAAAAACATACAAGACTTTTCATAAAGTTCATAAACTGGGGCTGATTCACAGCTTTTCTCTTTCTTCTCAATCTGAAACATGTGTGCAGCATTCAGCCTCCTTTGTTCAACACTAGTCTCAAGATAGCTTCTATTCTCTGCTAAGCCTTTAGATCTGTCAGTAGTATTGTTTAAACACGTTTTTATCTAGTCATTGAGACAACCTACCTGTACCGATAGTGGTGGCTGCTGTCCCCTGATATACCCATGGACATATATATCCAAAGGGTAATTCCTTTGTCCAGGCTGAATGATAGCAGAAAAAATTCTTCTTTACTTTAAAAACAAAAATAAAGAATGGTGAAATTTGTCAGGTAACACACCAGAGATAATGCACAAAAGAAAAATCCTCATACTCTCTATGTTTAGCAATCAATGACAGTAATCACACACCTGTCCCTCCTAGAACACAAGACTGCCTTCAAGCAGCATCACACTGTTTTTTACTGCTCTTAGGTGCCAATAAAGTACCCCATGAGACAAAGCTTCAGGGCAAAATTTTGATCGTCTGTTTTGAAGTTTGTTGTTTTGTTTTGTTTTTTTACTTCCCCTCAGTTACGTCATGGGTGAGAGCCCCTCTTACCATGGGTATGTCTTTTACCCATCCTGAACAAAACCTTTTTCTGGATGTATGTCACAGTACTCCTTACATAGGTAAATACTGAGAATCAGAAAGAATTTCAGAGTGCAAAATTTACTAGCAAGTCCTTCAATTTTCCTAGGTATATTTCTAAAGTTATAACTCATCATAGCACTCTTTCAGAGATGGGCAAATCTTTATTTTTCTCATAAGTTATGTTTGATTATCACTTCCTTGCTTTAAATATGTCCTTGCAGGTAATTTTTACTAAGATTTTTGCAAGTTAAATATACAAGGAAGCTCATCAAAATTATATCCAAGACAATAATTTAGAAACTCCTATTTGAATTACTAAGTTCTTAAAAAATCTCTGATCAGATATCCTATAAAATTTCCTTTTTCCTAAATACATATGTCATATACCTATGGGGAGGAGACAGCCCCATAGTTGCAGATAATGATTCCCAGATTAAGACTAATTAGCTGCCAAGCTTTCTCAGTCGTTCCAACTCTGAATTTAAATTTCATTTTCATTGTTTCAGAGAACAGTTTTCCCATTAACAGGAAGCTGAAAAAAAAATTGACAAAATCAAGTGAAAAGTACAAAAAAGGACTGCAATACTCTGTAGTGAATTTGCCATGATAGGAACCTATGCTGCAACAGGCTTGCTGGCAGGACTTGGTGGGGACTCACGCTGGAGTAGCCTTTTCTCCTGAAGGATTGCAACCTGTGGGAAGGACACACACTGAGCAGTTTCTGGAGAACTGCAGATAAGAGAGACCACACTATGAGCAGTTCATGGAGGAATCTCCCATGGATAGGACCCCACGATGGAGCAGGGGAAGAGTGAGAAGAGGAAGGAGTGGCAGAGACAACATGTGATGAACTGATCACAGCTGCCACTGCCTGTCCCCTTGCACCACTGGGAGAGAGAAGGGGGACAATGCATGAGTAAAGTCAAGCCCCTAAAGAAAGGAGGAGTGGGGGCAAGGTGTATTAAGATTTTTTTATTTTTCTCATTATCCTACTTTGATTTGCTTGGGAATAAATTAACTTAATTTCCTCAAGTCAAGACTGGTTTGCCCATGGTGGCAATTGATGAGTGATCTGTCCCTGACCTTATTTTGACCCACAATCCTTTTGTTGCTTATTCTCTCCTTGGCCCAGTAGAGAAGAGGGAGTGACAGCGTGACTTTGGTGGGCACCTGGCATATAGGTAGGGTCAATCCACCACACCTCTCCTCACCCCGAAGTGGGGAAAAAGAATCTGAATTTTGCCAGGAAAAAAAAAAAAAGCTTTTTTTCTTATCTGCTTCACAACCTACCATGCACTGTTTCTAAGAACAGAAACTTGCTGGTTTTTCTGTTTAATCCTACAAGCACAAATTCAGGAAACACACACTGGGTAAAAGCATCTCTTGGGAGGTTTAGGACATGCTTTGTAGAGAGCAACCCAAAAGAACCTCAGAATAGCTGTGTATCTCCGTTTATCTGAACTACTTGTTTAACGTAAATTTATGGATGAGGTAAGTTTGTACACTTTTTATGGATGCAGACTGAAGAGGTTACTAGCTGAGGCTTACCCATCTGACATGACACCTTCAGAAACAGGCTCCTCACTCAAAAACAACTAGGCATTTCTGCATTGTGTTCAGCAAAGGTGTGAGCAGCACAGTAAAAATATCTCAGTGCTTTCCTGCTTAGATAGTCTAAGTTCAGTTGTGTTTATTAGTTTCAGTTCACCTGGATCCAAGCTAATTCAGTTTAGAGCACTTACTCCTATACCTACATTTGTTTCTTTTTGTTGACGGAAGGCTTATTAAATTGAAGAGTTACACACAAACCTGGGGTTTCCATATAGCAAATAAAGTGCTGGGCAACAGGCATTGTGCTACGGACAAAACATGAGATACTAAGCTAGCAGAGTCAAGAGGTAGGAAGCACACAAAATGACAGTTATTTATGCAACATTATTTCACAATACCTTTTCCTTTGCATACCCATTAGGTATAAAGTTGCATAAGTACATACCGTTAGGTGCATAGGCTGCCCAAAGCAGTTAAGGCTATTTTCATTTCAATAGAGGGGACAGGAACAAGAACACCACTGTTACTGATTAAATAGGGTTCTTTGTCTTAATACTCTGTTTTTCCCTAATCTCCAGCAAATAACATAGTCAAAAAGCCCATGTTACAGCATTCTGGTCACACCAGATTAATAAAGGCTTCCATTTCAAAATTCTTACTTTCTAATTAGAGTAGATTTTTGTAAGATAATTTTCTGACTAGCAGGTATTTGTATGGTTTGTGACCATATTTTACAGAAGACAAACATAGTAGCTGCTCTTGCTCCAAGCTGACCTTGCCTCATTGACAGTAAATAGGAGAAAAAAAAGGGGGGGCGGGGGGGGGGAGGGGGAGGAGGAGTGGAAGAGAGTTTTAAAGAAAAGTAAGCATTAAAAAGCAGAATGTCTATTCCTGAGAATGATTTTCACATGCAGCCTTGCTGTTGCAACAGGCACAGAATATATTTTTATCGGCCACTCCAAAACCTTGGAATATTTTTCTCATCACAGTGTTCATAAAACAAAATTCTGAGTACACAAAAAAAAGGCAGCAACAATAAAGGACTAAAACACATTTGCAAAGGTCAGAAAGAAAACTGATTAAACAAAAGGCAATATGTTTTCCCAGTTCCTGATGTCATGCTCAAGCCATTTAAGCATGTTCTATTGCAGAAGACTCAGCTGCAGCCTCAACAATGCTGTTCTTACATATCCAGTTCTACTGTCTAACTGGATAGAAGCACTTTGAATCTAGTTCAAGGTACAGGGAAGATTATATTCAAGCACAGCAGAGAGCAATTACATCAGACACTCCTGAGATTGCCAGTAGAAACTGAACTTACAAACTAGGTAGTTATCCAATTTAAAACTGTTCTTGATGAAGATTATTACCTGAGTCATCAAATTTATATAAAATTAGGCCTTAATTAGTATCAAACAAACCACTACTGATCATTGATATGCAAAATAAGAAAATCATTTTAAAATGTGAACAAATAATTTGTGTTTCTGAGCTGATGTAAGGTATGAACACTGATTTTCTTTCACTCCTTAACTTTCACATTTTTAACTATTACAAAGAAAAAAAATGTTATATTAGTAGGCATTTTAAGATACCAAGGAAGCCAACGTTTGAAAATATGTGTAACAACTTCCTAAAACTACTCACATTCCTATTACATAAAGAGAAGTTTCACTGAGATATTTCAGCCATACATCTAGTTACAGCACAGGAATAACACATCAACTCTGATTTGCAGGAATGTATTTTATAAAACAAAATTTCAAAGGCTTATTGTTATAAGAACTTTGTGTCTACTTCTTTTCTTTGAGCATATGTTTTGAAAAATGTCACAAGGCTGACCTCTTCTGGGTCATAAATTACCAAGCACCTAGAGTGACACACAAATACTAAATATGTATCAAGCATGAGAAAAAGAAGGAATTTTTCATAGAATCTCAGAATATCTTTCATAGATTTAATAAGAAAAAGGACATACTCTTCCCTAAAGTCTTCCATAGCAAGTAAGTGACTATGCTGCAAATTGTTCTAACGATCCCACTACTCATTCACTCACCAGTATTTGAATACAAAATTAGTTACAGGATTCAGAACTCCTACTTTGTTATGAGATTAAATTTAAAAGCTAGCACTGCATAAAACCTTTGAAATCACGTAACAAATCTTACTCATGCACAATGCCAGACCCTCACATAAGCGCTCAGGTTAAAAAATAAACCAACAAACAAACAAACAAACAAAACCACCAAAAAACCAACAACGACAAAAAACCAACCACAACCTTGGAAACATATAAATATAATACACTGTGCCTTTTATTCACCTATGGAGTCTGTCCAGAACTGCCAAGGTCAGTTTTTTCTTTTATTCAGCAGGAAAGATCACAAATGATTGCCAGAAGCTTCTCTCTCAATCACCACTAAAGTTTCAGAGAACTTTACAGTGATTTCAACTCACAATTACAGAGAATGTGTTAAAAACTGTCCTAGTTCAGCAAGCCAGGACCAATTTACCACTCTGTGGGTGTGACCAAAGCTGTGTATTCTAAACCCTGTATGTCATTTCTCATGAACTGTTAACAACGGACCATTTGCAGCAGCTGCCTAGGGCACACCCAACCCCTCAGGCTACAAGCTGGGTGTTAAGGAAACCTGTGAGATAAGAGCTGTGATAACTCCACTCCAGGAAGTCATTAGCACCTCCACACCCAGCCTGAGGGGACATGTCTGCTAATGGGCCATCAGTGATTTCAAAAATACCCCGTGACTCAGAGTCAGATCACCCATTGTGGAACTCCCCGCCCTGGGGGAGGGACTGGGTGGTCCCACCTGAACCTGAGGGTCTATCATCTCAGGGTTTGAGGACTTCTGAAACCACTCATCGGATCCAGAGGAGGACCAGAACCTTAACAGGACTGCAGCTGTCATCTGCACCAACAGGTTTTTCCCTTCCTTTTACTTTAGGCTCAGGGGAATCACGTAGGCTCAGCACATGGGCTAACGAACACCACTGGGTTTGTCCCCCAGGGTGTGGGGTTTTATACTTCTGGGGTTTGTGGGATAAAATCGATTTCTCTCTGTGCCATTGCATTTATTGAAATATTTTTATTAAATTCTAACTCTGATTTATAATCTCTCTCATGCTGGGCTTGTTTCTCCTACCACTTTACATTTAAACCAGCACAAACTAACAGAAAGTAGTGATAGAAAGCTTTAAGTTAGTGCTAAAACAACAGATATTTCATGCTGCTTTGGATGTTTAAGAGTTGTCTTTCCTAGATATGAATATGATTATTTTAGGACCATGTAATCCAAGGTTAAAAAAACAATGCTAAAACATACATTTTAAAATACTTATTTAGATCATAAAGCACCTGTATTACTATAATCCATATCAGCCAGCAGATCACACTACTGTGCGTATTATCCTCTCTGTCAATCCCAGGCAAAGTAACTGCACTACACCAGAGATACACCTTACTCTCCATGACCAGACAACCAGGCAGAGCAAAGCTGATTTTCATTATCCCCAGAAACGGCTGTGTCCTGGCTACTTAAATTGTGACTGAAGAACAAAAGTAACAAATGCTGTTTTCTTTAGTTGCCTCAAAAATCGACAGAGAAATGAAAATCAGCTGTTTCCTATCACCTCCTAAATATCAAGTCACCAACTGCAGTTAATGAACCTGAATAGATGTGTGACTCACAATCCATAACATGCAAAGACTAAGGAGCCATGAGGTTTTGTCCAGTCTTCCAGACATTATGAGTTACTATACTTCCCCTTTGCTCACCATGCACTGAGCTTAGTGACTTGGTTTTCAGTAACTATCTGCCAAAGAGATGTTCTAAAGATACCACCAAAAGTTAAAATTCATCATATTCCGTCATTCAGTACCCTGAACATAAAAAAAACTACAAACATGTCCAGTTCCATTTTCTGCCCACTCCCTTCTCAAGTCATTGCTACTTACTAATGTAAGTATTTCTTTATTTGGATGTACTCCATATGATAATCAAGTGAACTCCTTTTTTTCTGATAAATAGGAAAGACTGAAGTAATGTAAATTCTGCTTAGGAAAATAATTCCAAATACTCACCTTGTATTGTCTATAAGTTTATAAAACCTGAGAAAACTGCATTTTTTCAGTTGCAGTCAATCAGTATTGAGTGTAGAGGTCACACGGGATGAGTCAGATGATTTTATATAACAGCCTCCATTTAGACCTTCAAGAACTACATCAGCCTTTGCCACAGCATTATGTCAGAAAGTCTTGTTCACTCTAAGAGAAGCTTTTTACACAGATGTTGTCTTCCAAAACAGTCTTTGCTCCCTTATTTTTTCTTTTTTACGTGACCTCCATCTCTTTTTCTGACATATAACTTTGAAGTGATCATGCTTGAATTTATTTTCAACCTGCACTGTTTCATATTAATGCCTCTGTTATTACACTAATGGGATTATCTAACCATGCTAACAGATTTTTATTTTCATATCCTCAAAGACAACCGATTAATAAAAAAAATCTATTGATTTAATGCAAAAACCCATAGAGCATCTCTCCATCATGATTTCCTTGTCTGTCCATGCAGGCAGTTCTTAATCACCTAAACACTGACATTACCCAGGAACAATTTATTAAATGCTACTAAAGGAAATGCCATAATGACCCTATTTTGGGCATATCCATGGCTCGATAAATACTTCCAAGTAATACAGAACAGATAAGAACTAGGTTGATTGTCATTTTACCTAAATGTTCTGTATAAATATCCCATCTTCATTAAATTTTCAGCAAAAATGGACAAACATTATAAAATAAACTTATAATGTCAATCACTAAGAAAATCAAGTTTGTCATTCAAGAGTATGCTCTCTATGAAGAATTTAAACAATGCATTGAATAGGATTTAGCTCAAATACTGTGCTTCAGGTTTGCTCACTAAAATTCTGTACCAGTTTCTCCAACTTTGCCATCAGACTAATGTACTATTGGCTCTTTGGATCATTTTCAGTTATTCTCTTGAATAGTATATTTGGCACTGTTCTGGCATTATTTTGCTTTTGTCTGGACAATCAAGAGATTTTTTTTCCAGACACCTTTAGGTACCAAAAATTCAAAAAAAGTAATGAAACTTAAATGTATTGTCCCTAACCAATACTGTTTAAATACCTTGCCTCTTTATTTTTAAAAAGGACTTCACAAACATGCATCAGCTTCCTTCTCTTTAAACAAAGACTGGATCTTCTCCTCTGTGTAATTTATCTTGCTAAAATTAAATGAGAGTTAAGAACACAAAAAAGAATTCATGAAAATGAATTTATGTCATATAATTTTATATCTTAAGAAGTATTAAGTTGGTCAACTCCTTTTACAGTCAGTAGAACGGAACATTCACTTTTCAAACACTATTTATATAGAAAAAGAAGATAAATATTGTCCTGGGTGCATAACTATTCTATAATCTGAGATTCTGGGGGAAAAAAACAAAAACAAAACCTGACACCTAATACAGGAAGAGATGCTTATTAGAAAAATATTATACAACAAAACTTAAAAAGAAAGCTAAAAACCTATATAAATTCAACTCCCATTTTATACGCTTTTCTGAAAAATTTGTTTCCTCACTTTTCTGCCTCAAACCTAATGATTTGATGAAAATAGTAATGTTAATGCATTACAGCTATTATAAAGTACACCAGAAATTTTAAATTAATAAAATACCTACAGTATCATATCTATGAGTGTATAGATTTAAAATCTAAGAAGTATAAGCTTATCTAGAGTTAGAATCACAAGGTCTCAGGCAATAGGAGACTTAAAAATTGTGATCAAGAAATAAAGCTAATTATTTGAACTAGCACAGCTTCTGTGAAAGAAAGAGATGCTGTTACAATGTAAGACATTTCCTTAGGAAAGGGAGGGGAAAATCTCTGGCATATCATGGCAGTAAATTAAAAAGTCTGATATATTAACATACCACCTTCCTCACTTTTGTTCTTGATTCCACTTAATAGAATGTGAAGGTAAATCACCCAGATTTTGCTTAAGCTTCCTCCAATATGAAGTAATAACTGAGAATAGTTTCAGAAAATAGCATTAGTTAACAATCATTCTCTGAAATCACAAGTGTAAACAGCTGATACCACAATCCTTGTAAATCAATCAGGTGATTTAAACAGACCTCATACAAAATACAAGCAATTAAATAATCCTTATGTATTAGCAACTAAGAGTGCATCCATTACTCAACGAACAGCAGAGGAATAGGCCGAGGGGTTTTTCCAGGTGACTGATTGTTAATTTAAAAACTGGAGCAATCTGTGTTTGTGTAAGGGAAAAGTCTAATGTTAAGGAAGGACTCAGCTCCCTTCTCAAGAAAGGAAGATAATTACCATTCTTAGCTCTTTGAGAAAATGCTGGAGCAAAACTACCACATATGTCACTAGGAACCAGTAGGTCAAGAGAAATGTTATGCTCAGGGTGGGATAGGTGAGGAAAAAGAGATTTCTCTGCTGGGGGCAAGGAACACAGCAAAGATAAGAACAAAACAAAAGCGAACAATTAGCCACAAACCCCCTGTAACCTACCAATGCAAAACCCACTGCAAAATCAAAAAAACCCCACCCATACAATATAAGTTTCTGGTCAAAGATCCTGCCCCAAAGTCTAATAGTACCATGACAACTAATGGCATTACACTAGAACTTTCAGTACTACTAAAGTTAAATGTTATCCAAATTTAGCAAGAATTAGCCCTTACTTAAATGCAAGATTACACCAGATGCTCCTCTTAGATGACAAACACAGGCTTAGGCAGACCAAAGCAGCAGCAACATCATCTACCTTTACTGAGTGTTCCTCCTGATGTGCTTTAAAGGAATGTCAGCTAGCCCTACAATTTGGTGCGGTACTTGGAAAAAGTCATTGGGTGAAGCAAAACAATGTTTGGCTCACAGGCCTCATGGTTCAAGGGAAGTAAGCCAAATGGAGACCACGTTGTTCAGTCTTGGCATGATCAAGACACTACAGGGCTTTAACACAGAAGTAAATGTTAAATTCCTGAGAAAGTTAATATTAAAACTGAAGTTTGTATTAACTATAGCTTAGGCATACAGAATCCGTTTATTCTAAGGTACTTCATCAAGCCTACAGTCTTCTTTGAACTAGCTTTCAATCTTGCTTCTTCTGATCTTCACCTTCAAAGAAATAGGCAAACTTATCTTACTAAACTTACTTGTGTGTTCCTACCATATTCATTTTGCATATTTGCAGTTGGCTCATCTGTAAGAAGCAGCCGTACTCACATACCTTCTATTACTAACGTAAGTCTTTTTAAGTGTCTGCCAAGATAACAGTTAAAATTCAGTCTGTGAGATTATGATCTCAGATACAGTTCTGTCCCTACAGTCTCTTCAAGGTTTTAGAGGACGTTTTGTGTTTTTCACAGCCCTGGGAATTATGAGCAAATGGACTCTCATGGTTTGTTTTTACCGCAGTCATGGAACTAAATCTTTGAAACAAATGAACAACGATCCATAGAAACATATGGCACATCTTCAATCTCTCATCATGAAAACCAATTAGTAAACTCTAATTACTGCTTAAAATAGACTCAGGAAAGCTACATATTTTTAAAAAGTAACAATGGGGAAAAATTCAACAGAACAGTAAACAGCTTATTGGCAGGCAGGATGCAAGATTATTTCCAATGGCAGACAGATTGGCTTCAGCTTCTCCTCTGCAAGTTAGGAGAAGCTGATGGTAGAGATGACTTTTATGCAAGACTTGCTTTCCAACCAGCCTTGCTCATTATTATAATTCATGGATTAGTGATGGAACCAAATCATTATCTATGAGTGGTCTAGTCACAGTCAAAGTTTGACAGTATGCAAATATGCACAGAATAGTATGGCACATCTAGAAGGCTATGTCATCCTTGAAGATTTAGCATAGAAGGTTACAACTGGCCTCAGATAATTTTTAAAACTAATTTTAACACTTCCTTATTATATTAAAAGTGTACCTTTTTGTATTAAATTTGCTTAAGTAAAAGATTACTGATATGAAGCTCTAGTATTACTGTGAAAACAGATTAAGAAAACATGTACTGTTCCAAATCATACTGCACAAGAAATAATCTAATCTATTAAACTAACCACCTTCTAAGTACATCAAAAATCTTACTGACTCGTTAGGTTAGCAAAGTGCAAATGCTGTCACTGTTGCATTACACTGTCTACTAAAATGGCAGATAGAAATTTGTTGAGATTTCAGCTGTCTTCCATCCTGCATAGACCACTCCGACACTCAATAATGTACAAAATGCCATTCTTTAAATCTGCAATGGGTGACATGAAATTACCACTCTAAGTATATACAGGAAAATGGTAATGCTTTAATAGGCAAAAAAGTGCTGTCAGAAACAAGTATGTTATATGTACAGTCAAGTTATGGGTACAGTAGGTTTCATAACACTAAACAAATTGAACAAATGCATGTATGGTACAATGTCTCTTCTATATTTGAATTCCACTTACAGAGGAAACACAAGGCTTTAGATTTTTCTGATAAAATATATTCTATCAAGGATCTAGTTTTGTACAGTAAGACATGGTAGTAAGAGTAAGACATGGAAAAGACTGGGTTCTTTTAAAGAATGGGTCAGCATTACAGAAAGTTAATGGAATTTCAACAGGAGTTGACTCAAGCTGCAATGCATCAAGTGAATCAGAAAATTAAGAATTAGTTTCTACAATTTTCCCAAACAAGTCTGGCATTTCAGGGTCACCAAGGTGTATAACAGTGTTACAACATGCCCCTGAGTCTGGGTAACTGAGGTTCTTGTTAACAGACCCCTTGGGGCAGATTAGCATGAAACAACAGTGAATGACTGGTGGGGTTTTTTACAATATATGTTAAAATATATATGTGTATGGCAGGTTTATTTTGGAACTATTTGGTTCCCATGGCAAGGAGGTGTGCAGTCATTTTGGTTATTGTCTCGAAGTACAGCAATATAAAAGTATAAAAATAACATTCAAGAAAATATACAAGAAAAAGAAAGATAAATAAAGCATAAGAGTAGATTGTGGAGAGGAAAGAAACCACAACCTGATGAGACTTGATTGTTGCAATTTCAGTGCACATTGGTTGAAGTGATGATTGCAATCTTGATCAATCAGGGATGATGGAAGCCCATGTAACACAAAGTTCACCAGGTTCATACGCATCCAGGCTGGAACACCCAGGTACCTCCCCTCGAGGAGGGAGTTTTACACTGTCTGTTGCAACACTATGGATTGTGCACAGTCCTCTGGTGGAAGTGCCCAGAAATTAGTCTGGGGGCAGGCAGTTGGGGGATCTTTAATTGTTTATGACCCTTCTAAGACATGACTGCTGTTTTTCAAGCGAGCTATGCCTGGCACAAATACCCTCAGGCCTACATGTGAATGTCCCTGTACCTATCCCATGGTGGAGGAGAACTTTATACCTGAGCCAGTTATTGAAACTGGCATGGTAGAAAGCACTGTCCCACCTCACAGCATCTGCTTGTTATAGGACTCTTCCCTTATCTAGGTCAAAACCCAGCTTGTTGCTAAACAGAAGTCAGTTTGTTCTGGTCATCCTCTGGTGATAAGTGATCATCCCTTCTGCACCTGGGCTACTCTTACACAGATCAGAGGTTTTGCCAACACAGACCCTTGGTTGAGGGTGCAAACCTGGCCTCATCAAAGCATGTGCTTTCACAAATGGCCAAGTCTGAATCATTAACCTTTAATATTTCAGTCTCTCACAAACGACAAAGCAAAATCCAGTGTTTCATACTTGATTAAAATATGCACAGCAAGTTAATTTTTCAAGCTATACGAGCACAAACACAGCTTCGTTTATGCAAAAGACTTGTGTCAGGACAAAAAAAACAAACATTGACTAGTTACCAACAATACATTAGACACTAATACATTTAGACCTTGAAATTGTGGTCAAATCAAACCACAGCAAGTGTCAATTACCATCCAAACAAACTAATCCCCTTGAGTGTGTGGTGGGTTTATTGTTTGCTTGTTGTTTGTTGTCGTTGTAGTTTGGAATTATTATGTAAATTCTCTCCCCTGCCACTAACTGCCCATGCCAGTAGTTAACAAAAAAAAGTAGTTAACTGCTGATCACTTGGGTGGGGGCAGGTTGTCTCTTTTGTTCTTGGGGACTACACAGGGCTGGGAGGTGTGTGTGTGTGTGTGTGCTGGGTAGAGGAGAAGCCATCTCCTGGCTGCTTGCTGCTTGCCCTGGACTGCTCCTGGCTGCTCGTTGTTGCTGCTGCTGTTGCTTTCTTGCATCACAGCCTGCCCACCCCGGCTGGGGTAGCGACCTGGGAGAGCGAACTTGCAGCTGTTTTTTCCAGGACACACAGCGGTTTGTCACTTCCAGTTTTCCTTCTTCATTTTGGACAAGAGACACAGAGAGAGAGAGACAGAGTTCATCTGGGAACTCACCCTGCTGCCAGCCGGGCTGCAACACTGATACTGCCATAAGTATAACTTTTCTCCAGGAGGAAACCTGTTGGGTTTTGGGGGTTTTTGTTGTTTTTTTTTTTCTCTTGTGGTGTTTGGGGAAGCGGTTTGCTCTGGTCTGTTTACACATATATATATATATATTATATATATATAGCAGTAAAGAACAGTTATCCTTCTTGTATTAAAGTTCCTTTTTCTTAAATTTGATAAAGAGTGGCGTGATTATTGTGGAGGAGGCCCCCTCCCCCCCTTGTGGGTAAACATTTTGGTTTTTTCCCCTCAAACCAAGACAGTTTTTGTTGCTGTTTCTTGTTTGTTTAATTGTTTTAAAGTAACAGACATTTAAAAAACTAATGATTTACAAAAATACTGATAATGGCTTATATTTCTACCACCTCAATACTCTCCTCTTCTTTCAACTTTTTCTACAATCTAAGCAGTATCCCCAGTAGTTTTTTCAGTAACTACATTCTCCTCAGGCTCCTTTTGCATAAGATCCATTGACAAAATGTTCTGTTTCAGTTCATTGATATATTTCAAACCATTTACATACGAAAGCTTCTGGTTCTGTGAAATGGTTGAAAAGGCTTTTTTAAGGCCCACATCAGGATTGGTGGTTTCTGTTTAGTTTTTTCAGGAAATAGCACTGCTTCCGTTTCAGGAGTAGGAAATCGTACTCTATACACTTCAGGGTAAGATTTCTGAAACTAGAAAAGTACATTAATGTAAATTAAGAATTTGATCAAACTTGTAACATGAACTATTAAAGTGCAATCTCCACTTCTGGAGCAGGAAAATTATTTCTATAATGGACTTTCCATATATCTATACAGAAAATATCACCTAATTTTCTAATATGGGTGAATTCATCACAGTATCCCTGTTCTAAATTATTATAAAATTTGACATCCCCAAGCATACCCACTATTTTAAATTTCAGTATTTCTATAGAGGAATACATGTCTAAGACTTGATACAACTTTTATAATTGAAATTAGAGACTGTAAAGCAATTTTTATTTACTTGCTTGAGCTTCTTCTTTTTATCTTTCACAGATATTTCTTTATTCATTACAATTTCTTCCAACAAAGCTGCCAGTGGTTCTTGAGAGCCAGTTGCCCTTTGGTATTCAAATTCATCTGTACTGATTTGGTGACAAAATGATGGAGGAGGAAATGTTGCATCAGTATCAGCTCCAGCGTATTTTATCTGAAGAAATAGTAAAAAAAAGCAGATATGATTTCTCCAAAAATTTTGCAAAACTGGCTTAATAACTGACCATCCAAAAACATTAAGTAGAGAAGATATGGAAGAAAGACCCTAAATCTACTTTCCATCTCCTGTACTAATTGAGTGAGTTCCAGTAAGTCAAAATATGTGACACACAAAGGAAGCCTGTTCAACTCTTGAAATAAGTGTAAAGTTACTTTTTCAGTAGAAAATAAAGACAGAGGAACTAAAAATCAGCTCTGAACAAAACAAAAGATGGTATCAGGAAACCTAAAACATTATAAAAATGTTCCAAGTAAGGATGGCTCTAAAAAAAAGTCAGAACATTAATGGAATAATTTTGTAATAATTCACAGTTTTCTTCACCATCACAAACCTAGTTTGCCCATTCTGTGGAGAAGACAGTGCTGACTAAGAGGAAAACATATTTTAGAGTTCTTGTCTCTAAACCATTCAGGATTTGCTTAAGCTTCATGTAAACACATAGTTAAGGCTAAATATCAGTAGTAAAAATTAGTTACCTCTTCATAAGCTAACAGAAACAGAAAAAAGGCTTTTAGGAACAGCTGAACTTCAGAGAACGAAGGGTAAACTTGACTAGAAACACAGAGACATAAGAGGCTTTTTCACTGGATACTTACTTGGACTCTCTGGAGATGCACAACATGATCCTCTATAGAAGATTTTAAAGCACAAGGAACACTTAAGATCTCTTGATAATTATCCATGAGAAAAGATACTAGTTTAGCAGCAAGCAGTTCATCCAAGTCTATTTCATCCTTTGAGCAGAGAATACAACGGGAAAATGCCTGAACCATCTGAGGGGAAAAAAACCCAGACATCATTGTCATGTATTTTCCTATTTGGGAGTGAGGAGTAGGGAATCAGGCTGCATTTAAAAAGTGATCTTGTACAACAAATATTTTAACATCACAATATCTACTGCACTTACAACCTATTAATATATTAAAAAACCCAATTAGTTATGTACAGTGACATTATGTGAGTGGAGTGAAGATTACTCCTGCCTCGTACAGATAATCCAGTCCTGACTTTAGACTTAGAATGGATGAATTCCATTTTGTTCTCAAGACTTTGTCAAATAGCCACTTCACATGGCTATTTACAGTTAAACAGAGAATAGGTATTTAGAGATTTTTTAAACTAACACAGAAATTTAATAGAAGTTAAGCATGAGAGGGAAAATTAATACCACTGTTTTGAAATCATCAAACCAAATTTCAGGTCCAGTCAGTTCTCTTCATGTAGTCTTGTACTCAAACATTACATTACAAGAGTTTTCTGTCTGTGCACCAGTCATTTCTAACATTAAAAGCACAGAAAGCAATAAGGATTTCTGTCATGTACACTAACCACACAGCTGAATTAAAACTTAGTACTAAATACCTGGACTTCTAAAAATAACATTTAGATTACCACAATTATTTTAATGAAAGGCCATCTACAGTTAATGAAATTATAACCTTAGCAGTCAAAAATTTAATTCTTTTAATCAAATGCTATTAATAGTTAACTGAAAACTTAATTGCTGTGGAACAAATTTAGGATTTTTACAGAATGGCTCTACAGCTTAGTTTTCTGTTGCACTTAGGTTTCAAAGACTTTAAAATTAACCAAAGTAAATGTATGTTCTTAGCCAGTCAGAACTGCTAAGTTATGCCTAATAGCTTTGTAATAAGATGCTGTTGCAAATATCAGTGATAAGTCTATAAGTGATCCTAAAGAAAACCCATTAGGAAAAAGCTAGAACTTCATCAAAGCTGATTAAAATTATTTTCAGAGATTTCTGTGGTAGAAAAAAATTTGCTACTGAAATAAACTGGTAGGATTTCTTTTAAATGGCTCAAAACTGTGAGCTACATATTTCTAACTATGACTGAAACGGGCAGTCTTTTTCATTTACATATCAGAGAACACATCATTCACATATAAAGAACACCAGGGACCTCATCTGTTGGGTTTTTTGTCTATTGTGTTTGCTTGTTTTGGGGTGTTGTTCATTTGTGTTTGGGGTTTTTCTACTTAATAGATAAATCAGTGGTGATTTAACTTTGAAAGATAAGGAAACCTCTAAATTCTGAGCAAGTTCTTAGTGTGCTCGGAAATTACCAGGAAATTCCAGTTTATTCAAATTCAGATTAGCTTTCCACAGAGCTAGAATAGATAGACAAGCAAACTATATTAAGTATACACTCTCTAGTAAGATCCAAAACTCTTGTCCAGACCTTTTGCCTCACATTTTATACGTACCAAAGTTCTGGTCCTCACGGATTCAGAAAGAGGTGGCAAATCCTTGTTGAGGCTAATTCTTGCCATCATTCTCACCAACAGCTGTAGTCTCTTCCGGTTTTCTGGTGGCAGCAGGAGACAAGATATCTGAAGAGCTTCTACAGCCTTGCTGTGTTTTTGCAGCAGTCCTGGTTTATACATGATCAGGAGGTTGGGCAACATTTCTTAGTTATGTATTTCCACAACATTTAACATAACAATTCTAAATCTAACTCCTCAAATTTTTTTCTTACTTATTCGAGACTGCCTTAGAACTTCAGTCTCCAAAGAGACTAGGAAGATACTCCTAGACCTGGACTACTAGAACGGTGCAGCTTGTTTAAGTATTTAAATTTCCTTCTGATGCAATGGAACATATTAATAACCATAATCAACAAATCTAGATATTAGCATACATGAAAAATTATAAGAGTTTTGGTTCATCCTTTGGTCTTTTATTACATTCTGTTCTAAACACATCTGAGATGCAATGCACAGATGTAGCAACCATATTAAAATGTTAAGTATGTGGCAACAATCAAAAAAACATAAACATGTGCTTATGCATCAGTAACAGCTATGACAATACTGACATGTCCCTCCCACCTGTAGGAGTTAAATCTATGCCTAACTCTGCTTACAGACTCTTGAGAAAACACTCCTGTGAGTACCTTGAGATACTTGAAGACTGGACAGTACAGTAGAATCTGACAGTAGTTAGGTACCTGTAAAGAGGTCTCATCACCAAAATGTTGTCTATGGAGAACATACAGATGTCTTTCCATGCTCAAAGCAGGTTCATCTATAGCAAGATGATCAGGACTATAGCTCATTAGGCTTTGAATACCTTCAAAGATGGAGATTTCACAGACTCCCTGGTCAAACACTTCCACTGTTTAACTACCTCCTAATTAAAATCTTATTTTCCTTCACAGAAACGAGGTTTCCTGTACTTCTGTTCCTGCCCATTGTCTCTTGCGCTCTCATTTACTATCACTGATGGAAGTCTGGCTCCTTCTCCACTATTCCCTGTGAATCATTTATACATGTTAATGTG
>JAWWEV010000095.1:52726519-52751658 GCA_035583235.1 Hafferia zeledoni | reverse complement strand
CGGGACGGGCAGCGCGGAGCGGGACGGGCAGCGGGGTGGGCAGCGCGGAGCGGGACGGACAGCGAGGTGGGCAGCGCGGAGCGGGACGGGACGGGGCACTCACCAGGCGCGTGGCGCGGTACGGGCCCGGCCCCACCATTCGCGGCTCCATGGCCGCGTTTGAATCCGCGCCCAGGCGGTGCCGCCTCCGCCCATTGGGTGGTGGCGGCGTCACGTGACAGCATGCGCCGCTCCCGATTGGCGAGCACCGGGTGACGGCGCGGGACGAGGCCGCGCACTCCCAACACGGGCCGGGCCGGGCCGGGCTCAGCCGCGGGCGAGAGGCGGCGAAGGGGAACTGCAACACAGCAACTTCCACCTGAACATGAGGCAGAACTTTACCGTGCGTGTGACCACGCGCTGGAACAGGTTTCCCAGAGAGCGTGTAGAGTCTCCCTCTGTGGAGATACCCAAGAACAGTCTGGATGCAATCCTGTGCCATGTGCTCTGGGATGACCCTGCTGGAGCAGAGGTTGGACCAGACGACCCACTGTGGTCCCTCCCCACCTGACCCTTCTGTGAGTGGCAGTGGGCCAGACTTGTCACCGAAACACGGGCTGGTGAATAGCTCCCCGAGTAAGGAGAATCTCAAAAAAAAACACATACGCAGCTCACGTTCACGATAAAGTTTAAATTCTGTTAGCATTAATAATGCGCCATAAAATTCAATGAAAGTGTCCAGGTAAAAGAAGTTGATCTCTGGGAATTGTGCAACACGAGGCTACTAAACCAGGCCTCAAAGCTCTGGGTATTTGAAAATCTCACAAATCAGCTCAAGTACAAAGCACGTACTGCAAGCTTCTTTTCTTTAGTGTTAAACATAATAGAAAACAGTATTTTTAAAGGTAACATTAATTTAAACACCTTTAACTCCTCATTTGCAGGTCTGTTGTGTGCACCAATTCCTTAATAAATTCATGCAGTAAAAATGCAACTTACATACAAAGTTCCTTTGATTTCTGTGTAAGTGTGACTCCAGCAACCTGCCTAACCGTGGAAAACAACATCCTGGGTAACTCCTCACAGACAGGAGCCATACCCAGTCACCACTGCCTCCCCCCCCCTCAGAAGCCAGAGAATGTCACATATCTTTTGCCTCATTCTGGACAAAGTAACTGGGTGCTATTAATGGAATAGCTTTAACCTCGAGTTGATATAAACTATAATAATGAAAAAAACACAAACTCTTTCTAGGCATGTATTTCAATAGATAATAGAAATGGAAGAAAGTAGAGCACAGTACAATCATGCTAGGCAACATTTAAGCTTCAATCAAAAAAAGAATTCTTTTTTAAATTTTATTTCAGTGTTATGATTTGGCTATTCAATTACAAGATTCAATAATCCCCTTACCCCCCCCCCCACCACCAGTATATCCCACCACCATAAAATATATCCATAGATACATTGAATAATTAGTATATAGGCTACTACAGTGAACAAATCAGTAAGATGTTTTGATTACTACAAGATCGCTACAAGACAATTCAGATAATCCCCATATTAGTAGCTTTCCAACATTTACGATAATGTCCAACTGAGTAGAACATGAAATGAATTAAGTTCTCTTAGTAAAAGACAGTGTATCCAAAAATCTATGATCTTCAACTGAAACCATGCCTTGACAGATTACTATACAATCCTTCCTTTAAAGTAATACAATTTATAAACAGATATAACAACATTTAGGTATGGACTGTATTAATAAGCTTTAGGTTCTATGAACAGTACTTATGAAGATCCTTTTAATGCAGCTGACAGTCTCAGTGACTTACAGCATTTAAGGTGAAGCAATTTTTATCCCCCTCAGTGTTCAAAGTACTCAGTATTTTCATGCACATTTTAGTTTTTCTAATTATTATGTTTGTTTTCACATATTTTCTAGATAGAGATAATCTATCCTTTTTTTTTTTTTTTTTTAAATCAGAGATCCACAGTAGTCCCCCTACCCCCCATATTCTGAGTCCCAAATAACTTACGGTAAAAATACAAATTCCGTTTTGGAAGAAAACATACAAAATATACACCATGTAGTGTGCGCACCTATATATCTTGATTGTCAAGTAGTGCAAGTTTCCCCTTTGACATATATACTTTTTGGTTTTAGAGATAAAATGTTGGTTTACTGATCTTTGCCGATCCCATTTCTTGCCATCTTTGGTAGTCTTTGTCCCTTTGTGTAAGCGTGGTACCAGAAGTGGAGAAACAGGACTAAAAACATAGAGCCATACAGCCAAATAATAAACATGAAAATTGGATACTGGTACGGACAATCATCCATGATGTAGATTTGTCCTATATGCACTGTAATCATAATAAACTGGACCTGGAGGAAGAAGGTGAAGAAAAGAAGTACTTTAAATTACAGACTTACTACAGAAGTTTAAAAAAATTCAGCATAACTTGTATGCAGAAAAATAGAAAGCAGAGGCAGAGCTGGGGGAAAGCAGAGAGGAAGAGGGACAGCAATGCAACTTCTTAACATGACAGAGATGCACCTTTACAGCCCCTCTCCCAAAATGTTGCTCCACTGAAGAACAGTTTTACAGAGTAAAGGAAGAGAAGTTCTGGCATGAAATGAATGATAAGCAGCATGAAGAAACTCATAGCAGGAGAATGGGATTCTACCCTGGCCAGCTCAGACAACAAGGACGGAGGCAAAGTGTCTGACCAGTGACAAATAGGAAGCTCCTTTAGAGCAATTAGCCAGGGGAGGAAAAAAAAAAAAAAAGGCAACCATTACAGGGTTTGGGAACATAAATCCCCACCTTCCCTGCACACTAGCATGTGACAAAAAAGTATTCCACATAAACTGCAAGTTCACAGTCCACTGGTAATGCCTCCAAGACAACAAGACTGAGTTATAAATATGCAAACTATGTTGTTCAGAGTTGCACATAGTTACATGAACTCTCTACTAACATCAGCCCTAGTGTAAGCAGACAGGGTGTTCCTTTCCCCTCCTCCATAACTATACTTGCTCATGATAAGCCAATTGTTTAGCCAGAAGCTGAATTTTGAAAATCCACCTATTGAAAAAGACAGGCATGAAACATCACCCAAAACCATAACCTTTAGAAAGTGATCTAAAACTGATAAAACACTTAATGTAATTATGGCAAGAGTGTTTTTCAATGCTCTGGGGTGGAGAGAGGACCCTGAAATTATCTCAATTGGTTAGAGCGTGGTACTACTAACACCAAGGCTGTGGGTTTGATCCCCCTATGGGCCATTCACTTAACAGCTGAACTCAACTTTGTGGGTCTCTTCCAGCTCATGACTCTGTGATTAAATTCTCTAAATGTAAACATTTTCTATGAAAGAACACATGAAATTCTAAAGAAACACTTTTCCCCTTTTCTCACTACTAGTTACATATGCATTCTGAACATCAACTGTATTTTCTTGTTATTTTAGTAATTTTTATATAAGCAGTGAGTTTTGTAAATGTATTTACCAAGTACTGCACAATGGAAAAGTTCATGTGTCTAAATCCATAATTATAGTGAATGCTGAAGTCAGCAGATTTAAGTATATAACTGGGAAGCTCACACCTTTTGTTTTCCTCAATTAAAACATGAGTAAATCTTATACCAACTGTAAGCTACACACACAAACATAACTAAAAGTACAAATTTATTGCGTTAAGTCTGTGTTCGCCACAATCACATTTTTGACAGTTGTATATGTAAAAAACAGTTACTCACAAGTTGTATAGTTGTCATGTACTTTTTCCACCACAAATATTTATGGTAGGCTGGTCCCAAAGAACAGATTCCGTAATAAGTGTACATGACAACATGGACAATACAGTTCAGCAAAGCATGAAATGTTCCTAAACCACCTGTAAAAAAACAAAACGCAATAGTAGTATTGCATCAGGTATTTTAAAAGCCACCTCAGGTCCTATCAGATATTTTTTAGGTAGGAAAAACATGTATCACAAAACCTAGATTTTGATTCATCCTCAAAGTATGTAACCTGAGTTGGGTTGACATCAGTTCTGAGGGATCATATGATATCTAAGCATTTCCAAAAGGGCAATAACACCCAGCTTATCTAATTATCTGTAAAAAGGTTTTAGTGGAATTTTTTGTTCTTTGAGTTAATTTTTAAAATTTTTATTGAAGTATATATGTGATGGAGACAGGGAATTTAGTAGAAAGTGTTCCTCCTAGATTCCACCTCCTTCTTAAGACATCATGATGAACCTTGTGAAGCTGTAGAGGATAAGTAGCAACAATCTCCTCAGCACAGATTTCCAGATTTCCAGGGAAAGAAATACAGTTTCAGACTGTAACTTTTTGTAATCGTGAACTAAGCAAAGGTCTCATTAATCCATTGTCCATCTCAAAATATACTTACAGTGAAAAGGAAACTTAAGTAGGTCTATTTGGGGCAGACTTACAACTGAAACTGGCAACATGAGCATTTCACAGCACAAGTAAGGAAACACTTATTTTTCCATTGGATCAACTATGAAGTTAGATCATCCTGCTCAAAGTAGTTTTATTTTAATGAATGCAAGAAATTAGAGGTAAAAGTGATCCAAAAAGGCGCAGACAGCATAGTATTTTTAAGAGAAATATGAACATGAAAATACTGAGCATTAAAGAGAAAATAAAATGTCATAAAAGAAGACCTTTAGTGAGAAAAAAAAGAGCACTATTTTCTCATTAAGAATCATGCCAATTAAAAATAAAACATATTTTGTGTTTTTAGTAGCTCACACTAATCTTCCAGCTTGACAGAGCATAACTCCTCCAGCTGTGATTGCAAACTTTCTTTGAAACTTAGCTATTTGTATTTTTAAAAATAATTGGAGTGTTCTTACAGTTCCAGCAAACATACTTTTTTTGGCTTGCACAGTGAATATTCAGAAATAAAAATAAATAGTTAAAGCAGAGAAAAAAAAGAAAAAAACAAGCTAATCAACAGCGCAAAAATAAGCTCCAAAAAGCAACACTATACTGAGCACCATGCTACAGTTCTCTGTTTATATTAGATCAGAGAAGAATCAGCATCTCTATCCAACCCTATTGTGTTGTGTTTTTTTTTTTCCAAACAGGTTGACAACTTGATAGATGCTGCTATTTAGAAAGACAAACACTGCTGAAACTGAATACAAGGTAATCATCAGCATGACTGAAATTCTTGGAAAAAATTTTAAGTTATCAAACAGAAAAATATTTAGAAAGATAAGTGTAAAGATAAGCAATACAGTTTTTGGAATAAACACAGCTCCACATGAATATGAGGGACTATTACTAGCAGAGGACATGCAATTCTTGCACACTTTGCTGAAAGTATTTGTCAGGTTATCACATGGGAAATTTGAATCTTATGCAAAATCAGAAGCCTGTAGCTGGTATACTGATACAACATCTAGATAAAAAGGTAGAAAGTTAATCACCTATAAGTGGAAAATTTTCAAGGTTGAAGAGGAGGGACTGCTATTTGCTGCAGGTTTCCTTTTGCAGACCTATAAACACACTGAGGTGTATGCTGAGAAAACTATTCACAATTTAATCAATAACTTAATACCAGTTACTCAGCAAGATTTGAAAAATACATAATCAACTCACCAGTTTCCTAATAACAAACTCAACAAATATAGCAGAAGTATATCCTTTTATACACTACAAAAAGCTGCACACTGGACAGGTACAAAAGATCAAATATACACATTTTCTGGACTACTTTGAGGTCTTACTTTCATATTCATAAAACAGACACTAACTGATCAAATTTAATAAGCAATGGTTCTCTTCATCATTTCATCATTAGTTTTCTGGGAAAAAAACCCCAAAACACACTGCCAGGAAATGTCAGGGAATAAACATGCACAAATGCCCCCTATTTCTCAGTAGAATCATTTGAAAGGGCCTAAACTGTCCCAGAAATGGATTAATAAATGACTATGCATTTCTCCACTGTTCTTACCAGATTGTTCTCATGGCAAGCTGTATTTATTAGTGGTGCACAGTGATAGTATAGCAGAAGAAGGGGCATGCATAGATACACAGAGCAGGAGAGGAGAAAGTGAAGGTAAGCTGGTAGTGGACAAAGAATTTCAATTCAGTACAATTCAAATATGTGGTTTTGTGAAAGCCAAAGTACTGTGTATAAGTAATCCCCACTCATGGTACCTAAAGCCAATAAAAGTAACTGCAAGAAAGATTGAATAATTTCTCAAACAGGAAAAATGAGAACACAATTCTTAAATTGGGGACAAATGGTTTTGAAATAGTTTCAACAGAGTTATTTGCCCCGTGTATCTTCCTTAGCACTTCTGATTTTGCAGTCACTTCTCATTTTCATATAATAATTCTTTTTGCTTATGTACAACTCTCTCCTCTGCACCCTTTCCCCCCATAAGAAACCAGTACTGCACAAAATGCTGTCAAATAGGAAAAATGAGTAATCCCCACCCATTGAAATAATTATGGTGATCTCAGTTGTTCCATAAAATACTGCAGAAATCTGAATTTAAAAACACTTATGTTTGCAAGATGTTTAATTCTGTTCCTTTTTTTTTTTGTCTACCATAGTTAAATTTTACTGCCAGAAGATATGTTCAACTTAAACTCAACTCTCTCTCCACTACCTGCAGCAAATTTGACTCCAAACCACCAGGTCCATGGCATGATGGAATGATGAAAGACATGCAGGAATGTAACTTGGTTGTTTTTCTTACGCAGCACAAAAAATATCTGAAACAGATTTTTAATGAACAGAATGTTACAGAAGATAATCAAGTCCAACATACGTAAAGAAAACTGTATGCATCAATCCTGGTTGCTCACAGCTATACATTTAGGAAATCTTTGCAGTTGAAGTCTTGGGAGAAAATGGAAAACTGAGGGTCTGGATATGCAGACTAGTTTAGAAAAAAAACCAACCAAACAAAAAGCTGAAAACCACTATGTAACCTCCACCTATGAGTTCTCAAAATCCAGGGCAACCTTTGAAACCAAAGTCCAAGGCTGAGCCATCACCTACATGTGCAACAAAAAGCGTAAGATGGACTTGGTTGGATTGTGAAGTGTCTAAAAGCATCAGATTTTAAGTCCCCAGAAAATTAACTGAAGGATTAGCAACAGACAGAGATAGTAGAAAACAACAGGTTAGGGAAATAGCACTTTATTATGAACATTGACTTAGCTACGCATGGAAAACAGCAAAACTGGACAGAATATATGTATGTATTCTTAATTGACACTGACAGGCCATAGTTTAAAGGACAGATATCAAGGGAAGTGTTAAGGGAAGACAGAGGAAGAAAACTCTGTAAGGAGAAATCAGGTCATGCAAAGTGTAGTATCAGATGGCAAGCAAATAAACACAGAAGAAAAGAGGTCTGGTGTGCTAGGGAAAACAATCAGCTGATTTAAATTCAGCTAAGAAATTAATTTTGCAATAAAACCAAACTGCTGATGAGAAACAGGTGCCCAGTTCTGTGGATTCAAATAAAACAAATTAAAAAAATATTCAGGCTCTGGACTAAATAAAGGCAGAAGTCTAACCTGTGGGGAATAAAGGCAAATACAGGAATAAACTTGTCAGGATTTTCCAGTTTTACCATTCCTGACCCTTCCATTACCATTCCATTTGCTTTAGTCAGTAGAGATCTTCCAGTGTTGAATCATGAGCATTTGCAGATGAAAGTCGAATGCCTAACTTTGTTCCAAGAATGTAGAGCATGCTCACTCGTCATGAGTCAGCTCCTGAACCACCACTATTGTGCCCCACACAATAGGGCAAATAGAACTGCAGTTGATTCCAGCACTCAGCATCTGGTTTGAAAATATCTAAGCCAACCCCACTTGGTGCTAGTCTTGGGAAGACAGAAAGGCACATGGCTGCTGGTGGTGAGCAAGGTCTGCATTCTGCTTCCATGCATTGCTACTTGGACATTCTTTGAAAAAGGTTAGAGTGCCAGTCTGACATCAAACACCTCTATAGTCATGACCATCAAGGCAATCTCATGAGTTTAGAGCAGGTAGGTATGGCACTTTTGTGCTGTATTCAGAGCTGCTGCTGATAATATTCTGAATGGGAAAGATAAAATCTGAAGAGGATGTGAAAAAAAATATTCAGCATAATCAACTGTTTTTTATCTGCAGTATTGAAAGCATTGCCATAGCATAATAGGCTAGTGTATTTAGCTGTTAAACACACAGATTATCTGGTCTTAATTTTTAAAGATGTGTTCCCTCATTAACATTTTTGCTGATAATCAAGGAATGACAGTGTAATAGGACAATCAGATAAGATAATAAGGGTAAACAGCTGGATGGTATTCTATTGATTGAAGATTGGAGGACTAAAGAAAAAGCTATTTATAGCCCCAGCCCTCAACAGCACCAGTTCTTCTACTCTGAAAAGGAAATATCACTAATTTTTTTATTAGGCTACCAGTACTTACAGTGTCTAATAATTCAATGAACTTGGAAAAGAAGTAAAGCCAACAAGTTCGCACCATCTGCAAGAGTGAAAAACAAACTCTCAAATCATAACAGTCATAAACAAAACTGAGCAGCTGCAGGACAAGTAAGTAACTATATAAAGGAAAGTAGAGGGTTAGTTAAGTGGTGTCCCAAGGTTGACAGAAATATTTAAGTGTATGGTTTGTTTGATTCTTTTTTAAAAACACAAAACATTTTTCAATCCTGAAGGAATTTTAAAACCAAGAAGAACAAGCCAACAAATTAATTTTCTCTTTCTTTTTCCCAACCAACTAACTTCTCCAGTTAACTCACACACTCTGTATTATGCAAGAGGGCATTTCCATTTAGTGCATTCCACTCTACAGCAGTGCATTCAAAAAAGCAAGCTGTTCAAAAAGCATTTCTAAAAACAAAGTCAATATATAACAACACTACTTTGAACCACCTGGTCTAGTGGAAGATGACCTTGCTCATGGCAGTGGGGGTTGGAACTAGATGATCTCCTAAGTCACTTCCAACACAAACCATTCTATGGTTCTATAATAACAACTCAGCTTTGTGTTTGGCAACTTACTCTTAGAGCTGTCGGTGACCTTGAGTAGTCAACTATATCACACCGGAACGAGTACCCTGTGGCCCAACCCGACATAAGAAACTGGAGCAAGGAAAAGGGAAAGGGCAAAGATTTACTTTACATTCCTTGAAAAATTCATTAATTTTGGATTACTTTTGCAATCAGTAAGCAGGAGGGGAAAAACAATATTAAAAACCTGTCAAATCAGTAACTTTGTCAATCATTTACCTCTGTGTGGGATAGCTACCACAAAATCCTTTGCTGTTGCAAATTAACGAATTCTAATTCCAGGACTACACCTATAGACAATAATTTTCTTCCTCCACCCATTATTTTAGCAGTAGTAACTGCAGAGGAGAAACAGCTGTATCTCAAAACCAGTGTAAAAAATAACTTACTGCGTGAATCAGATCACAAAACCAAATATAATTATTTTGAAAACGGCTACCATAGATAACCATCTTAATACTCAAAAGAATCCAACACAGCATCTTAATATTCTACAGCACTAGTTTTGCTAGAGAACTATAATTGCTAATTATCATTAAAGACAAGGAACAAATCAATACACACCATATATATTTAATATCATAATTTCTAAAATTTTTGCTTAGTTAAACTGCGTGATTCACTTGGTCTTTCACTGATGTAAGTGATGAGAAGCTACAACCAAGAGCACACACATGACCAAAGGACTATGTACCAAATATAATTTATCCTTTTCTAATATATTAAGTAATATAAATAATATGTAATAATATAATAAATATATTTGGACATGAGCAACATTATTAATATTACCCCTGCCTCATTCTACTGCCAGCCACTTTGACTACTGTATTTTATATCTGTTTCTAAAGTACTTTTCATCATCACCACCCAGTCATGCGTGATAAGAGGTTCACCTCTCTTAACAAACACAGGGCTTTAGTTCCTTTTAAATTCCTAAAAGAACAGGCTGGTTAAAGAAAACAGGCTTTTGAACACAACCAAGACAGCACAATACTAAGTTCCCCACCAAATGACTTAGTTCCATAGAGGAAAAGAATCAGCTTCTTGCTGACTACCAGGCAACAGCAGAAATTCAATCTGTTACTCTGTGCATGATTTTTGACTGCAAACTAACTGAATACTGTGGTAATGTCAGACACTAACAGAGATTTAATTTTTTTGGTTTGATTGATTCTTCATCATGGTTTTTTTGTTTGGTTGGTTGATTGGTTGTTTCTGAGGGTTATAACCAAACTGGGAACCAAGTTTTGCAGTTTTTCAAAGAGATGTTTAAACACCAAAAGCATGCATCTTTGCCACCACTTCTCACACTATGATCATATCACAAAGAAGCTGCTGCTGCACTGCCTTTAGAGTGGTTAGAAGAAACGTCAAGTAGTTCATTCTAACTCTTGATAAAATTCATGCAAATTGAGCTAACAAATGCATCCTGACAATTTGGCACAATAATCTGTCAACCTTTCAATACTAGTTTGCCAAACCTGAAATAGTCACCTAGCCAGATTTAACACAGAGGGTCAGTAGTGATGCTTCACCAAGCAAATGTCTAAGGCTCTCATTCATACAATACTATTGTCAAATAGCTACACAAACCCAAAAACAAAAACTCCAAAAAAACCACCAAACACCACCAAACAAATAAAGCCCACCAGCTGCAAAATCTCAACATTGCTTTTGAGAGAAAGAGCATGGTTTGGGGTTGTGGGGAAAATCAGTGCTAAAGATATTCATAGTTTAGCTTGGGAGGGAAAACAGGGCAGAGATTGGAGGGGTTTTGTTTGTTTGAGGGGGGGGTATTTGTTTAAAGGATGCAAATGCCTTAAATTAGATTTTGTCAACATCTGTCATTTACTTGTGTCATTAAAAGGTAGATCGAACTGAAGATTATTCCACACTAAACATACTCTACAACATTTGAAACATCAGTTGTTCCTTTCCCTTAAGGGTGGGCTGTCACAGTATGGCATAGTAGGACAAGCAATTACAAAATCCTAAGAAATGCATATTGTCTGCTTTACCTGTTGCAGTGCATGGAAATTAAGTTATGAGAATTTCAAACTTTTTAAACTATATAAAGTGATACAAAATCATTTACCGTCTCTTTCTAGATATGACTTACTCCCTTCTTTTAAGAATAACTGGTTTAGCATACTGCGTGGAGGAATATATTTACAACCATCACAATAATATTTTTTGAGAACTGCAGAGTGGGAGTTATATTAATAGATTTATTAAAAGTTAGTAGTTAGAAACATGAAATATATAAATACATTACAAACAAAAGTATTACTTACTTCATAAGTCATATATAAAGAGAGGGCTACCACACTAAAATTGTAAAATGTCATTATCTGCCTGAGTTCAAAAGGTTTTTTATTTTCCATGAGTTTGGGTCCCAAGGAAGTGACAAAATAAACATAGGTTCCAATGATAAAAGTTGTTGGAAAAGGTGAAGACATGAGTGGCCAGCCTTCCAGTCTTGGATCTAGAAAGGAAGAAGAGAAAAAAAAGAAATCAGATGTCTACAGTACTTATTAAAACATCAACAGAAAAGTGTTTAATTCCTGATGGTTTAGGGTTTTTCTGTCACAGATCATGTTTCAGATTCCATTCACCTCAAATCCATACTGACTGAATAACAAGATTTAGCACTTGGAGGTTTCAATGCTTCCTTCTCCATCAATACTTCACAGATAACAAAAAGGAGACAGAAACATGAGTGATGTGATTTTCTGTCTTCAGAGCATCACAAAACACACATTTGTCTTTACCATCATATTAGAAGTAAGTTGTAATATAACAAGCAATTGCTGCAAGTTCCTCCCCAGTTATCCTAGAGAGATGTTTTGCAGAGACATGTCCTCATGTGCACACCCCATTCCCTCTCCCTGCAGCTGAGAGGCTGGCAGGAATTCCATCTGAGCATCACCATTATTCCACTGCACCCTTCTGTGGTTCATCACTGAATCCCAGCTCATCACAGACTTCCATATTTCTCCATAAGCAGTAGAACTGATACAAACTTAATGCATTTGTATTTGATTTAATTTTATTTTTATACACTGACTTTTGGAAGATTTGTTTCAGAATGATCCCAGACTTAACTACTAACTCAGTAAATTGCTGTTTTCATGGTTTGCTCTTGTATTTTAACAGTGAAATTATACTCTTGTAATTTTTGTCAAGTGTTTAATTCATAGCCAAGTAGTTTTGAGTATGTCAATTTTCACCTCACAGCATTCAAGCAACCTATCACCCATGAGACCCTCGTGATGTGGTTTACAGCCACTGGAAGTGTGAAAACAGACTAAGGAGAAAAGTACATTACAACAGCGCTCACAGCTTGTAATGTTGTGTCTGCTGCCTGTAGACCAACAGGGACTGTGATCAACAGCACTGGGAATCTGCATGTGTGCACTGCAAGAGAATCACCAGCTCTTCACACCTGACTGCTCTTATTGCATCCATCCCAAAACTTTCCCACTGTTCTTCCCAGCCTGATCCCGAGGAAACCATTCCACCACTAACAGTATGGTACAAAATGCCAAATACAAGCACTGGTGGGCAGGAAGACAAGGAACATGAGTTCTGGAGTCCTGGACACTGCAGCAGAAATGCTTCCTTCATCACCCTATTCCATCCCAATCCACTTCAGCCCACGAGTCATACTGATTAAACTCCCTTTTCACTTGCATGCTAAGCTTCTACAGAACAAGAGAAATGGTGTTCAGCTATGCTGGAAAAGATAAATTGGTAATCTCATCTATCAAACCTTAATCACTTCTCAAATTTTTCCCAGGAAGCAGCTAATTCCTGTCACTATGTGCCTACTATAGTGAGAAACACAGAGAGATGGCTCTTAACCCCCAAACTGAGATCATCTCCACCAGTTTTTGTTAAGCATACAGAACTACAGAATGACAACATAAAAGCAAAGTGTGTTTAATATCCCTTACTAGCTGCAACAAGAAACTAATATCCTTTTTCAAAACAGAGCTGTGACAGAGTTAATTACTTTGAGAATTAATTTCAAAACACTGAAACTTATCCAGGCTTGTTGGTTTTTTTCACTTTGCAAAATCAATAGCATCATGCACCTGCATTAATTAACTAATAAAATGCAGTTGTTCGGTAAAGGAAAAGAATTAAAACTTCACATTCAGCAGCACAGGAAAAACATAAACTATATATTCAGGCAAGCCAGAAATACACAAGAATCAGCGTCTGCACTTTATTTACTCTGAGTTTATACACACGAACTACCTGAGTTTTGCTTATTTTCCATTTTAAAAATGCAGAGACTAGTCTGCTATGTCAATAGGTAACCTGGCAAGTCTTACAAAAATTTACAGGAGGACAAAGCTACCTTTAAGCTGAACAACAGCACATTGCTATTCAAAATTATGGGCAGTTAATACGTTTTAGATTTAAATTACTCACCAGCATCTTTAATCCATTCATCATAGAGTAGTACAGCCTTTGATGTCAGATTGCTAAAGGCCATTTTCACTTGATAAAGATTTTATGATACTGCCTGCAGGAAAACAAACCAAAACAGAAATAAGAATTTTTGTCAATGAAATAGAGATCAGTAAAGTTTTATGGGAAAAATTTCCAAGAAACAGAATAGTTAAAAAAGAGAGAGGTATAACAGAACACCACATGTGAAATACAGATCAGGAAGTGTTAGCTGACCACATCCCACTATGCTTGGGTCTAATTTATAGCTGAGCTGTTATGCACAACAATATGATTTTGCAATCTATACATACAAACCAGGTGCTTCCGTGCCATAAAGTGTTATCGCAAGAAACCTTGCTGTGGTTAACCATTACAGTTAAGGGGCAAATATGAATAAACAACAGATGCTTAAATTCATTTTTATTACCAGCTCTACTTAAAGTCCAAGTCATTGATATGTGAAGGAGCTCAGCTGTGCAACATTTATTGTCAAAAAAAAAAAAAATTTCTAACTAAGAAGTATTTCTAAGGTAGGTGGGAAGGAGAAGAGGTACCAATATGTCAGCATAGTCCTTTTAAATACAATAATTAGCTATGTTATAATTAGTATGCAAATCCCACTCTGATGAATCAACTGTTTCCACACTGGGATCACGGAATGTCATAGTCCAAATGGTAATACCATTAAATCACAAAAATTATCCACTATGCATGCAGCACCTCCCACATAATGTAAAACTTTTCAAAGTATGCTTATATGAATACCAATTTTTGCTCCACCATCAGGTATTGACCAGCCCTTTCCTTGCATCATTACCCCTAGAAAATACCTTTTCAAAACCCCAGCACATTTAAAAGGTGTCTCTCCTATTCCCACTCCATGTCTGACTTTACCATACAATTTCTCTCTAATACCCCTGTGCAATCTTCACACTGTATTCACCTTTTTTAATTCAGGATGCACCACACCTTGATAACTAGCTCCCTTCCTCTGGCGGCCCTTCTGCATCTCCTCCAGGCTAACCAGCTGTAGGTTTGGCGAGCCAGTTCTGCCCTCATAGTCATAATGCATCTCTCTTCAGATCTGCCCACTATAATCTTCTCATTTGTCTTCACCTTAGCAGTCCTGAAAAATAACTTCATGCTTATCTCCACTTCCACAAATTCCTGTTCACTGCCATTTCACAGGAGCTTTTAGGCACTACACCCACCCTTCATCACAAGATGCAACACAGACAAGGCTACCTTCATTAGAGTTCACCTGATCCACTTTGTGTGAATTCTCATCTTGCTACTCATTTTCCTGCTCGCACTTCTGTCCTGTGTCTCTGAATATCTGAAACCATTATCAATTTCACAGTGGAAAAACATTCTCTCTGCAAGTCTCTTTAAAGTTCACGTTTTCCAGAAGTGTCTTCCAGCATCAGCATTTCCCAGCTCAACATCACTGCCTTCATGCTGACCATTTTCACATGCCCTACATTCATATTACAATGTTTGCTTCAAAGGTCTGTATTCATAAAGATGCTTGCAAAAATCAGAAGTAGGGTCATCGTATTCCTTTTCTAACGGAAACCTGAAGGGCCCTCTTCCATTTGGCACTAGCAATCACATGATAGAAAAGATTTTAGGGTTAGAGGCAAATTTTAAATATTATTGCCATCTTGCTCCATAAGCCACACTATGGATGATATAAAACATACATAAATCGATGTACTTAACACTGTCCAATTGTGCCTGCTGGGCAATTCAGCTGTAACTAGTGTCAGGGAGGCAACCTTAAAAAGCCTTTAATTTATAAATAATTATTGTAATAAAATGTTTAGATTGATTACAGTAAGTTATCCTTTTAGTCCAGTATTCTTTCCATTTCAGACACACAAGAACAGTTTATCAAGAGACAAGTCACAGCAAACTAAAGGTATTTTGTTCAGCAGTTACAATAAAATTCTACAAAAGCCCACAGACATCTCATGCAAAGGATGGCTCAACTTTTCAACAAGTATATTCACTGAATACAAATAATCACATTATATTTAATTGGTTCTTCAATCAGAAAAATAGTTTACTGATTTCACTGCCATTCAGTTTTTCCACCCTTATGCTACTGGAACTCAGACTAGCTAGTTCAACATGCTGACCAAGTTAAACAAGCAATCTACTTCTTAAAAACATGCTCTCAAAAATCCAGAAAATTCAATGTAGATGCTGGCTTTAAATTAATTGCCATTTAATATTACCATTTACTTTGTCCCACCTCTCCTGACCCTAGCACTTACAGCTCCTGTCCTTTTAAAACATTCCACAAGAGCTAAGACAGCAAAAGTTCTCAGCCTTCAAGGTCTCTTTTCTGTTCATAGCCAAGTAAGATACAATTCCACTGCAGTTGCCAACCTTATTCTCAAAGTTTTTGAAGTTCAATAACTATCCTTGAGAGAAGGATGTACCAGGAAGAAAGCAGCCAAAGCCTCACCACACAAGAGTGACTAATCAATTAATCTGAACCTTAAGATAAGTAAAATTCATTAAGTGAAACCCAATTATTTTAAGAGTAGAAATAATGTCTGCAAGAAAGACAGTGCTGTTCAGAAATTTCCTACAGTTAAAAGATTTATTTAAACCCAACTTTCATATATGACAGTATTATTATTATTTCATTTTCAATGTGCTTTACAATTCTACTTATTTGCTTAACTAGCAACCCAATTTTCCTTTGTAAATACAAATGCTGTTTCTGTGAAGAATGGTTTACATTAATGTTGGGGTTTGAGGATAAGTTGTTTTTTAACCACCTACAAATGTAGGGTTAATGGCAGCATGGAAGATATTTTGTCTTATCCTGTTACTAAGTTCACAAACAAATTCATACGAACTGGAAAATAACATGATCAAGGCTTGGTTTTGTTTTGTTTTAAATAGAAAAGTAAAAAAAAAAAAAGAAAACCGCGTACCCACACACGAGATAAACTAGCTTGTGCTTCATCAAGAAAAACAAACCATTTCTGAAAGACTGTTTTTTCACAGTACAGCTGTTGTTAAGAAGTAACCTGATAATGCTTTGACCATAATACAGTCTTCCAAAACATTTGGCAGTTTTGAAGGCTACAGAACTTATCTTCTAAATGTGAGACTGGAAATAGCTTGCCTGAAGACACAAAAATGCAGGGTCAGAGAAGGCTGTTTGTTAAATACGCCACTTTAGTTCTTCATGCCATAAACCCATCTGACCATTAAGCATTTGTATAGCCACAGTTCAGACAGGAAAACGTATATTTGGTCTACATACCTGCTAATGTACTTACAGAATCAGCACATCAGTACTTTTATTCCCAGTGTTCAACTTTCTGCTCATATTAAAATGAAAAAATGCCATTAAAGTCCACAATTGAATGTCCAGTTTGTAGCAAACTCTCTTAATATTAGGTAAATCACACTAGCAGGCTTATTTTCAAAATTAAGTTATTTTAAAGGACTTATTGCAAGCAATTTACATAAAATTAAAAATACAGTCATATAAGTAGTCTGCCTGGCTTGAAAAGTTCTAAATAACATAGAGGCAGTCTTCTCAAGCACAAGCATTTGGAAAACAAGTGCCAAAATCACTTCAAAAACATATTCAAGGTACTCAGCTCTTTAAAAGAAATAAATGCTATTTGGCTTTTTGTCAATGGAAATAATATTGTGGACCTAGGTTCCAGACAGCTGTATTAGCATAACTTCTGAATATATCTTCAAACAAATATGTCTCCATCACTTCAAAAATAGGAGGTGTATGTGAGGCAAAGGAGGAAAAGGGCTGTATTAATAGAGCAAAGTAACTTGCTGTCCTCTGGTTCCCTGCAGCTCAGCAAACAAATGGAAGAGCCCACTAACTGCAGCTGAGTTAGGGCATACAGCTTGGCTGAACCAATTTCAGGTTGGACCATTACATTTACTGAGGAGGCAAAGGCAGATAAGACCGTTTACAGCAATCAAAAATGTCACAAATTCTACAGCAAACTATATGAGAATGTCTGACGATGATAAGTGGTAAGGAAACAAGTTGTTGGAAGTGCTCAAGTTCGGTTCACAAAGCTATTAGTGATTTTTGTAATGGGAATTACTGGTGTGCCTCAAACATTCCTTGTTTCTCAACAAGAACAAGAAGTTTCTCACATTCCTTTGCTTAACCCACATGAAAGATATTTGCCATTCTTGATGCTCATTTATTCTCCCTACATAGTTTTTAAATAATAGAACAGATATAAAGACTTGCTTTTAAATAATAATTTCATAACAATTGTTTCATGCTGATGACAACTGAACAAAACAAGCACACAAAAAAACTTTACAAAAAACAAGCAAAATGAACAATCTAATGTGAGCTCTGTCACTCCAGAAAACAAATTTCAATTCAGTGTGAACTTAAGACACTTAACATTAAGAATTACATTAGAGAGTGAAGCTAGTGTTCCAGGGGCCCCTTAGCAAAAGGCTGGAGATATGACAATACTGTATGGACTTTAGTGGTCTAATTTCCACACAGAGTGGGTTCCAAGAGCGAAAGTTCTGGAGTATCATCCCTGACCTGACAAGCTGGTGATGATAGGGCAATCCTCCACGCTGCAGAGCTCACTGGAAGATGGGAGAGAGCCTACAGAAAGCATTGACCCACACAGGTCTGATTTCAAAATTACAGCTTAAGAAATGGCTGTAATACTGGCTTACACATTCAGGCACAATTATGAAACTTTCATGTTTCAGAATCAGTTTGTATACTGTCGTTAATTCTTCTCTTGAAGTTCAGAAGGTAATTAAATTAAGACATTTCACAGATGGTATCTTAAGCTTTACCTGGGAAAAACCAGCTCTGCCCTTCCTATTTCCCAAGGCTGTGTGTTACAAAATTGCAGTTATTTTAACTACAATACTCCCTCATGTCACATGGCAAGCAACTACAAACTGCCTATTACATTACATGGATTACTCACCTATATTCTGCAACAAAGTTTTAAATTTAAGGTGTGTGTCACCTGTTGTTATGGATTTTGTTGAGAGAAATTTCTGTCACCTTTACCATCCTTTATGCCATATCTCAACCACCCAGCCCAATTTTGGAAAAGTTCCTCTCACAGGCAAGTCTGCTACATCCTGATTAGCGTTAGGTGGCCTTTTCCTTTTTTCTAGCATTGCTTGTAAAAACTGCCTCTGTTAGATGACAGTGGACATCCTAAAAACAGATGAGAGAGGCTTAGAAATTGTATTAGAACATCCACTTATAAAATTCCTCATTGGAAGTACTCAGTAAGAGATCTAATACTTATCTTATGCTTTTTAAATTAGCATGAAATCTGTCATTCACCTATATGAATAAAGTACTCTGAGGAGCAGAACTAGTGAAAACAGGTTTAATTTCAATTACACTTTAGATGGGTTTCTGCCCTTCCAATGGATTTCCCATTCTGCTGCTATGTAAAATAAAGACCAATTCGTATTTTCTTCCACACCTGCCTATAAATTGTTAAAAGAGCAGATATTGCAGACTTCATAGCAAAGCTGAACACTAACAACAGGCAGAGAAACGCCCCTTCTTTTTGGAACAATTTCAGGAATTTTTTACCCAACTCCTAGCCAGAATGACATGGACATTCTCCTGGATCACATACACTGATCCAACCACCAGTGCTTGAATAAGGAAGGGCCCGTGTGCAGTCCCACAGCATCACGGCCAATGGGTCTGGTCCTTAGGCAGCTGCTGGGTAAGTCACAGCAGATCACCAACACAAAGGAAAGCTCGGGCTTTTGAGAAAGAAAAAAAAAATCTCAGCCAACTCAAGACTTAAAAGGCTAAACAGGTTTTTGCAAAGGAAACATTAAGACACACAAACTGGAATGCCACAGGCAGAGAGAAAAGTGGGAGTAACAGTCCTGTCATAGATCCCTTTGAGCTGATAATGAAATCATGTAGGGAGTACACAAGATGATCATGCAGGGAGGACACAAGATCATCATGTCCAAACCTGTCTACTCATAGACAATCATGCACTAGATCTGTAGTCAGGAATCTCTCACATTCCTCCTCATCAAGTCAACTGCTTATCCACAACAAACCACAAGGGACACTCTACAAGATGAGAACTGAAGCCACAAAAATTACATGTGCTATAAAAGGCAGAAAAAGATCTGACATCACCAGTATCTTAAATATCTTAAATGCATCACCTGAGGTTGCAGTGATGCAGGTGAAAGTGATCCTGGGGACTAATCTACATCATAAAGAAAGACTTACCAAGTCCAAATAGTCCCTGCAATCATAGCCTGGAAGGAAGTTTCTTTGCAAGTCCGAACTCAGTTATCGGTTTAACTCAAGTACAAAATTCCAGTCAGATCCCACTAGCAACAGCATATCTTCCCATTTTCTCTCACCATAGTTCCGAGGTTTCAGAGAAACCCAAAAATACAACCAAAAATTCTTTACTTGAGCATGTAAATGTCAGCCATCCTTCAGCCAACTAGTTTCACCTGCCTACTGCTCTGCTGCCGTGCTTAGGAGAGAAGCTTTTCTCATTGTTCCCAAGTGTGTGACTTCCACGTGGCTCCTTTGATTTCAGCTCAGAGACACCAACTCACAGTCACCTAGTCTTGTCTACATGGTGAGTCCCATGGCACATATGGCAGGATAACTTTCACTTACAAGTCCAAGTAAGATTAATGCAACCTCACTTCCATTAGGTAATGACAAATCATTACCATTATGAAAGGCCTTTGGCAAAGTATTGATTTGGCCCAAAGTAATTGGGTCATAGCCGACTCAGGTCAATATCCTCCTTACTCAAAGGACTTGGACTCTTCCTTTTCCCTCCTTACTTATTACACAACTAGAAAATTTTCTGCAGCATTTCAGTTTTTCTTTAAGGACCAGATCAACCAAGCTTTGGGTCACCTTAAACAGACTTTCACAAAACAAGAATCAGGGCCTAGACAGCAGTAACACAGTCTAGTACTTTCAGCCATGCTGCACGGTCATGCTAACTCACACACCCACTGCTCTCTGCTCTTTCATCTACAAGTCAGCACCTTTGTAATATGCTAAGCTTTCACCCATTCTGCTTGTTTTTTCTCTACAATAGAGACAGTTTTGATAAGGGTAGGTAAGAATTGTAGTGTTTCTAAAGTGTATGCATACACATCGTTAGTAACCAAGTAAACAGGAGTATAAAACACTGTACTGAAGCAGAGGGGTAACACCTGTTATTTACCTGCACTGCAAAGGTAACACAGTCTGGGTTTTTCACCTGCTTAGGAGGCACATTATTTTTAATACCCACTTTATAGGTAAGCTCTAAGAAGGAAGAGGAAGTGCAAGTGTTAACTAAATACTTTGAATGAAACAAATCAAAGATGTTTAATGTCTGAGACTGTTCCCTTCCTTTAGCAGTAAGCTGAGTCACTGAGTTGACTCCATCACATCATCTATCCTAATTAACAGTGAAGAGTTGATACATATGAGTTAACTGCATATGAGAATATCATACATCCAATTAATTATGACAGAAGCAGTTTGCTATCAAGGACTTGTTTGTGCTTACACATCTCACAATAGCATGATGACATAAATTGTCACTAATTAGTCACAGTGCGGGGGTCTCTCCATCAAAGCTAAAGAGAAATGCAGAGCTAGACATCAGTTTTCAGAGAAGATTTCTTAAAACAAAGGGGAACAGAACTTGCTACACAGGCAACATCTTGCTAATCTAGCCAATACTAATGGAAGAAAAACAGAGAAGCCTTTTTATTTCCAAGACATCTCCTAACCAAGTAATCAATGGCAATATACCTGTGGCTAGTAAGTACTAAAGAAAAATAAATACAGAAAAATTAGACCATAATTTCCACCTGCAGTAGACAAAGACAGGTAGATGTTGCTGTCTTTTGTAACATGAAAATAAATCAAAAAGAAATTTCATAGGAAAAGGATATGGAAAAAAATTATATAAGTACTTATGAATACAGTATTCACCCCAGAAAGAAGTGATAAAGTAAAAAATATTCACAATTATCAAAGGAAGAGGTATTTTTGCACAGTATGCTATGTCTATAGCATACACTCAACTCAGCTACTGTCACTGTAGTTGCCATGGCAAAACAACATTGCAAAGTCAATGCCATTTTGTAGAATTTTAATTGTACCAGCTCTGACCTTGCTGGGTCCAGAATACTAGTAAGTAGTAACACTGATAACACTCTTGCAGTGTTGCAACATACTGTTTCGTTCACACTTTAATGCAGCAATTTTCAATAGCTGAACTGCTCCCACACCACTCTCACATGCTGATGTAAGCTAATTTGCTTTACCATTGTTTCCCACTGCCTTGCACTTGCTCAACCTACCCACCCTCTGGGTCCTGAGCCGATATCCTAGGCAGCAAAATAATGCATTCCTTCTGCTCCGGTTTTGCTTGCATTGCAGTGGGCAGGCATAAATTTTAAAAGCAGCTGACCTAGAATTGACACTCTCCCCTCCCTCCCCCCTCTTTTTAAGCTACCATGCAGGAGGGTGGATATGCTGCTGAGTATTGTAAACATCAGCAACTGCACCCTCCCTAGGAGGCTCTTCCAAGAGAGAGTGGGAACCAGCTGCGCTGGCACCTTTTGCAGTGACCCACAGCACAACCATGAACTTTGGGAAGCCTGACACGGACAGCAGACACATAGTGAGAAGTGATGGCAGAACTTTAGGGTGATAAAAGCCACTTTAAAGGAAATTATGCTAAGTGTTTTTAAACTAGGTCTCAGAACACTCCTCCTACCCAAGGGAGCACTCTGACAGTACCATTAAAAAAGCTGCTGCTCCCAAGTCCAGCCTTGGCACAAGTACTTTTTGGAGCGCTCCAGGAAGCAACACTGCCACATCCTAAATCTCTCCAGTCCAGAGCTGGTGATTTGTACAGCTGTAGCTGAAAGTTTCAAAGCACTGAGGGGCATGCAAAGAGTATACAGGACTTGGGGTTTGGGTTGGTTTTGTTGTTGTTGTTGTTTAAATTAACATTCTTCAGCATGATGAAAGGTCTCATTAATCACTATGAAACATATTTGTGAATATTAGTGTCAGGCAATCCACAAAGGTATGTTATACCATTGTTTGGAGACCCAGGCCTCTCAGTAAGGACAACTAAACAGAGCAGTAAAACCACAAATATACTTTTAATTTCTCCTGACACTACAGTTTTTTCTCCTGCATCACAGAGAAAATCTCCACTTAAAAAAAAAGATAAATAATTAGTTTACACTTGACCAAAGTTACTGTGGAAGTGAAATACAGTTTCAGAAATGGAGAAGAGATGGAAAAGACAAGTATTTCTCAGTAAGTGTCTGTTGTACTCTGTACTCAGCGCAAGAATCACAAAGAGATGGAGAATGGAGAGCAAAGAAACATCTGAAGTTTAGGGACAGCTGAAGGAAATGACCCTGCAGATTCATCCTGCGGTCAAAGCCACTTGCATTGTACTTACACTTTGAATTCAGAGATGAATACATGAAAATTAGTACCTTATAAAACCCCACTTGATTCTCTTTGAAATTTGAGTAAGCTTTTAGGTACCACTCAAGCCATCTTGCATGTTGCTTATGCTACTTCTTGTTTGATCACTTTCCACAGCATCTTTCCTTTTGAAGTGACTCACCCACTGGAGGCTAATCCAGTTTGACAGAGGTTGGGCACACAGGATGAACACAAGAATGGGAGCACCTTTGCTTTGACACAGTGCTAGCAGCAGCTCCAAAATTACTCTTTTCCACTTGCTATGCAGATACCTTTCTAAGGGCTATAGAAGTATTGGACTTCTAAAGGGTTCTTGTGAGAGGCCATGGAGTCAGAACTCAACAAATAGTGTGGAATAGGAATATTCATAGCTGCCTACAAGCATCAGAGTTAGCAAATATCCAGACACAGTGACTCAGAGCACACAAAGGCCTGTAGAGACTAACAAAAAAGGTTGAGTGGGCAGAGCAATGCTGCATGGACATCATTCAGATGACAATGTAACCTGGACAGCTTACATAAAAAAAACACTACACATCACCTAAAAACATTACTGCCTTGCTTAGCGAAATCATTCTTCAAGATTTTTTTAAACCAGATCTTGTTATAAAAATCCAGCTTTAAAAATATATCAGCTCTTCATTCAAATTCCAAGAAATCAACATGCAGGAGTAAGATACATTAATGACAATAAACAGATGTGAATGTTTACTTCTGCTCCAGATCTAGTTACTTAGGCCTTAACTCCTTTGCTAATAGGAATTTTTAAAAGTCTTCATTATTTTACACTTTCTGGAACTTCCAGAATAGCACATAAAGCAGTACTATGCAGGCTGTGAGTTTGGAAAATTAGAGCTTTTTTTCATCAGCTTAAAACACCAAGGGGTAACTTCACAGAGGAACAGAATGAAACAACACATTCATACACAGCTCGAATCACAGGTATGGTTTCAGGATTTTCCATCTTCTGTCAGTATTTTTCACTACTACAGTAGGCTGTAGTTTTTACCATCTTTGCAAGCATTCAGGGACCACCCCGGACCAGAAGACATCTCTGCAGATATTCTAAAATAGAGCAGTTCATCCAGACGGCATGTAGGGATGAACCAGCTATGTCTGGC
This sequence comes from Hafferia zeledoni, assembly GCA_035583235.1. NCBI lineage: Eukaryota > Metazoa > Chordata > Aves > Passeriformes > Thamnophilidae > Hafferia > Hafferia zeledoni. Next base: position 52,727,481 of record JAWWEV010000095.1, on the reverse strand, counting down.
CAAAACAACGGCATATTTTTTTCCTCTTTTTGATCCTGACAGATTGCCAAATACAAATAGCTAAGAAAAAAAAAATTCCATCAACAAAGTGCATTAGGCAATGGACGTGCAACATCAGAATAACACAGAAGACAATAATACTTCCAATGCAGAAGCTTGGCAAGCAGCAGAGTACTCAGCCTAATGGTAATGTTCCTGTAAAACACCAGTATACTAGAAACAGACAAGTGTCTAATAGTCTATTCACCATGCAACAGCAGTAAAACAGAAGAAAACTGGACTGTCTCCAACGCAAAAGAAAATTAGACTTATATATAGCTATGCCTTTATGTTATCAAAGCAGTCTTAGACAGCATTTCTGACATACAGGTTTCAGTGCTTTGCCAAAGAGTTCACAATGTTTGGTTCACTCTTTGTATGGAGCACTCAGTCCTCAGAAGAAAAGGGGAATGTTTGCTAGCAGTTAACAAAGCTGTGAGCAAACCAAAATGCCAGTTCAATATTCCTGTTACTATGCAAAACTAGAAGACTAGACACTCCTTTCTGAACTTAAAGCAACACCAGAGCCCTCATCATGGAAATGGTCCCAAACACAGTGGCTTGCTTCCACTCTTTTTCTTCTTCCTCACCTCAGGATGACTTTATTGATCACACAGACCGACCAGAGTTTGTTTTACAACCACAGTCCATGTCTTGCATACACATTTTACAGCTGCAGGTTCATCCTGCTGACCATACCCAGCGAGTGTAATGTTTTCCCACTGACTGGAATCTCTTCACACTGCAGGCATCTCAAAGAATGAGTCAGGGACATATAACTTCACTGTTTATAAAAGTGACTCCCTTTCTTATCATAAAAGTCTGTCTAGATTCAATGGAATTTTTGTCTGATGCTTCAGCACCTTGGATTAAAGCAACCGACGAAATGCCACACTTCACAACGATATGGGTAAAGTCTATAG
>JAWWEV010000095.1:52709530-52719678 GCA_035583235.1 Hafferia zeledoni | reverse complement strand
CGCGCCCCGGACCGCCCCGCTCCGCCCTGCACCGCCCCCCGGACGGCTCCGCACCGCCCCCCGGACTGCCCCGCACCGCCACCGCACCACCCAGGACCGCCCCGCACCACCCCCGAGCGCCCCGCAGTCTGACCCCCGAACTTGCCCGCCCCGCCCCGCTCGCACTCCGCCCGCGCTCAGAGGCACCGAGTCCCCGAGACCGGCGCTGCGCTCCCTCCCCCTCCCTGGAGGGGCAGGCGGGGGCTCAGCCCCCCGTGACACCGAGGCCATGCCGTCCGCGTCCCCCGGCAGTCCCTTCCCCCGAGGCCGGAACGCCCTGTTTCACCACTGGGTATCAGGGCTAAGAGTGAGCAAGTCCAGAGGATGGTCCGAGGGCTGGAACACCACTCTATGAGGAAAGGCTGAGAGAGCTGAGACTGTTCAGTCTGGGTAAGAGAAGGCTTCGGGGACACTTTACAGCGCCTTCCCTTCCAGTACCTAAAGGGGGCTACAGGAAAGACGGAGAGGGGCTTTTATCAAGGAGAAACGACTTTAAACTGAAAGACGGTAGGTTTAGATTAAATACTAGGAATAAATTCCTCACTGTGAGGGTGGTAAGGAACTGTAACAGGTTGCCTAGAGAAAGTTGTGGATGCCTCATCCCTGGAATTGTTCAAGGCCAGGTTGGACAGGGTTCCTGAGCAACCTGGCCTAGTGAAAGGCAGAATGGCAGGGTGACTGAAACTAGATGGTCATCCAGGTTCTTTTCAACCTAAACCATTCTATGGCCCCATGACTAGGAGAAGACAACTGGGGGTCCACCTGTTGTGATACCACTGCTGTGGTGTCCAGGGTTTCCTCCAGATGCCCCTAGATCTCAGTCTCACTAATGCTTTCTGCCAGGATGCAGGAGCGCAAACTGCACTGTGGCTTCTTGATGCTACTTCGGGATCGGCAGCAAGAAAATGTCACTGTATTCAACATCAGGAAAATGTAATAATACTTTGCTTAAAAAATAAAGCACAACTAGTCAGCTTTGGCTCAATGCTTTAGGGCACACTCCTGCCCCAATAAGATGGCAGTACTACTCTCTTAGAAGATGTTTAGGATGAAGGTAACAGTCCCCAATTACTCCTCTCTAGAAAAGTATAGGGCACAAAGAAAAGTGATGGGGAATTCCTAGTGTGTAAACAGGTGATCCACTTTAGTTAGTCTGTCACTTTAATCCACAGAAGGCCAGAAATTACAGTTTTTTGAGATGGTTATCATGGAGGTGATAGCTTGAGTCAATCAGCAAAAACAAGCAATAGCGAGAGGATATGAACGCTAATTGAAGAAAAGAGGCAAACCCATTTGATAGTGTGCAGAAACACATGAGATGAAAAAACTGTGAGCTAATGCTGTGAAATAAATACATGGTCAGTGTGGAAGTGCAGAAGGTGTCTCTGAACCGGAGAACAGCAAGAAGCTCAAATGTAAATTCTGAGATTACAAGAGGCAGAACCAGCAGAGAAAGCTTGTTACAAGTATGGAAATATTATGAGAGGCTGACAAACAGATAGTGGGATATGGAAACTTGGCATGTAACACAGAACCTGCAGAAGCTCCATATCAATTGATTAGGGTGGGGATTAAAAAGAGGACCTTGTCCCTTTGGATTTGCTTCATGCTTTTATTGGAATTGTTAAGTTTATGACAGGTGAAGAAATCCTGGGGCTTTTGAAAGAGCATCTTAATCAGATCCCTGCATTTGGCCAAAAGGGTTATGTCAAAATGTGATAAACCATTGAGCAATGCTGTGTGCCTCACCTAGGAGAAGAAAATCACAAAACAAAATCAGAACACCCCATCTCCCTTCAGCTTTCAAAAGTGAGAACACTTTCTTTTATTTCTTAGTTCAGAACCTTTTTTTCCCTAAAATATTAGCCAAGAAAAACTACAAACAGACCTTAGGAACCAGCACATCTCAGCTCAGAAGGAGTCCTTGGGAGCCTTAAGAGTAATAAGTCATGGGATGTGGCTATGTGGCTCAGCCAGAACCTAATATTCCTCATGTGTTGCAAAATCTGTTTTGCCACGCCTGATAGGGCTGCCTTGTCTGACACAAAATGGGACACTGGGATGCGTAACAATAAACAGGTAGTAGGTTACCTGTAGACTTTAAAATACAAGGCTGCTGTCATTAACTTGGGGAAAAACCCCCAAAAACCAAAAAGCCAAACCACAAAACGATAGCGAGTTGCAAGCTAACAGATCTAACACATTTGATGCCAATAGCTTTTCTCTCTTTGGAGCCCAAAAAAAGAGTAAGAGTCCTTCCTTTCCATGCACTTCAGGAGCAAAAGTAATTTGAACCAGCAAGTAAGTCTGTGAAGGCTGAGAGAGAATAGAAATAATGGTTGACCTGTTCAGGGCGGGTAAATGATTAACATGCATCAGGAAAAAGGCAGCGTGAAGGAGACAGCTGTGCCCTGCACACACAAAGAAATCAGAGACACACAGCAAGTCAGAGGCATTTACATTGTAAAAGAGGGAGCTAACAGCAAACAGGTTTTCTCAGTGCTCAGCATGTGAAAGCTGCATATGATATTTACTGTAAATTTATGTAATCTTTGAAGTTCCCTACATTCCCTGTCCGAGAACAGAGCAAGGGATGAAGGAACGTAGACACAGGAGATAGCTCATGGGATTTTACAAGATGCTAAAGACTTAACTAGTGGTTACCATACGTGAAGCATTGTGCTTTCCATGAATACTGTTAACCAGTGCTTTTCCTTATCTTGTTGCCTTACTAGAATACAGGTAGCTTATGTGTTTTAAGAGTGTTCTAGAGATAAGTACTCTCTAGGACTGTATTGGAAACCTTGAACCATTTATCAGCAGGAGAATCAGAGGAGCCACTCCCTTGTCCAGCAACATGTTGGGTGCTTTTGCTGACACAGCATAATGTAGTCATCCCAAGAACACCAACAGATATCTGCACACCAATCTCAAAATGATGCAAGCATAATCCAAATCTTGTTTGCAAGCTTGACTTTTCTGGAGAACATTTGGTTTGCCCGTGCACCTGTACCATCATCACAACTGCCAAACCTATCCCAGACAGGTTCTGTTGCAAGTGGCCTGTTTCCCAGAGTTGTCACAGCACAGTGTGTTGCTGTGTTTGGGAGCTGGACTGGCACTAAAAGGAACATCATTTTACAGTTGGAGTTAATTTCAGACTTTGCTTTCTGCTTATTGCAGAAAAATTTGCTTCTTCTGCCTAATCCTCTGAGCCAGAATAGTGCCTTTTGTGTAGCTGAGGCATTCTGATAATTTCCCTGCCTAGGTCTATTCCAGAAAACCATACGTGGGCCCTTGTGTAATGCTGGCAGTGACCTTCTAGAAGCAGTTTCCACACAGCAGACAAACTTGTCCTCAGACATGTATAATCAATTTTGCTGTGCGTCATGGTGAGAAGATTACTCAGTCCTGCTCATCTCTCTACAGATGAGGTGAGTTTTGTATAGAGGTTTCACCCTCTTGGACTTACACTGCAGGTAACTGTACAGGAGTGAGCAGTATTGTCAAGTCAGACTGTTTCAATAATTACATGTTTACCTGCATCTTGAGTTCTAGTTTTTCCATTTGAATAATAGTAAATTTGATCAATTCTTGCAAATGCGACAAAGCTATTCAGACGGGGAACTTTCTACATAAACCCACCCATCTCAAGTAATAGTATTTTAGGTCCATATAAAATTTGTTTCACTGCTATGCATCTGAAATTGGTGCTAGGCAGGAGTAAAGGAAGAAGGTGCCACAAAATTAGGGTGAAAAATTACTATTGCAAAAGTAGAAGAAATAATCTGAAGAGTATGAAAAATGTCATTAAAGGCAATGTTTAGCAAAGGCAGTGCCATGGTGTCATATATATATGATATACATATGTGATATATATATATATATACTTTTAAATGTATGTATCTATTTTAAAGTTTCTGTATAATGTATATAGTACTTACACATTTAGAATATCCTGTATTTACAAATAGAATGCATAGACACACACACATGATATAATACACTTTATTATATACACACTGTGGCTCTCAAATGAAAACTGGTAGTGATTCACCTCTTCAAAGTGTATTGTTTGAATGTAAGCTGATTGCAAAACAGTCTGTAACAGAAAAGAGAATTAAATCATCTGCAAAAAGTGCATTGCAGTCAGACAAAGAAATCTTACTGAACATAAGGAGAAAACCAAAGCCAGTACACCTGACCAGCTTATTCCCAAAAATCATAACCTTGCATTACCAGACTTTTAATTTTAATCTATTCCATGTCTGAAAACAATATATGAAAAAAGAGCCAGATAGTGGCTGCTCTAGAGCCCACATCTTACAGTCTTTCACAGCTGAGAACTCTAATTCAGATGCTATCTACTGTTTTGTTATACAACATTTCTAGGTCAAATTTTAGCTGTATATGTTACTGACAATGATGGGAAATGTTTTGTTCTGTAAGAGCTCACACAGACAAAGCTAAAGGATGTATCAGTCTTTTCAGTATGCTGGAGGGTAGTGGGATCTGTTTGTTGTACCTGGGCCACAACAGTATGCCATAATCACAACCTTATCCATGAGCTGGTTGCATAAACATGTCTGGAAAAACAAGTTACTTTTAGAGAGCCATGTTCCATGACTCCAAAAGGATTCTATGATTACAAAACCAAAAGTCAATAAAGAAGTGAATGCTAACTTTGCAGGATAAATGCTTGTGCTGGAGAGGCTGTAGTTGGCCAAGGTGGCAGGCGCATGCCATCGTGGAATGCATCAGAAGGATAGGGAGCTCTAGAAAAATCAGTAACAATAAGCTGCTAGTACATATCATACCGCCTCCAAATCAGAATAACCAATGAGGATTTTTACTTGATTTAGAGATTGTTTTGCACTTATAGAAACAGGTGAGTTAATGAGGCAAACAAAGACAAACCAGTATAGCCTATGGAAACTCCTTGGTGCTAGTGAACACTTAGCTGTCTGTGTCACCACCACATGCCATGTGCTGTACAACCTCTGCGAGGACGAGACTATGACCTTAGGTGCAGGCTTGAGTAGCTGCTGATTTGCGCCTTATTTGAACTTGACAGACTCTTTATCCAAGCAGCATGTGATAACACAGAGATGTATAAATAGCTATATCCCTCGCATAATTTTCCTATTTCCTCAGTAGAAAACCCACACTCTGGGAGTTCATGAGCTGCCATGTTCCCATGAACAGAAGGGACAGGGATGCCTGTCAAAGAGTCCTCTTTGCTGTGTTCAGTGTCCATGCAAAAACTGCAACCAATTTGGCAGATTCCAGACATTTTGCTGTAAGAATGCATTACAAAGATGTTAACCCTGGGTTAAGGAGTGAGAAGAGACCTTCAAAACAGAGACCCTCAAAACAGAGACCCTCAAAACAGAGACCCTGAGTTTCATATTCAGACCACCAAGGCTCAGGAGATAACTTGTGAGGCAACTGAATATCACTGTGAGAAACAGGCACCTACAAAACTTCTGAGCTCGCCTCTCTATTCAAAAGCCAACCAGCTACTTTTTTCTCCTGTCTCTTCTCATATTTCTCATGCCAACAGCCATAAGGACTCCCTATGAAGGCTACTAAATTGCAGAACCTTGCTAACAGCAAACAACTTCTCTTTCTTCTCTCTGCCAATCTCTCAGATGTGAACAAAACCAAAAAGCCATAAAAGGGAGCTTCATCATTAATTATAACAAATCCACTGTCCATTCTGCCTTGACAGATATGACAGTACTAAAAGAATACATAACTACAGTAAAATCATACCAAGAGGTTACTTTCTAAAATTGATTCTTGATCACATTACATATGCTTAACAAAACATTGTTGAAACCTAAGCCTTTAATGGATTTCCATTTATTTATTTATCTATTTTTAAAAAACATTCTGCAGATGGGATTGGGAGGAAAAGCAGAAAAATAAAAGTAAAGAAATGGGCAATCAAGGGAAAGAGGTATTTAACATTTCTGTGAATATATTACAGTTATGACTGGCTGGAGTTTCCATATTTGTTCCCATTATTCCCATGACAGTTATGTCATCTGTGCTTGCTACACAGGCCAGAGATTAAGAAGTTACTTTGAAACTGAAGATACATACTCATACTCATGGAAATGTAAACCATGGAAAAATAGCTGTGTGGCAGACATGCTTTTCAAGACACTCAGAAAAGGAGACATAGGCAAGATATATTTCAGAAGGATTAAAGTATTGCCTCTTTTGCTCCAAAAAATTTAGAAGCAACAATGGATATAGGGTAAGAACTTGGTAATTCAGATTAATTTTTAGATAAGATGCTAAGAAGAGTAGCCTGTGAATTTCAAAAAATTTTTAATTGTGTGGCATGATGAGTCTTTGTAGTTCATACTATATTGTCATATCTTTGTAGTTTATACTGTGTTGTCATAGCTAAGTAACACACATAAACAGGTTGGGTTTGAAACTGAGACTCTCCATTGGTAGTATGCCTGTGAGACAACAATTCCTGAAAAAGAAATCCTGTGAGCTAATTACTGATCAATCAAATAGAAATCTGTATTACATTTCACAGCTAATTATACTTCTGTGGCCCCCCATATGTATTATACTGCCACAGATCAGGTGCTTTAAATTAGGCTTTTGAAATTAAGAAAAAAGAGCAAATGGCAAAATAAAAACAAACAAACAAACAAACAATGAAACCCAAAATAGAATGAAAAATGCATCCAGATAAACAAGAACAAAATTCTTCACTCATGTATTTGTTTTTCTAGAAATATTTGCAAAAGGCATCAAGGACATCTTCCCTTATGATGCTTCTGTATATAGACATGGGGACATCCAATGGCTTTCCTTTATGAAAGGATGCACTGCGCAGGTCTGCAGTTACATCCACAACCTATTAGAGTCACAAAAGCCCCTTCTCACTCACCATCTTGCAGTACATGTTCAGATGGCACAGGTGTGCTGCAAAGTAGCAGTGGCAGTCATGCAGAAAATGCTGAAGGAGTCATAGATTTGTATTAATCTGGAGAGCGAGAGAGCACAATATGCCAGCCTCAATAGAAAGGGCATTTATGCTTCTCTTCACAGTGAGGTAGACACTGATCAGAACAATTAAGTCAACGAAATGCATGGTAAGAACTTACAAGGACTAACCTGCAGCATCTTAAAGATATTTTTTTCCTAGGACAAGTTAGTCTTTCAATCCTTACAAATAACAAGCTGAAGCTGTGCACGAAAGACAGCAAATAGGGAAAATGTGTATAACAAAACTTTTGCAGTAAGCTAAGACACAATTTCTCTCAGAAACACTATCCTTACAGAAATCAGATGAACTTCTGAAGAAGGAAGCTGTCAGTTTGGTCTCTTTCCCCTATTATTTTGGGGAAACATTGTTTTTAAGGAAACAGGATTCCACTGGATAATATACCAATCATCTCAAAAGTTTCTGTCTAAAGAAAACCAAAAATTCAAGACCCTACATGCTGGCTATATGCTTCACTCTGAAGAAGAAGAATTTGCAGGTAGGAAAGCAACTGAACAAGATTTAGTTTCTGCTTATTGACAGCATACTGGATCCACATCTTAGTTATGTCAGTGAGAATTTAGAGCAAGTTTCAATCATTTGAACAATTTGCATAACTTCTGTAATAATAGTCAGAAAAAATTTGCCAAGAGCTGGAATTATTGTATATTTTGATCCAGAAGGACAATGAAAATAATATTGATACACCTTCATTTTGCATAAGTATGAGAACAAGCAGTAAAAGATCAACATATAATTCATTCTGGTATTTCTTAATTTGATCACCAAACCCTGAGGCTGCAGCAAATCACACTTTCCTAGTTTAAAGAGCAGTACTTGATGCATTAAGCCCCTCCATTTAGTCCTCCATCTGCCCAGTTGTCCTAGCTAAAGTGCACCCCACTATGTGAGTGTAACCAAAACTGTGTATTCTACACCCTCTATGTAATTTCTCATGAACTGTTAACAGTGGATTGTTTGCAGCAGTTGCTCACGACACTCCTGACCCCTCAGGCTACAAGCTGGGTGTTAAAGAACCCTGAGAGATAGACAGGTGTTTATGTGTTCATACCAATGACTCAGCTGTGGTAATTCCCCTCCAGGAAGTCGTTAGCACCTTCGCACCCAGCCTGAGGGGCCATGTCTGCAAATGGGCCATCAAAGATTCCAAAAATATACCGTGACTCACAGACTTAAATCACCCATTGTGGAACTCTCTGCCCTGGGGGAGGTACTGAGCATTCCCACCTGAACCTAAGCATATATAATCGTGGGGTTTGGTGACTTCTGGGATCACTTGTCAGATCTAGAGGAGGACCAGAACCTCGACAGGAGTGTGACTGCCACTCTCAACCAGACTATGATCATCATCCTCATCAACAGGTTTTCTTTTCCTTTTACTTTGCACTCAGAGGGATGATGTGGGACTCAACAGAGAGGCTAACAAACACCATTCTGCTCATGCCTCAGAGTGCTGGGTTATACTTCTGGGTTTTGTGGGTTAAAAATTTTTTTTCTCTGTATCATTCTATTTATTGTAATTTTTTTAGTAAACTTTAACTCTGCTTGTAATCTCTCTTGAGCTGGATTCATTTCTCCCACAAGCTTACCTTTAAACCAGCACACCAAAACAAAAGCCTGGGAAGATCACAGCTCTGCTGGTTCTCTCAGCACTCTGGATGGAGGGGATGACAAAGATTTCATCTCACAGTGTTGTCACACAAACAACTACCCTGAAACCCTTTCATGCTCAGTTCTGCCCATGGTCTTCCCCATCCTTCTGGGCAACAAGTTCATGCCAGGGAGATAGGCATCAAGAATATACTCCTTTCTTGCATCTTCTCTCTTTGGTACCTCTTATACACTCCCCAAGGGGTAGCACAGAGTTTTAAGACCTGAACAAAACAAAGTGAAGATAAAATCACATGCTCAAATAACTAAGATGTGCTCAACACTCACTTACATGAAATAATTTCTAGGTATCTCCAAATAAAAAATTCTGATCCTGACTACACACTCCTGACCAGCCATGCATACAGCTCACTACCCTTTCCTCCATGAGGAAGATGGCAAACAGTCTTAGAGTGTAACAGAAACTCTTATTCAAATAATTTCTTGTTGTATTCCTCTTTTCTTTAACATTTACAATCAAATCTGACATTTTCACAGGAAACAACTGAGCCACCACAATGCCCCAGCAAATCAAAACAGGCCTTCCTATTGTGATTAAAGTTCTACTTCTGAAGGATAGACATTTACATTTTACTATCACAGGAGATCACATAAACATGCCTGAACTCCTTTTATTCTTCCCAGCTCAAGTGTCTGTAACCACAGAAACAGCAAACACAGAGCAAGGAACTAAAGCCTTCTTCAGCGGCTGAGTAAACCCTCTTCAGTCTTCCTAGCCTGACAAACCTGAGCTGTACTTAATTAGCATCATGGCAGGAGGAGAGGTGACAGGAGAGCAGCTGACTCCATGAGGTTATCAAACAGTCGCTTGGGCTGTTATTTGTCTTGTCACCACCTCCCACTGGGGATTTTACTGGTCTAGCTTTATTAGGGCCTCATGGAAAAACACCTGCACACCCCTTTGCAGGCCAACACAGATTCATTTACATTGCCATATTACCCTTAATCTTTCAGACAGCCATAAGAATATCTATGATGTTTGGTCTTTGGTTTTGCTAGGGCATCTATATGCTTCCAGATCACAAATTAATATACCACAAAAATAATTACTTCTATTTTTAAGTCAGAAATTGAGCAGCCACTTGAAATTTCACTGAAATGCCTAACAACTCCAGAAATTTCACAGTCCAGTATAATTGAATCTGAATGGTCAAATAGTTTCTGCCATCATTTTATGAGATACAAATAAATATTTCAACATCGCTAAAAAGGAACTAAGCAAAATGCGACATACGAAACTTCTCACTAATATTGGAAACTGGTTTTTATCACCATGTATGCATGAAAGGTCAAAATATCTTTTAATCCAGGTAAATCCCAGTAGAATAATAGAATCGACTGGGTTGGAAAAGACCTCTGAGATCATCAAGTCCAACCAACCCTTGGTCCAACTCCAGTCTGT
>JAWWEV010000095.1:52687080-52708357 GCA_035583235.1 Hafferia zeledoni | reverse complement strand
TGGGCACACTGTTGGCTCATGTTGAGCTTCCTGTCAATTAGTACCCCCAGGTCCCTTTCTGCCTGGCTGCTCTCCACCCACTCTGTGCCCAGCCACTAAAGTTGTAAAGTTCTAAATATTTGGACCACATTTGGACCCCAAACTCAACATGTGTAGACACTTTTTGGAAAACTCCTATTGGTGCCAGGGCATTGAGTATTCATGTCTGAAGCAATATTGTGTGATCTAAAATACTCATTTCAGAGCTTTGCTTTTCCAGCGGCACATGTATATCTTTGTATTGGTTTTGTATGGACAGGTTTTGGTAGCAGGAGTGGGGAACTGCAGGGGTGGCTTCTGTGAGAAGCTTCGAGAAACTTCCCCCTTGTCCAACAAAGCCAGTGCCAGCTGGCTCCAGGATAGACCTGCTGCTGGCCAAGGCCAAACCCATCAGAGATGGTGGTAGCACTTCTTCAATACCATACTGAAGAGGGGAAGAAAAAAAAAAAGATAGTGTGCAGATGTAATTGCCCTCAAAGAAGAGAGGAGTGAGAATATATGAAAGGAACAAGTCTGCAGACATCAGGGTCAGTGCAGAAGGAGGGGAAAGAGGTGCTCCAGGCCCCAGAGCTGAGGTTCCCCTGCAGCCATGGTGAGGCAGCTGTGTCCCTGCAACCCATGATGATCTTCCACAGGTATGCAGAGATCCACCTGCAGCCCCTGGAGGAGCACCATGCCAGAGTAGGTGGATGCCTGGAAGAGGGCTATGAACCTGTGGGAAACCCACACTGGAGCACTTTTTTTTTTTTTTTTAAGGATTGCACCCTGTGGAAAGGGACCTCTTTTAGAGCAGTTTGTGAAGAACTGCAGTCTATGGGAAGGACTCACACTGGAGAAGGTCATGCAGAACTGTTACCCATGGGAGGGACCCCATGCGGGAGCAGAGGAAGGATTCCTCTCTCTGAGCAGCAGCAGAAACAACCTGTGATGAACTGACCATAATCCTCATTCCTGATCTCCCTGCACTACTGTGGCAGGGAGGAGGTAGAGCCTGAGAAGGAGGGAGGGGTGCAGGGAAGGTGTTTTTAAGAATTGTTTTCTCATTATCCTGCTCCGATTGTTATTGGTAATAAATTCAAGTAGTATCCCCAAATCTAATCTGTTTGTAATTGATGTAATCTCTCCCGGTCCTTATCTCAACCATTGAGTCTTTATTTTCTCTCCTGTGTGCATTTGTGGAGGGCAGAGAGAGCAGCTTTAGTGGGCACCTGGCGCCCATCCAGGGTGAACCCACCACAATCACCCTTTCTAAAAAGCCCTTTCTGTTTTATGTCTCTCACATGGGCCTGACTTGCTGCATTCATCACTTCTGCTCTGTGCACAGACACACGTGCAAAGTTCCCCTCTTCCAGTCTTAAAGTGCACAAGTCACTTCCAGAAAACTCACTAGAAAGCTTCATCAGAATCAAAATCTCCAAGAAACTGTGCTACTGAAAGACAGATTCTTACACTCGCTCGCAGGCAGAGGCATTTGTGGCAGACACTAGCATGTTTTTGTGCCTTCATATCAATCCAGTAAGTGTGAACAGGCTACTGAAACATTACAATAGCTGAGTTTCTCAATTTGGTAGGCTGGAGTCAAGTGTCAGGGAAGTGCGTGCTTTTTCACAGATGCTTTACTGGTTAATCTTTAACGGTTAAAAGGTTTTCAGATTAGCGCTTCTATGGAAAATATCTCCGTATTTTTCCAAACAGGCTGCAAAGAATAGTCTAAGTAATATAAAAAGGGAGATAGATGAGGCAGAAAAATGACAGAAATAACCAGAGCAGACAAAGTGGGAGAGTTTCCCTACAAACTTCTTCCATCATACTGGATATGTTTTAAGACTCTACCAAGACATAGGAGGATTTTCATTCATTGAGAGTAAAGAAGCAATCCAGTTCTGCACCAGAGCTCGCTCTCTCGCCACCTGAGGAGAGATGGGGCAGAGTAAATTTTAATAATTTCAAACTCTCCCACCCAATTGCCAAGGACATCCCTTGTGTCCGAGTGGCCTGTCCTTAAATTAACAGCCCTCAGGGGTTTAAAAACCGCAGACACTGGTGGCTGCTGTGGGGTAGCCCAGACAGGCAGAGATGACAGAGACATAAACAGGGTTGACACTCCCTGATTTTGTCATCTCTGGTGACACCTTTGTAATTCTTGAACAGGTAACAGCTCTGAGTGGGAAAACGTGTAATAATACAGAACATCTATTTACTTGCAGATTTCTGTAGCATCTAACCAACAAACTCTTCTCTGCTTTGTGCAGCATGAGCTCAGATTTTATAAGACTCCAGAGAAGTGCTATTTTCCGTAAAGCATTTTTGACAATAGATTTTAACAAAGTCAACTGTCTCTGTCAAGGCACTATAATGCAATGTTACTTAGACATCCCCTGTATTTCTTGGCTAATTATCTTATAATAATTTATAATACATCTGTGGATGCAACAAAATACTGTTTTGTGTTTCTATGCTAATGTCAGATGAAGGTTTACATCCTACATTAAATCATTCACATGGTTAATATACCTGTTAATAGTATTGAGTGGTATAAGACATACAATGAAGGGGTTAAAGCTTTCCAACAGCAGAAAGGAAAGGGAGTGGATGATGTGATTATGCGAAAGAAGCAAGGTTTAATGTTTGCCAGCTAAGGTCAGTTGCCCATTTCTGGGTTAACAATGGCCTGCAGCTGAAAGCACAATGTGGAAACATAAAGTGGTAAAATCTCAACTCTGCATGGAGCAGGGCTTGCAGTACTGCACTGTGGAAACTTCTTAGACACGGGGACAGGGGACAAGGCAGTAAGAATATTTTAAGAGAAACTAATTCAGTTTGGACTAATGAAATGGCATTTAAGAAGTGATGGGGCAAAAGGCAGAAAAGTTAGTTTGGATAAAGATAGATCACGGAGAAGCAGCACCTGCAAATGAGGATAAACAACACAGCTGGCAGCTCTTTATATTGCAAAAGATTATAAAACTGAAAAATATTCTAATATACCAATTAGTAAGAAATGCTGATGATTTACAAAGGTTTCTATAATACTTCAGCTATATTTTTATTTAGCTAAGTCTATTTAGATAAACCAGACCTTGAACATTTATGTAATCACTTTTGTTAATGACTGTAAGATTTTAAGAAGCTGCAGGTGACCAGGGAAAATAATGAACATAGATCGATTATAAAATCAAAATAATATTTAAATGCCAGGTTTTCATGATAACACTTTTCTATTGCCTTTAATGAATAAAATGGTCCAAGTGTGGGAACTAATGACCTGTTATTTCACGGAAAAATATTGCACTGGGCCCAAGCAAGTTAACAAGCAGACAGTGTTATTCCAGGAACTGCATGTATTGGTTAATTTAGGATTATGAAAAAACTAATGAAACCTCCCTCCCGTTTTGTTTCTCTGTGGGTACATTTCTGCTCAAACACTGTCAAATGACTTTCAGATCAAAGCATTCATGTTCTTCTGCTCAGAAGACTATTTGAACTTGCAAACCACTGTATGCACCTATGCACGTAGACAAATGGAAATGGAGAAGAAAGGGGAGGACAGGCCCAGAGAGGTTGGGCAATATTTCAAAAGCAAACAGAACTACCAATTTTAAGAAGAGCTTGATGAATTATATTGGCTGAGTAAAGGGTTGAGGACTTTGGTATATAGACAGGCCAGGATTAAGTCCTGGTTTGGGGAGCTGTGTGGGCATGGTTGTGTGCAGCAAAGGAGATGCAAATTAACAGCCAAGATTATGAACAGCCTGCTGGGGAGAGAGGGAGACGAGGCAAGAGCTTCAGACCATGAAGGACCTGTATTTAATTCACCCTATAAAGGTGAAGCAGTGAAGACAGAGAGGAGATGGAGCAGTGTGAAAAGCATTACTTTCATAGCTTCCGTGCCCTGGGTCACATGGAGCAGGACATTCATCTTCACGTTTAGATCAGGGTACCACAGAAGTGAGCACTGGCCCTGGTGATACACCAGTGTAGCATGAAGGATTGCTGAATTTGCACACCCTGTGTGTCCTGCAGCACAAGCAGGGATCTACCTTTCCATCTGTAAACTAGAACGGCTCCTTTATTTCCTTCCTATGTGCACTGGTTCTGCCTGGGGTAGAATTCATTTTCTCCACAGCAGCTAGCATGGAGCTATGTTTTGGATTGCACTGGAAACAGGGTTGGTAACACAGGGCTGTTTTAGCTGTTGCTGACCAGCGCTTACACAGGGTCAGGGCCTTTTCTGCTTCTCACCCCATCCCACCAGGGAGGACTGGAGGGAGGGGGAGGGCAGAACACAAGGAACTGGGAAGGGACACAGTGGGGACAGCTGACCCCAACTGACCACAGGGATATTCCCTTTCATATACCATTGTGCTCAACAATTAAAGTAGAGGGAAAGAGAGGGATGGGAAGGGAAGTGGGAGCATTGGAGAGGTGGGGGTAAACAATTGTTTTTATTTGCATCAATTTTCTTTCTTGCATTTTAATTCTATCTCTCTGTGGTTTGGTAGGTTTTTTTGTTTGTTGGGGTTTTTGTTGTTTTTGTTTTATTTTGTGTGTTGTTTTTTCATTTTCATTACAACTTATATTTTATTTCAGTTATTAAATCATTCTTATCCCAACCTATGAGTTTTCTCAGTTTTACCCTTTCGTTGTATTCCCACCTCCATCCTGGTGGGGTGGAGGGGAGTGAGTGAGCACTGATGTGGTGCTTAGCTGCTGGCTGGGATGAAGCCGACATTCTTACTTTTCTTGTCCCTGACAAGCTTAGTGCTTGAGCAGTCTTTTGAACTACTATCCTTTGACTTGCATAATTTTTCCTCTTTCTGGCAGGGGAAAAGCTTTGTTGGCACAGTTTTCAAGGACACAGGTGTATATAACAAACCTCCTTAGTGATAGGAGATGTACCTGTTAGACTTTATACCTGTTTAGAGCACACGAAACAAGCCTTCTGAAGTACTGAAACCTATAGTCCCACACAGGGAATTTTGCTAAGCAGCAATATAATTCTTCTATCACAGAGTTCTGCATGTCTCACAGGTCTCTACATTTAATATAGTAGCCCATTTCTGAGTGTTATTTAAATTACTTTGATATACTTCATTAGTCAACCTAAACTTCAATAGTTATCCGGAGTGGCAGAACAGGATGAAGCAGCTGTTTCAAACATTCATTTAGGCCCTCAGGTATATTAGCTGTCTGCAAAACAATTAAGTGTTCTGGAAACTTTCTTTATAAACAGTGATGAATAGTGTTCGGATGGCAAAGTTCCACGCAGCTCTAGAGATTTTTTTTTCCTTGGGAAACAATTTATGCACTACCCTGAGAACACGCAATACATTCCAAGCATATGCCAAATGTGACCATTTCCCACAGAAGATGTGCAGAACTGCTCAGTTCAAGGCTCCTGTTGCACTAGTGACAGTGCAAAACCACAGAACAGCATCAAACTACTTAGCTACTTAGCTTAGCTTCAACTCCCATAGGCAATAATGCACAGTTCAGGTACAAAAATACATTCCCTGGGAATACTCCACCTGGAAGAACTAGAGAAAAGCAAAATCTCTTATTTTATAAAGTCCCAATGCATTTTTTTTCCAGCTTTGCTAGCATGAGAATCATCATTGGCTTATTTCCTGTGGTGTTAGAGAACAGTGTAGGAGGTGATAGCAACAGTAATTAACTGTTGAGCAACACAAGACACTCCCTACTGACTGCCACAAAACATGAGAACTCGGTACTTTTAACATACACCTACTCTCTGGTGTATCTTTTATCACAGCAAACATGGGCTCCCCAAACAGCTGTGTTCCTTGTGTCCTTTGACACAAGTGGACCCCCACAAAGCAGGCAAGAAGCACGTCAGCAAAGCTCCATCTGGGTGAATCAATGCAGCGCCCCCAGCCAGGTACATCGGCATGTGGTGGGGCTGCTCCCAGGAGCTGCAGCTCACAGCTCTGTGGCACACTGGCTGCCTGCAGAACAGATGCACCCAAAGTTCGACAAAACGATGAACTTTTTGTCTCTTTCTCTCTTTTCTCTTCTTTCCAGGCTCCCCCATTTTCTTAAAATGGCAGTGACATCTTCAAGATCCATCATACAGACCAAGATTTATTTATGTGGATGAAAGTAGAATGCTGAAAGCAGGCATTAATAGCTACAGTTCCTTCAGAGGCTATCCTCAACTACTAGCATAGAGGATTAAGAATCAGCTTTAAATTTTAAATACAAATGGAACTGGATGGCTGCCAAATTTAAGTTTATTCTTGTCAGTGATCTCCAGAAAAACCATAATGTATTTCTTCATTTGCTATGAATATGTTTTTGAGCTAACTTTTCTAAAAATATGATTCCAAATTTTCTTAGAATATTCTAAGAACTCTTTTGGATGCTAAGACCTTTTACTAATATAAAGTATCTTGTTAAATAGATGCCTTGCAGTCAATAGAAAAGGCCAATGTTCAGTATATTCCAAATGTAGCTGCTGAGAACAGCAAAAAATGTTCTAATAAACTCCTTTCTCTGCCCCCTATGTTAATCAATTTTGTATTAAACAAAGGCATATGCCTATCATTTTTGTTGCTGAATACATTAACCTATTCTTGCTTAAGCATGTTACTCCAGATTACAAACATATGGTTGTAAAAATAAATGGTTGGACTGATTTCTACTGCTAATTATAATCTCCAATTTGGCATGAGGAAATTTGCTACAAAACCTGTTTAGTACTGAAGATTTTTCTCTGTCCCACAGCTGTAAGAAAAGGGTGAATTTCCAGTTTTCCAAGTGTACAGACCTCAGTGACTGACTGAAAGACTTATTTAGAACAAAGCTAAAATGTATAACTAAAAATATCTTAATTTCTTTTTGCCTTAATTTGAAGGCAAATGGTGATAAAATTAAAATTAAGAACAAAGCTGTATACCTATGTAATTAAAACATTCTTTCATATGTAAATAGAAAGCTGCCTCCATAGTCCAAAACATTTTTTCCAGTCTCTTGGGCTTGGTGGAATTTGGCAGGTCTGGGCGTGGTTAAGGGTTGGATGACATTGGTTAGCTGTCATCTGGGCAGAGCCTGTGGGGTGGTGGGTAAGGCTGACTGCATACACAAAGATATGATTAGAAGGGATGAAGTTGTGGGGAGTAGTTATGCACCTGCCTGAATTCCTGGCCACTCGGTCATCCCTTTTTATCCTCTATTCCCACTGTTTTTATAAAATAGAGTAAAAGAAAACAAAGACGGGGAGGATAGAAGAAGGCATATCCATTTCATAACTCAGACTTAACCACACAAAAGTACTTTATTGATATATTTTACATACTTTTGTTTAGTTGGGTATTACACGCACTAACTGCTGACCACTGAAACTAATATACTGCTTTCCAAGAAATCTCCTAGGAGTTAAAACTGTCTGCACACATGTACCAAGCTAGCAGTAGGCTCACCCATTCACTGTGGTGGATCCTTGGTCAGTGAGCACTAGAGAGCTTAAAATTCTCACCTACACGCACCACCTGATCTTTATCTGCATGTAAAAATGAGGTAGGAAGAAAACCAAGAACTATCCTCTAATGGTGCCAAAGCTGTAGAATGTAAAATATTTTTATATTTTGTGTGTATAGATATATGTGTGTGTATAGATTCAAGGTGGGATAATGATTATAATACAAGGACAAATAAAAGGGGAAAACACATAACTAGTTCTATTGAGTTCTCAAATCTAAGATTTTTTTTTTAAGGTTTCCAGTGATGGGGGTCTAAAATTCTGGGCCTTAAGCTGACTGAGGAAACACTTCTTGATTGAAAAACCCCAATGTCCTGTGCAGTGAGAAGCCTGGACCAATTACAATGCAAAAAAGGGTGGCAAACAAATACCCACATTTTTAGACTTGTCAGTCTGTGTACAATAGCTAGTATAATAAGGACAGAAAAAAGCACAAAGGGAGGTAAGCATATGGTGTTAACTTGCCCTTCCCAGCTCTTGGGAGTTGGCTGTATTTAAATTCTCCTGTGTCAATGCCTTCTTCTAGATCCGAGTATAGGAGGCAAAAAACAACAAGGCTTTTCTTGGCTGTCTCAATATCAGATTCTTTCTGAGCATCATAACCCAAACATAAATAATCAGAGTCCCATCTCACTGTCTCCACAGAACACAACTTTCACTTAAGCTGAAGGAGGCTTGGTCTTAGACTCTTTGTATTTCCTCAGTTGGACTAGCTCGGTCTGACTCCCCCTTCATTGTTTCCTTAGGCTAGAAGGGAAGGGAAACTCTTTGATCTCTTGTAAGAACAAATAAATTCTTCTCCATCTTTTGCTACTTGCTGTATCAAGCTCAAATAAAAAATCTTTGCCTTGGCAGGCAAAGAAAGCCTGCTAAGCAATATTCAATTCCTGGAATGTCCTGAAAAGATTAAATTCTCTAGAATCTAAAAGATTAGATTCTCTGTGTTATCCCAGTACCACTACTGTGATAAGAACCCGGTTCATTCCAGCCTAAGCTCTCTCCTTAAAATCTTAACTTTCTTACTGTTTTTCAGTGTAAGAATCCAACTATCAGCTAGTTGACTCTCAAGTGAATATCTTTATTTCAACATGAACACAGCACTCATTTTGACATCTGACTGGATTTTCAGATGCGTTTTTTTTCTGACTGACAAAAGGATGTGAAGTGTGATTAAGTCTGTACTGCTCTACTTGTTCCATTTCTGGTTCTTAAAGAGCTCTGATACTATAAAAACACATGCTATGAGCACTGAAGCAGAATATGTATAAATAAAGGAGAAGACTCAGATTTAATTATCACATTTAACTTACATATAAACAAGAGATTGCACAGTTGCAATTGACACTGGTGGCTTAGTACTTTATTCTTGGCAGTGAAAAATAATATACAGGATACTTTCACTGTCCTTTAAAAATTTTTATTTTGAAGCTACTAACACTTTAATATGAAATTCTGTACAAACACCGTAAGAATGCAACAGACACAAAATACTTTTTTCCCCCAGAAAAAGCTAAAGTAACAAATTTACCACATCTACAGAAAATAGAAGTATTGAAGGCAATCATAACATAAATGCCATTTTTCAAAGTAGAATTTTACCAGAAATTGATGTTTGAGATGCTGGCTAGTAGCAACAGGTTTGTATGGAAGGTTTGCAGGTGCTGGATTGTAGAATGTGCCATGATTTTTGCTCAGAATAGACACAGATGTTTCTCATTTCCTTCACTAGAAATGCCTCTCCTTCCAGCAGGGGAAAACAGTCAAGAGGGAGAATAATACCATCAACAACTGATACCTGAAAAGGATTTGGAAGGACTTCTGTTTTAGCAGGAGCACTAAGCCCTGAAGGCAACTAATTTCTATTTTCAGCTGTTTGGGACACTTAAACTAGAGGTGTCTGGGTGGGCAGATTCTTGGGCAAATAATTCTCAGCCCACTTCTTCTTGAACTGAATCCCACATAGCATTCATGCTGCTACTTAGGCAAAACTTATGTGTAAAAAGGTATTCAGCAACAGTATGAAAATGAGCCCTGAAAAGTCAGAGGAAAGCTTCCACATTTACAGCTAGATCTCTGTTCAGGGTTCTGCAGGGAAGAGTTCCATGGGATACAGCTGTCATGAGAAGGAGAGTCCAGGAGAGGGGGTTGATTTCCAAGGATAGTCCAAGCCCACATGCAGGAAAATAAGCAAAGGTAGAAGGATGACTCTGTGTATGAAAAAGGAACTCTTGACAAAACTTAACATGCAAAAAGGAACCCACCTGGAGAACTGAATCCAGCTCTGAGTCCTCAGCACAGGAAAGAGGTGGACCTGTTGGAATGGGTCTATAGGAGGGCCACCCAAATTATCAGAGGGATAGAGCAGCTGTCTTATTTATAAGGACTGACAGAGTTGGGACTACTCAGCCTGGAGAAAAGAAGGCTCCAAGGAGACCTTATAGCACTACCAGTAACTGAAAGAGGCTTATAAGGAAGACAGAGACAAATTTGTTCCCTAGTTTTTCCAATATTAGAGGAGAGCAGCCACAACTCGTAATAAAAACTAACATTCGGGAAATACTACATATGAAGCTTGTTTAATTATAATATTCCCTTGATATGGCCACTCATTGGTTTGTATCATTTTACTATGCTAGACAAAGAAACTGACAACTTATGTCTTGTATAGATACCAAAATACAGAAAGACCATGCATACTAATCATAGAAATACTACACACTATACAAAGATTATTACCTTTCATTTATTTGTACAATGTTTTATCCCCTTTGTCTGAATTTGTAGTCTGAACTTCTGCTCTACTTTGGAAGGATTTTTTTTCTCTGCATCTGTATCTGACAGAAAACTCTAACTCAGTTCCTAGCTTGGTGACATTGTGTCTGAAGTACAAACTAGGAACTGAGATGAGACAATAACCCCACAAAATCCCTCCCTTTCAAAACAGAGCAGGCATTAGGGCCACCAAATGTTTTGAAACAGTTTTGAAGGATTATATTCAATATTTCTAACTTGAAATGTGATCCACTCTCTGTCTTGTACTGTATCTCACGTCTGTTTATTCCAGGAAATTTTCACATTGGCTAAGGATGTGTGAGAGATTCATAAAAGACTGATCTTAAAAATCCGCTACAGGAGCAAAAAACCATCTAATTAAACTGGTTTCTATTCTTAACTTTCTGGGACAGATTTGAATACTAAATGATGGGGTCACCATATAAATACTTGAATAGAGGATCCCTATATATTTTTCTGAACTTATTATTGCCTTTATGGAATATGAAAATACAAAAGAACGGGCACAAAATTCTGGTTTTGCACACAAGCACTTGAAAATAGATTCAGTCTGCTCATCCAGACACTGATAAAAAGAAGCTGAAAGTATCCCTGAGCTAATCCTCCTTCAGGCAAAATTGTCTTGGAAACGAAGAGGTTATCTCCTCATGTCCTAGTGATAACACAAACAATGTAATTGACTGGTCCCAAGGGCTTGTATTTTTACTTTATCAGCTGTTTAACACTTAATAAAGTAAACCAATATGTAAGAGTAGAGTACAAAAGTCAGTAAGTATGAAAAAGTAATCCTTTAGATTTAACTTTAGCAGTAACAAAACCCCACAGAGAACAGTGGAAACTTATTTCTGAAAGACTTTGCTCTAACAGAACTGTACCACAAATCCAACAATATCCAATTCTGTAGATAAAGTCTGTGAATGCAGTGCCTGAATGTCAACTTTGTATCAGTACATAATTCAAATTCAGCCTTCATCGTCACTGCTGCTCCATGCGTCTTCATATGCTGGATTTAAATGTTGTTGAGGCAGAGACTAAAGAAAATAAAAATTCTCAGTATTTTGCATAATTAAAAATACCAAAATCCTATAAACACAAAGCTAAAGACATTTTTTAAAATGATTATATATACACAAACTATTCTGTCTCTCAGGAGTACTCGATTATTCTTGACTACTTCTTTGGCCATTCTGCTGATTAGAGGCATGATAGAGTACTACTTCTTTTCATAATTTAATTACATTTTTGAAAAAAAAAATCTGGAGGACTGACTGGAATTATTACAAATGTTTGGAATAAAATATAACACATGGATATTACAGTGTTTATTGTGTGCCATTGTTTTAATTTAGGTTCTAATTTCCTTGGCCTAGCATAATTGACCTTTATTGTTTCAGGAAGCAGTCTTGGCCTCTATCCACAGCCAAGAACTACTTCTCCCATCAGCCTCACCAGGGTCCAACTGAAGGGTTTGTGCAGCTACACAGTGCACTGAATCACAGTGACTTAAAGTAAATCTTTTTTCTCATCTGCCTCTGTTCTGGGTTCAGATTCTGGTCATACATATGCTCAAATGGCTGTTCTAGCACATGAGAAGGAGCAGAAGTTAGTGGCCAGTGAACAGCAGAACTGCTTCTTACAGGCAGTGCTCATCTGCATTTGCAAACAGCAGCTGTAGCTTAACAGAGTTCAAAACAATGGCACATATTACATACTGTCACCATGTGAAATTTACAGGAGCAGTTCTAATCAGAGCTAGGTAAATAATCTTGTTGCTGTGGGTTTGTTTTTCTTTTTCAGATTAAGAAAAATACAGTTTATCCACATATAAATTCTCTCTTGGAGCAAAAATGTTAATTTCAGGTCAAGGGAACACATTTTGGTTTATGTATCTAACTTCTGAAATTGCTTTTTTTTTTTCTTTGCTTAGGTGTAGGGCAGCTTTGAAATAACTTGTCTTACAAAGCAAAGCAAATGCTAGTAACAATTTTATGCTTCTTATAATTTCCCAAACCAAAATGGAACGATGCAGAAATTTTAAAAAGTGGAATTTTTGTATGCTATAGTGAAAAGCTAATGCTTTCTGCATCGTTCCATTTTGGATTGGGAAATTATAAGAAGGATAATACCTCCTCACTTTTCAACATTAGTACAGTTTGCCAGACTGATTCTGTGAATAGTTTCAGTTTTTCAAAATCTAGAATAAGCTCACTTAGAATCTGCTTTATCATATTTCCACATCAAAAATATTTGTGTATGAACTGTGGTCTCCCTAATCTTACTGCTTAATACACAATATAATCTTAAAGAATTTTAATACAATTGTTGGCACCTTTACAATTCCAAAATAGCACAAACTACAGAAAAGAGTTTGGAAATTAAGGAAGCTAAAGCAGAAGCTGAAAGACCCATAGCCAAATGACATTAACTACTTTTAACCAAGTAGGAAGCTAGAAGTCTGCAAAAGATTTTACGAGATGATGAAAGAAAACATCCTGTCTAAACCACATAACAATTAAAAGATTGCACAGAAACAGTATGTGATTCTCGTCTTAATTAGAGACTGTTACAAATTTTGATGGT
The DNA here is from genome assembly GCA_035583235.1 of Hafferia zeledoni. Classification (NCBI taxonomy): domain Eukaryota; kingdom Metazoa; phylum Chordata; class Aves; order Passeriformes; family Thamnophilidae; genus Hafferia; species Hafferia zeledoni. The sequence continues at coordinate 52,695,447 of JAWWEV010000095.1, read as the reverse complement.
GAATCACACATTTCACATTTCATTTCTACACAATCTCCCCAAGTATAATAGCCATAAAAAGTATAGATCAAACTCAAAAATTCATTACCTTTTCAGAAGTATCATCAGGAACTGGCTCTCGTGGAGCTGGTATCCATGCAAGAATATTGCAGTCTTTGCTACCACTATAAAGTTCCTTTAAGGAAACAAGCAAAAATTACTTTCAAACAGAATAGTGACATAAATATAATATTGGGGTGAAAAAGATATGGAATTGATTTAAAAATAAAGGCAAGTAGTCAATTACCAATCTCGATAAACAGTATTTTAAATAACATGCCAAAACAAAATACATTTTCCCCCAGACTTCTCAATAAACTAGCACAATGAACTTTATTGTTAAATACAGTTTTCTTCTGCTCTCTAATGTCTCTTGAAAAAACACCTATTTTAGCAGTTAATAAGCTTAAAAGATTATTAATAGAGAAGTAAAAAAAAAGAAGAAAAATATTTTATTATAATTAAAAAATAGGAATAAACTCAAAAGAATCTAGTAATACAAGTCAGAAAAGTGCATATGTATGGAACAAAGAAATATTCACTAAACATAGTTTCAGTAAGCCTAGGGAAGGAAAAGAGCAAAAAAAGTAGAATTTGAAGCCTGTATCCTGTTGGGAAGACATAGATCAGAAAGACCAATTTATTATTTTTAACATAAATAACTCTATTTATTATGGTGATGACTAAGAACTGAGATTCTGTTGTACAAGGCACCCTGCAAACACATGGAACCAAACAGTCCCTACACCAAACAGCAGAAAGTCAAATATACCTTCATTTTTTTAGCTCTGTATTAAAGGAAATACAGACTTCTCTGTCACTTTAAGGAAATTTTTGCTAATGAGGAATACTGCACCATTTTTGCAGTAAATTTTGCACCAACACCTGCTGCATTTTCCAAAGTGCTACTTAAATGAACAAAGAAAGATATTTTCATACGCCTGAAATCTTGAGTCATTCCCCTGCCTATTGTATGTGATGTCTGACAACATTTGAGTACTGTTGTGGACCTAAACTGTATCAGTGAAACACATCAGTATTTCTTTGGTATTCAGGCTGAAAGTATGAAAGCCTTGCTTTTACACTTAAACTAGCAACTCTCTGCATATGTGCTCATTATTAATATGCTGATTCAACATAAGTTCAATACAATATCACAGGTCTGTCTTTACAGAAAGTCTCCTATATTTATGTATATTTCATTCTAGAACTGCATGAATTATGGTGACATTTGGTACCCTATTCCTATAAATATTCGTTTATGTGGGTAATCTTATTCAACAGAGCTGACATCCCTCTTTTCTGAAAACTGGTCCTATGCATGAAGTTCTTCAGGCATAAAACACATTCAAGATTGAAGTTTACAATTTTAAGAGAGAACCATCCTACTTATGTTGCCTAAGAGAAGATGTGTTACACCAAGGTACGGGTCAAACTCCACTGCAGGACAAAAATTCCGTCAGCAGTACACTACTTGGTTTGTTCTGTCTTTGACAGAATAAAGAGTATCACTAGAACTTCAAAAGATCTTTCCATGCCCAAATATATCCTTGTGAGCAAGGTCACAGTGACATCAGCATACTTCCATTTAATCCCTCTTATGATTTGTCTCACTTTCTGATCCTGGCATGGCAAGATCTTCAATTCATATCCACTGCATTGAGCAATACTAACAATTAATTGTTACAACCTAAAATGGTGACTCATACCTCAAGTCAACCAAAAGAAAATGAATGTGATACAATAGAGAATAGACACATATACTGCACTACAAACATGCTCCATGCATGTTTATGGTACAATATATGGAAAGATTGCAAATAAAACCTAATTTAACATTCAGTCAACTTTACTTCAATAGCCTACTACTGGATTTGCAAAATACATTGGCAGATGTCACTACCATTCCCTTGAACAGTATGAGGAGCTATAATTTAAAGCAAAATTTCTTCCTGTTGCATTCCTAATATTTTATGACATGTTATTCATGCATAATGCTTTACTCGATTTCTTTTTCTGAAAGGAAACATAGGTCTTGTTTGTTTACTTAAATTATTCTAAGCTGATAATATGGCATAATGGTATCTAGCATATTACATCCAACAGTAAACATCATCTAAGATATTGCACAATGAAGATTTTCTCTTTCACACCACCCTTGAAATTACTGTCCTCCTATTAAATTAATGCCTCTTATTAAAGGGCCAAATTCTGCAGTTCTTATTACTCAAGCAGACTAACATCTTATTAACTTCACAGAGACATTTATTTAAGAACAGTTTAGGCAACCAATAATATAGTGGATTTTATGGCTCTGCTCCCAAGATCAGAAAATGCATACACACTAACTAAAACTCACAGTATTCTGTGGAGAGAGCTCCATACCACATCTCAAACATAGAAGGTATTCCACACAAACCTGCTAATTAATTTGGATAAGAACAGATAACGACTAGTACCATTGGATTGCAAATAGCTAGCTGCTTGGGTATCAGTGATCATAGTTGATTACATGGTTCTGAGCAAACAGAAGACACTTCTCACCTCAAATACATAATTGGTGCAAAGTTTAAGTTCTTCTTAGAGCCTATTCTGGTTATGAAGTGAAACAAAGATAGCAATTAAAATACACTTAATGAACAAAAACAACATCAGGGACTGGCAGCAATCGATATCAGTAAGAAATTTTCAACACAGTAAAAAATAATAAGAAAAATCTAGGATCAGATTTGATGATGGGTAGGACAAAAATCAGTCATCAGGGTTAAAGGCAGAAGAAAAAGTCTAGAAGACTGCTAATATAAAGAGCACTCTCAACAGTGACAGAGACTCAATACTAGATGAAAATGGTCAAAACTATGCAGAAAAAAATGTAGAACTTGTTTCATATGATAGCATACTAATGTCAAATGTGCTAAAAAATAACAAAAGTGTTACAAAGCCATCCGCTACACATTTCAGCAGTGGATGCATAGCTTACATCAGAGAGACTTAGAAGAACTATAAATGAAAATTTATGGCTTAAGTTAATTACATTTTGATATGTATTTACAACTTACAAAGGCAAAAGTGATCTAATATGACATTCAGAAAAAACAAAAAAAGAATAATGATACAGATATAAAAGTAGAGACACTGCTTTAACCCTAAAGAAGACAACGGAAAAGCTGACTAAATGATTCAGTTACTATAGAGTTAAAATACAGTGATATAAACAGCAGCCAATACAGTTTATAACAAAGCAGGTTTTGTCAAGCAAAACTTTGCAGCACATTGATTGAATATTGCTTGAGAGAGTAAAATAAAACAGGTACCTATAAATTTTACAAACAACTACATTCTCAGAAAAATAATTTTCTGTTGGAATTATATGAAGATTGATGAATGTACTTAATTGTCTGAAGACAGAATGAACTATTTGGAAGTGTGAACGCAGGCAAAATAACTGTAGCACTACCTTTGGTGTTGACACACTGACTATACCAGTGCCACTCCACCGGAGTAACTAATTAATACAACTGAAAGCAGAGCATTTACAAAAAAAATCCAGTCACACTTCTAGAATACAGAACTGAACTCTGGAAAAGGGTGATTCAAAGAGAATTGAGTCACAACAGATAAACAAATGGAGTTGTTGACATCCATCATAGACCTATAAATACTGATGCAGCTCTTGTGTGCATGCACATACACGAGTGATCCTTTACTATGGATCTTAAAAGCCAAGGTAGACACATCACATGTAAAATAAGTAAAAAAAGGCTTACAGTGAGATTTAATTACCCTTATTTCCTCTGTTTCCCAAAAAGAATACCAAAAATTACTTATATAAACACACTAGAACTTTTGTTGGGAAACTATTCTTGGAAATACAAAGGGCTTTTCAAGAAGAGTCTGGAAAAGATGTACTTTAACTACCATGTGAATATTCCACCTTTCAGAGGATGTAGTATTTCACTGCCTATCTGCACCAGAACTGCCTTCCAGGTCTAGCAGCCTTGTTAGCTTGGAATCTATTGCATGTCCATAACTATCAGTGCAATGTCTCAGTGATATGGCAACATTCTATTAAAGTTACCGCACTCAAAGCGGAAACCACCCAATTCACTTCTATAGTGCATTGTATGAGAGGCCATGGAAAGGTGTCTGCATGCCCTTTCTGCCTCAGGTATTTCTGCCTGATACTCAAAAACAAAGGATGAGGAAGGAAGAGCCAGAACATGAAGAACAATCCTTAACACATGAGGGTAACTATGTAACGGCCTGAAAATCATACTAACATCCATCCTGGTCTTGCCACAACACTTGCCATATGAACCATCTGTTCTAAACAATGTCACAACAAACTAAGCCTTATTATCCCTAAGTCTTTTATTACAAGAGAAAAATATACCATAGGTGGAGAAGACAAAAAAAGGCTTTGAGCACCATGAATCCTAGTAATGCCATGATGTTTTTTGTGTGAAATATTCTCAGATGAATTTAAGCATCTCAGTACTTTATCCAAAATACAGCCACAGGCATCTGAGCACGAGCACCTTGGCAAAGTACTTTAGAGCCTTTTCAGTACTGACTAATGCACTTCACATCCTTTCTTACTGGGATTAGTCTTAGATATCTTAAAGAAAGACAAATGCCTCCTCTTCAGTTTTAAAATAGTCAAAAGCCTTTATGCATACCCTTTATTAGTAAGTATATAAACAATTTCTAGAGATATATTGATAAGCTACATACGCGAGACAAACTGAACAGTGGAATGAACCTAAACCAGTATAGGCCACCCCCAGAACTTGACCAAAATTTTCTTTATTGACATGTAAGCCACAGAACTCCCTCTTATGTCAAGATCTTTGATTAAAGCATATCACATAAAAGTTAATGCTTTTATAGTGTAAACCGTATAGCAGTCTGCATAAACATTCCAGTTTGTCAGGAATACTGGTTTTATTTTACTTACCTGAAAATGAAGTTGAAATACACAGCAGTTGACAGTACTATAATGCCCTCTAAGCATAGTTATTAATTCCCCTGTGAAAACCGTATAAACAGCAATGGTACTTCCATATGGTACAAAGGCAAACTCTGGATTACAGCCACAAGAGATGGCAAATTTGAGTCCTTTTCTACTTTCATTACAGACTTTCCCATAGTTTACCTGTAAAATGAAGAATTACACAGTTAGTAAAACATCAGGGAATAACATCAGGGGCTTGGGCATGCCTCCTCCCACTGATGGGGGCCAAAAGCAGAACATTATCCACTCTCATTCTGTACCACATATGTCGGATTCAACTATGCCCAAATTCTACACCTTCCCACTATATATATATACAGTCATATATAAATATAAACAAGTACAGGTATCATTTCAGTAGTCAATGGCCATCCCTCAAAGATATCTCTTGAGTTCACTTAGTCCATGACTGTGGGTTCCATCCATCCTAGAGGTCTTCCAGGGCAGGAAGGCTGCAGGTGTCTCAACTGGTTGCAAGCCACATCAGGAGCTCATGACTCGGGTATCTGGAGCAGTCCATTCTCACCGTCTGCAGTAGTTATGGAATACAGTGGCAGTGTCATTCCACAATAAATATCATAAAATTCAACACTACCAATGGTTCTCACCCAAAAATCGAATCCTCTTGAGATACACATTGTGTTTCCCCAACTCTTTGAATTACCTACAAAGTGCACTGCAGTCCTTGACCAAAACAATCCCATGCGTGGGTTTGGTCTTTGCTTGAGGCAGGACTAATTAAAACTGTCATCCTTAACACATTTCTCATATGCACTATGGGGACTTTATGGCAGGGCCAGCTTGACTGGTAGAGCCTCTAAGTGCTAACTAACCAGGTGGCCTTTGCTAAATGTAGATCTCAATGTTTGAAGGTTCCACCACCCATTGTTTTCAACATGGTTTTTAACAGTCCATTGTACTGTTGAACTTCCCCAGAGGCTGTTGCGTGATAGGGAACATGATACACCCACTCAATAATGTGCTCTCTGGCCCAGGTATCTGAGTCTATATTGTAAATGAGCCTTGTTGTTCAACTCAATTCTTTCTGGGGTCCCATGTTGCCACAGGACATGTTTTTCAAGGCCCAGGACGGCATTCCAGGTCGTAGCAGGTGGCAGTCAGGTTGGTCAAGCATGATTTTTCCTTTGGTGAATTCATACTGACTACTCCTGATCGCTTTCTTCCACATGCTTAGAGAGGATGCCAGGATGAGCTGTTCCATTACCTTTCCACAGATTGAGGTAAGGCTAACTGTCCTGTAGTTCTTGTCCTTTTTGAAGGCTGGGCTGACGTTTGCTTTCTTCCAAAAATGATTGTGACAATGATGTCCACCATTTCCTTCAACACTCTTGGGTGCATCCCATGATCACATTTGACCAACTGGTCTACAACCCAATCCTCATCTCAACCAAGGAAAAGTCTTCCTTTCTCCGGACCTTCTTCCTGGTCTCCTGGGTCAGGAATTCCCAAGGGCTGGCAGTGAAGACTGAAGCTAATAAGATGTTCACTATCTCAGCCTCCTCTGCAACTTCTGTTTGGAGGGACCCTGTTCCATACAGTAGTGGGACCACATGTTGATGTATTTGAAGAAACCCTTCTTGTTATCCTTGAGAACCTTGCCAGATTTAATTCTAAATAGGCCTAGGCCTTCTTAATTGCATTTCTGCATGCTCTGACAACATCCCTATATTCATTCCAAGTTGCCTGTTCTTGCTTCCATCTCATGTGTATCTCCTGCCTATGTCTTTAAGTTTTGACAGGAATTCCATGTTCATCCATGCAGGACTCCTGCCTCTTTTGCTCACTTTTTTCCCCATGAAGATACACTGTTCTTAAGTCTGGAGGAAGTGATCCTTGAATATTGACCAGCTCTCTTGGACCTCTCTGTCCTCTAGAACACATTCCATAAGATTCTTCAAGTAAGTTCCCTGTAGAGGCCCAAGTTAGCTCTTCTGAAGTCCAGGGTTGTGATCTTACTCACTGCCCTGTTTCCTCCTCACAGGATACTGAACTCCATGATCTTGTGGTTGCCCTCAACCTTCACATCTCCAACAAGACCTTGTCTGTCAGTTAGTGTAAGGTCTAACACTACACCTTAGTGGTTCCTCCACCACTTGTTTCAGAAAGTTACCATCAATATTTTGCAACAAACCTCCTGGCTTGTGTGTGCCTTGCTGTGTTCCTTCAGCAGTTCTCAGGGCAGTTGGAGTCCCTCACATGAACCAGTACCTCTGAAGTTTGAGGCCACTTCCAGCTGTCTGTAAAAGGCCTCAGCCACTTCCTCCTCCTGATCAGGAAGCCTGTAGCAAAACACCCACTGCAGTGTTGCCCTTGTTAGTCTGCCCTTTAAGCCTAACCTATAAACTCCCAACTCACTCATCCTCCTCCTCCTCGAGAGAAAGCTTCATACATTCCACATGTTTTCCTACATAAAAAGCAACTCCCCACCTCATCTTTCTGGCCTGCTTTTTCTGAAAACTACATAGCCATTCATCACAAGATTCCAGCCATGTGAGCTATCCCACCATGTCTCTGTAATTACAGTGAGATGAATGCCCTGTGCCTGTGCACAGATGTGCAAATCTTCCCGTGCTTCCCATGCTACATGCATTGGTATATAGGCATTTGGGAAGGTATTTGAGATTGATATTTTTACATATTGAGAGGATATTTCCATGAGATGAGGTGCTTATGTCTTTTGTGGATAATATTGTTCATTTTAAAAAGAGAGTCTTTTAAAGACTGCCTGTGTTAAGTCTTGCTCATGCTAGCATTTTAGAGGCATTTTACTCTGCTGAAAAGAGCACTTAAACTCCATTGCACAGCATATGAGCTGTAACACCAACACAAGCTACAACACTGCTCATAACAAAGGCACGTACAATGAAAGGGAGAAGTGAAGACTGGGAAAAGTAAATTAAATGGATATATTCAGTTTAAATATTCCTGCTTGATAAAACAGAAAGAAAAGCAAGCTGCCCAAACAAGAACTGAAGAAAAATACTAAAAACTGGCTTTGTTTTTCAGCACACAAACTTAGGCCTTTTTCTGTTTGATTCCTCCTATACTTAGTGAAACAGGATTTTCTATTTCTTTTTGTGATAAAAGATGTATGCAACGTGTATACAACTTCAATATTAACTTCTATTACTAAGTGAAACAATGCACTAGGCCCCAAATTTGGCTCAGTGTTCAAAAAAACCCCCAAAAGGTCACATGTATAGCCTAATTTCTATACCTTTTAAAAGATTTTGAAAAAATTATGGAGATAAAACAACTTGCTAGTCAAGGGAATGAAAGGAATATGTTGTGAA